>VZTF01007968.1:645573-676206 GCA_013397755.1 Cnemophilus loriae | reverse complement strand
CTCTCCTTTCCCTTTCCCTTGCCCTTCCTCTTCTCCTCCATCAGGAACATCCCACAACTGCTCCCCCACCCCTGCTCTGCTCTTCCAGTGCCTGCACAGACATCTTGTGCCCTGGCTTTTCCCTTCCCTTCCCTTTCCTTTCCCGTCTCAGGATCAACCCAGCCCTGATGTCACTCTGATCCCTCAAGTGAAAAATCCGGTTCCCCTCATGCTTTTTGCAAGCTTTTGGCTACATCTGATTGATATTAAAAGGTTGTTAAAAGCATCTGGGTCTCCTCAGCCTAGTGGTGTGACACTCCTGCAAAGCCAAGGTCAGACCTGGTGGCTGTGGCTGTGCGGGGATGTTCACAGAATCGTGGAATGGTTTGGGAAGGGACCTTCAGGATCATCTCGTTCCAACCCCGTGCCATGGACAGGAACACTTTCCATTAGACCAGGCTGATCCAATCCCCATCCAAGTTGGCCTGGATATTTTGGTGCATTTAACTTTTCAGGATGTTGTATTCTTCATTCATACTGGATATCTCATGTTTTACACTTACTACTCATCTGTTAAAGAAAAAAAGGCAATGAAAGGCAGTTTGAGTGATAGCAGGATGTTTCCTTCCCCATTAAACTGATAACTGAAATGCACTTAGAACAAATAACTGCAGGTGCAGAGTTGCAACTTCTCCCATCCTCTCCTCAAGAAATGCACCTGGAGGCACTTCCATGACTCTCTGAATCTGTCTGGAGTCAGCAGAAGTGTCTGGGGACTGGATGTGCTGCCCTTACTTTTCCTGCAGGAAGATTTGCTCTTCTTAAATCTCCCTGTACAGGGCATTTGAGGGGCGTGAAGGAATGAGAGCACCTCTGAGCAGCTGACTGAAATCAGAATCACTGAATATCCCGAGCTGGAAGGGAGCCACAAGCATCATCCAGTCCAACTCCTGGCCCTGCACAGGACACCCCGAGAGCCACACCACGTGCCTGAGAGCTTTGTCCAAACATTCCTTGAGCTCTCTCAGTCTGGTGCTGTGACCATTGCCCTGGGGAGCTGTTCCAGGGCCCAACCACCCTCTGGGAGAAGAACCTTTTCCTGAAATCCAACCTAAACCTCCCCTGACACAGCTTCAGGCCGTTCCCTCGGGTCCTGCACTGGTCACCAGAGAGAAGAGATCAATGTCTGCCCCTCCTCTTCCCCTCATGAGAAAGTTGTAGCTGTGATGAGCCTCCCCTCAGCCTCCTCTTCTCCAGCTGAACAAACCAAGTGCCCTCAGCCATTCTTCACGCAGCTTCCCCTCGAGGCCCTGCACCATCCTTGCAGCCCTCTCTGGACGCTCTCTAACTGTTTCATGTCTTTCTTGTGTTGTGGTGCGGAAAACCTCACGCAATATTCTGGGTGAGGCCATCCCAGCACGGAGCAGAGCGGGACAATCCCTTCCCTGGCCCAGATGGAGACGCTCGGCCTGATCCCCCCAGGACAGGGATGTCCCTCCCGGCTCAGGTTGAACTTTCCCTCGACCAGGGTTGGAAGGGGACTTTGAAAATCACCTCATTCCAACCCCCTGCCATGGGCAGGGACACCTTCCACCATCCCAGGCTGCTCCAAGCCCTGTCCAACCTGGCCTTGGACACTTCCAGGGATGGAGCACCCACAGCTTCTCCGGGCAGCCTGTGCCAGGACCTCAGCACCCTCCCAGCGAAGAATTTCCTCCTAATATCCAATGCCAAATCAGCGTCCAAACCATCCAGAGCTTGGTATTCCAAGGCATCATTCCCAGACCCATCAAAAAGGGACAGCTGCTTCTCCTCAGCACTCAGAGAGCCCCAGCCAGCCAGGCCCAGGTTTTACCTGGCTTTGGAAACAAGGGAAAACCTTTTGGAAATGCTGTCGCATCAAGCTGTGAGCTCAGGGGGAACATCTTTCATCCAGGCACCTCTGTGGCTTCAAACTCTTTATTCTGCAGAGAAAAAATTTATATCCTTGGAGTGGAAGTTGTGACAAGTTTCAGTCTTAGAAAAATATATATTTAAACTACAATATATTGAATATACTATTTATTTCATATACAAAACCTCTAAGAGAGAGAGGGTGCTCAGTCTCTTCAGGACCTTATACTTTTCTTAACCCAAACTGGGTCAAAATAGAAAATAATGAACATTTCTGTGGATCAGTAACCTTCCAGAGCTTCAGAAGTGGATGGGATCAAACTGAATTTTCATTTTAACACTTCTTTTTACATCTCGGCTTGTAACAAAACCTTTCTCTTCTTTTTATATGGGTTTTTTTCTTCTTCTTCTTCTGTACAAAACAGCCCTGCAAATGGAGTTTTTATGTTTTCCGTGGGCACGGCTCCCCTGGGTGTTGAAGCACATAAAAAATCATCTTGCCCAATATTTTTCCGCAGTGAAAAATCTGCCTTTTCCCCACCTGCCTGATGGATCCACAAGGTTTCCTGCATAAATAGGTTCTGCCTGGGGCTACTCCACCCATCCCAAGCCCAGGGCTGCTGGAAGAATTTTCTCATCTCTTTAAGACAGAGATGCTCAGGTTGTTGGAAGAGAAACTCTTGCGCTGCAACATCCACTCAAGTCAGTTTGTTTAATGCAGTTTGCCATGGAAATGGCAACTTCTGTGGATGATAAACTCTGGATATTGTGGTAGGTAAAGTTTCACTGGAATGAAGTCATGGAACAGCCTTGTCTTTACCTGGAAGAGCTGCTGGAAGCATTTATCGCCTGCTGAGCAAAGCAGAGATTTCCTGGAGTTCCAGGGCAGCGTCTCTCCCTTCGTGAGGAGAAATCCTGTCTCATCCTGTGTGTGGATCCAATCAGTTAAAGCTGCCTTCAATGAGATGGAGCTGCTTTTAAAAATTAATCCATCAGGCATTTAAATTCTGTGTGTAGATGCAAATTAGACTTTAATTGCTCACCGGCTCAACTGATCATCGAGATACCCATCAAATTGGCTGTACCAGGGAGGTACAAATGATCACGGAGTTGATCTGTGCCTCGTTTCTGTTAACAGGAGATGAAATATTCTTCAGCAAAGTCATTTCTTGCTCATCAGTCCCCTGCAGGGCTCTGGCTGAGTCCTGCTCATTTAGACTCTTCTGTGTAATTTAACTCTTTGGATTCCCAGTGCATGAAATGACCTGTGCTGGCTTTTCCCTTTGTAGGTGATCATCAGATCCCTGACGTGCCTCTTCTTGGTCGTAGAAACATGGAATGGTTTGGGAAGCGACCTTGAAGATCATTTAATTCCAACCCCCTGCCACGGGCAGGGACACCTTCCACTACCCGAGGTTGCTCAGAGCTCCATCCAACCTGGCAGTGAAAAGAGGGGTCATAAAATAACAGACAGCTCTTGCTGAGCCCAAGAAATATTCTGGATGGAAATTTCCCTGGGAGACCAGTGGGATACGATGTGTGGCAGAAAAACGTCCCCGTGGCCAGGGGTGCTCATGGAAGCAGACACCCCACAACCTCTGTTTCCAGCTGGTTCTCTTTCGAGTGAGAAATGTCGCAACAAGTGGAGGTCAGAGGAAGCACGAGGCCAGGAGGGAGCAGCCCAAACCCAATTCCGTGTTTGTTATCCCTGGGAGTTGATGAAATAATAAAATATGGCTGAAATAATAAAACATCGTTATGATATCAACTGCACTTTTCGAAGGAACTCTCCCAGCTGCTGAGTGGGGCTGAAGGGGTGGGAGGTGCAGCTGCTGCTGCACTGAGATGAAAAGCCACTGAGTTTGGCAATGCCATAAATCCTCAGCGACACCTGCAGCCAGGTATTTCCTTTCATCGCAGTTTTCCAAGCAGTTAACAGACCGTGGTGAGAGAACAGCAAAGGCAAAGCCCGGGAGGGGTGAAACGTTTGGAAGTCGCAGCTCAGTCCGGCAGCAGCCACCTTTTCCACGATGGATATCACGGATCCATCACCATTTTTCCACCTTCCCTAATCAACCACGGACCAAAGCTCTACAAGGCGGCTTAGGGCCAGTTCAGGGCAGCAATGATCCATAAGAATTATTCTGATATTCCCGCAAGGGACTTTTCCTGTCTTCATAAAACAGAAGATTCCCCGGTGGATAAACCTCCCAGAAGTTTGGACATTGCTGGAACAGGTAGGGAGTGGTGTTTCCCTTCATTATGGAGGAAAATATGCTGGAGTATGTCCAGGGAAGGGAATGGAGCTGGAGAAGGGTCTGGAGCACCAGGAGCTGCTGAGGGAGCTGGGAAAGGGGCTCAGCCTGGAGAAAAGGAGGCTCAGGGGGCACCTTCCGGCTCTCCACAACTCCCTGACAAGAGGTGGAGCCAGGGTCAGGCTCTGCTCGCATGGAACAAGGGACAGGACAAGAGGAAACAGCCTCAAGTTGTGCCAGGGGAGGTTCAAATTGGATATTACGAAAAATTTACTCACTGAAAGACTCGTTGAGCATTGGAAGGGGCTGCCCAGGGAAGTGGTGGAATCACCATCCCTGGAAGTGTTCAAAAAACGTGTGCGTGTGGCACTTGAGGACAGGGTTTAGTGGTGGCCTTGGCAGCGCTGGGAGGACAGTTGGACTCAATGATCTGAGAGATCTTTCCCAACCTTATGGTTCTAGGTTTAAGATTTTACCAATACTTTCTCTAAATTCCTGAGCAGGTTGTGCTTACTCCCCACCACCAAGGGACATGAGCTTTTCTAAAAGTGGAAGGGAAAACTGGTCACAGGGAGGTCACTCAGCTTTAAAGTCTTCAAGCCAGGACGTTTTAAAGCAGACCAGTCTCCAGGGAGAGTGGCAAAAAGGAAGTTCTCTGATGTCAGATCCCGAGAAAAGCAAATCTGAAAACCCTCCCGAAATCCTGCAGAGTCTCCTGGTTCATCAGCTCCTTCGGGGTGAAAAGCCACACCCCTCTGCATATACAGGATATACTTTTATAATATAAAGTAGAAGCACTGGGGGTTTTCCTGAAAACTTGCAATTTTATAAACCTTTGTAACTCCGGTGTCTATTTTGGACCTTTCGTGTGTTTTACCTTCAGCTTAGCTTGGTTTCAAAATCCAACAAATTTCCCTGCTGCTGATGATGACGTGTTGTTAAAATCAGTGAAAGGAAAAAAATCTGGGCACGACTCAGTCTGGGCCTGACTCAGAGCACCCAGGGACGAATGAGATGCCCTGGAGACACCTCCTGTCCTCCAGGCACCAAACAAAAGCTGCACAGCCCTGACTAATCTCAGCTTAACCTGTGCCTCACGTGCTCCTGGATGTCCAAACTGGGACTGGTAACAGGTTTTCCAACAAACCACTCCATATTCTCACAAGTACTGTGGAGTACGACTCTATTTTGTACCTTCAGCCAATAAAGAAAGTGGGAATCCATGGGAAATAAGAATTTTCTGGGGTGTAATTTAAAAAAATCTCTGGGTGTAGTGGCAATATTTTGTTCTGCCAATAAGTTCCTGTAACCTCTGTGTGCTGGAGGGGGTTTCAAAAAATGCTTTTTTTTAAAGTTGCCTTCACAGTCAGGAAATCAGAGAAAGCAAAGGCCATGGAAATCACTCTGCTGGTGTCTCACAGTCATTCCACCAAATATTAAATCCTTTTTCTCCTGTGTTCCTATAGAAAAGGAGATTTCTGACCCATCACAGTCAATCAGTGCATTTCCCATGCTGTGTTTCAGAGCAGACAGAAGAACTGGGTATTAAATTTAGGATAAATGGGTGGTTGGGGCAGCAAAAGGTTTGAGCAGTGGGTGGAAAATGAATCATTTTTAAAAGCTGTGTTCATCAACAGTGATCTGGAGTGGCTGAGAGACAACACTCCTGGCAGGAGTGTGGGTTGGATCTCAAGCTTGCGATAGCTTCTTTCGTGGTCAGGAGAGAAAAACGTATTTCTCTGAATTGTTTGGAAATAAAATTAAGAAATCGAGTATTTGACAGGTTTGTTTTGCATCTGGTTTTGGGCAATGACATCCATGACAAACTTTCAAGGAAGGTGCCAGAACCATTTCCATCTGGCTACAGGACAAACTTTTGTGCTGCTCCGAATTATTTCAGTGCCACGAAAAGAGGCCTCAAACCAGATGAGATTCCAGTAGAATTCTAAAGTTGTGGAATGGTTTGGGTTGGAAGGGACCTAAAAGACGATTTCATTCCAAACCCTGCCATGGGCAGGGACACCTCCCTCTATCCCAGGTTGCTCCAAGCCCGTCCAACCTGGCCTTGGACGCTTCCAAGCCACAGCTTCTCTGGGCAACCTGTGCCAGGGCCTCACCACCCTCCCAGGGAAGAATTTCATAGAACCCCAGAATCATTTATTTTGGAAAAGACCTCCAGGATCATCAAGTCGAGGTGACTGATCCTCACCTTGTCAACCAGCCCAGAGCACTGAGTGCCACATCCAGGCGTTCCTTGGACACCTCCAGGGATGGGGACTCCACCGCCTCCCTGGGCAGCCCCTTCCAATGCCTGACCACCCATTCCACGAAGAAATTCCCACTGATGTCCAAGCTGAACCTCCTCTGGTGCAGCTCAGGGCCGTTTCCTCTTGTCCTGTCCTTGTTCTCCAGGAGCAGAGCCCGACCCCGGCCTGGCTCCAGCTCCTGTCAGGGAGCTGTGGAGAGCCAGAATGTGCCCCTTGAGCCTCCTTTTCCTTTTTCTCCCTTAGCCTGGAACTGTCTCCATGCTGACACAATTATTTGATTTTTATGCTGCACTCGCTCGTGTCCAAAGCACGGCCAGCTCATGGCCAGCACAGAACCTCAGCCCCCAAGATCCAGCACAGCTTCTCCACCACCCAGTGCCTCCTGCTCCCTTGGTTCTGCTCCAAAGGTGAGAATATTCTTCTCCTTCTCACCCCACGAGAGGGATGATGGCAGTAAAAGTGAACCTGTCCCATTTTGCCACAGCCTCTTTGCATAATTCCTAGAGAAAAATAAAAAAACCACAATTAAAAGATATTTAAAACCCTATTAAGAACAACTTCCCAGCTTGCTGGGGGATGAAAAACAACCTTGGCTGTATTTCACGGCCTGTGAAAAACGCAGCTCTGCCCAGTGGACACTTGAGCTCTGCTCCACCAGCTCCTGCTTGGAATAAATCCCCACCTGGTGCTGTAGATAATTGTGGTTAATTACCCACCCTTGACATGAAGTAGAGCAGTTGTTGCAATTTTATGAGTCAGAAACCGGCAAAATAACGATTCTGTCACTAAGCCTTAACTTTATATCTTAATTGGAGAGAATGTTGTTCGTTAGGGAAGTGTGGAAGGATGAGGGGGAGAAAAGATGGGAGGGGGAAACTGATGCCCATAAAATCTTCCACAAAATCCTTCCACAAAACGCCCAAGGTCCACAACACAGCAGGAAGAGCTGACATTCTCTGCAAGTAACAAAATTCAAAGTCCAATGTATCATACATGGATTTTGGGAAGTAAAAGTGGATCTGGAGGTTCATTCTCTGTCTCCAAGGATTTAGGTCTGGGCTGTGCCCACCATAAGCTCCTTCTCTACACGGTGGAAAGAACCTAAGGATTTACTCAGTCCCCTCAGGTCCAAACCACTCTCTGGAGCTGTTTAGCTCCTCCTGACCTGCAGGAATTCTCAAATCTCGTTTAAATGCCCTGGAGAGGTGCAGGAAGTTCCACAGGGTGAAATCGGTCTTGAAATTGAGGCACAGATTCCTTTTCATGTAATTACACAAACGCTTTTCCACCTCTCCCACTCTTCTCCCACTCTGCCCCATCCCAGGGCCTTGTCCAGCTCATCTTCACAGGTGGCACCAGGTGGGCTTGGAGGGGGACAGGATCCAGCACAAAAAGATCCTCTTTCCTGTCGTTTCTCCAGGTGTTTCTGTCATTAACAGTTCCATCTGCGAAAGTTCCTTCGGACGAGGTTGCCTCACAAATATGGGAGTGGAGAGGGGTCCAATGCAATGAAAATAAAGGACAATTTTTTTTTTAAAAATGCATGACCTGATATTTGGATTCATGATGGATGAAGAGAGAATCAAGGATACCAGGATTGCACCCCAGTATAATTCACCTGTTCAAACACCACCTAGAAATGTGGAAACCCTTTTTTTTCTGTGACTAGAAGGTCAAGGAGTGGCAAGAGGGAAGATGAAGCACTGAGAGTCCCTTATCAGCCCCTCATCACCTGGCACAGGTATTCCAACCACAGCCCATGATCCTTTCATCCTGGATCAGCCTCTACCGCCTTTCCCAATTCTCCTCCCTGAAGATTCTCCTCCTTCAAAAGCCTTGATTCCCATCATGCAAATAACAAGGCAGAGGACTTCCCATGCTTTTGTCTCCTTTTCGCTGTTATCAGACTGTCTGGAAGCTGCATTTCTCCTCTCTCGGAAGCAGATGCTCTTCTGGAAGGTGCTGCTGCCTTGTCACAGCTTTCCCATGTGCTGGCAGCTTTCCAAGGACAAGTTAGGAATGAGATCATCATTTTCTTGCCTTAGCTGAAGTGTAGACCATAAAGCCTTGGAAATAAAAGTTACAAGGAGGAGTTACCAGGATTCTTGCACAGCTCCAAGGATAAAGCATTATCCTGCTGCTTTGCTCCACTGTGCAGTGCAGCTCAGAGAGACCTTCAGACATCTCCAACCGCCCTGATCAAAACCTTTTTAGTATTAAAGTTTATGCAAATGAATGGATGGAAAGTGAGAGGTAGGAAATTCTGATTTTCTTCAGAAGGAGAAATCATTTTAGGCTGAAAAACAAAATTTTCCTGAGCTGCTGTCAGAAGGGAGAACTTCAGATCCTGCCCCAGCCTCCTCTTCCCTCAACTTTCCAACCTAAGTTTTACAAGCAGAGCCTTCACAAGACCTCAGCCTCCCCCAGAGCTCCCAGACACTCCGGGGACCACATAAACTCCTTGGATATTAAGGACCAGAATCTCCAGCTTCCATCTTCACTGCAGAAATGTCAATAAATTCAACCTCCCCAGTGCATTCAAATTAAGCGGGACTTTTCTAAGCAGTGAAAAACTTCTATTTTTCCATTTATTACATGGGAATTTTAGCTGGGCCTGAGACCAGTCCCTGCCAAGAACCTCCTGTGGACAGGGTTTTGTTTGAACTTCCCGTAAAAATGAATTCACGCCAGGGTTGTCTATTGATGTGGCTCAGGCATCTCCGAGGCTGGCATTTCCCTTTGGAATGCTTTGGCAACCTGATCGTTCCCTTTACAGAAGATTTTCCAGCCATGAATAGGAAACATTAATTCAGGTTTGCAGCGAGAATGGAAAGGGTTCGTAAATGGCCTCATGCAAAGAGCAGAGTGAAATAACCCCGGCTGACTTGGAATCAAGCCCTGAATCACAGCAGCTAAAGTTGGGGATAATCAAATATAGCTTTTGTTACTGGGCGGGACATGGAGAAGCTCCAACAAATTCTGCTTCCAGAATTTAGTAGGTGTTTCCCACGATTCTCCCATTAATATTCAGATTTACTGCCAGACCTGCTGCAGACGCCTCTCCCTTAAGCTGAAGAATTGAAACCTGGGCTCAAGATTTTCAAGAGGAATTCACGGCACTGGAATTTGGGGAATCAGATGTTCTTGATGTTTCTTTGGCCATATTGTGCACACACATCTTCATTCCGTGGCACAATCAGGCCTTTAAATGAGGATTTCAGGCGTGGCTGACACATTTTCAGGGAAAGTGGTCGAAAAAACTTCCTCCTGTTTTTTTGGAAAGTACATGGAGTTGTTTTAGTGCTCTGTGGTGCCAGAAAGGTACCAGGATTAATTGTCATTTTATTAAAACCCTCTCCTGGCAGATGTCTGAGAGTAGAGGGGAAATATAAAACAGCAAAAGAGGTGCTGGTTGAGATTTGTGGGGTTTATAGTTGGATTTTGTTGCTGTTGTTTTGCAGGCTAAACCACATCTTGCAGAGGTGGAACTCACCTCTTTCTAAGTGAAATAAGTAGAATATAAAAGTTTCTCCCATTCCTGGGTTAATAATTTCAGTCATCAAAAGTATCACCAAAGGTTCATCTCGCTGAACTGAAAATGGATGTAATAGGATCGCCCTAAAAAGAGAAATCTGGAGAAAATGAGAAATGAAGATTTTTCCTTTAATGGAAGCAACAGATCTTCAAAAAATTTCATAAAAGTTGGAAAAGGCTTTTAAGATTATCAAGTCCAGCCATCAAACCAACACGGTATCCTCAAGTGCCACCCCCACACTTCTTTTAAATCCCTCCAGAGATGGTGACTCCACCTGCTCGGCCTGTTCCAACGCCTGACAACCCTTCCCACGAAGAAATTTTTCCTGATATCCAACATAAACCAGCTCCCTCACAACCCATAACTCTTTAATACCCCGAAACTGCCTTTCCTGACCTTTCACCTCCACTTCATAGTCTAAGAACGCCTTTGTCAAGCGGGATGATTCATCCTGGAGGAAGGAATCAGTCTGGAAATACAAATATCAGGACGAAGTGGGAGCTGTGGAACCCTGGGTGAGCAGTGCACGGAACAAGAGTCGAGAAAAAATCAATAGGTTATTGACATTGTAATTGGAGGAACTTATTTGTTTGTAATAGTGGGGTTATAAATCAAAAGGCCCAGGCTGAGAGATGGGGATCAGACAGGAGGGAAGGAGGAAAAATCAATTGTTAGTGTGATTTGGGTCTCCAGTCACGCATGGCCGAGGTTCAGTCATAATCCTGTCCTCGTAAATTAATGCTTTTATCACTCCTGGGATGAACGCTGGCCTGGGAGGAGAGGGAGTCCCACGCAGGGGTGGAGTGGGGATTTACGGACAAAACTCAGCAATATTGGTCAGGTTTGTTGGACAAGGGGAGAAGCTGCCTCACTTAAAGGATAATGATCCCTTTGGGCCAGAAGGGGACATTTCCACATTTCAGTGATGATCCCGGGGGCTCCTTCCAACCCAGGATATTCCATGATTCCATATTCCATTATATTGGTTACTCAAATACATCTCCAAAATGAGCACGAGGAAAGGGTTTTTAATCGAGGAATTCCTTCCCCGTCGGAGCTTGTCACCTTTTGAAATGCTTCTTCCCACGCTCAATTCCTGGCTGCTCCCAAGCTCAGGGCCGTGACCCCACAGACCCCAAAATCCCCTCTGCACAGGATGCTCCACCTGCCTCCTCACTTCCAGATGCTGGGGTAGATCCCATTTGAGATATTTCCTAGAGGATGAAGGAATTGGGGCCTGGCACCAATTCTCAGGCACTGGTGGATTAGGGAGTGGTCTGAAGGAGGAAGTCTGACCCAGCAGCCCAGACTTTTCCCAGTTTCTGTGTTGTTTTCACTCAGCCCTGCTCCCCAAACCTTTCTTGCTCGGGATCAGCTTAAAGATGTTCTTACTCAGTTGCCTGTTTACAAACAGGTTCCATTTGATCCTTGGGATTCCGGGAGAGCAAAATCCCTCCCAGAAAGAAAAGTTCGGAGACCAGAGGAACACAAATGAAGGGACTGAGAGCAGCCCTGCGCAGGAGGACTTGAGGTGGGTGTGTATGAAAATCCCTATTTCTTCACGTCCTAAAACAGGCACCTGCATTTGATCTGACAAATTGTACCCCTAAAGGCCTCTTGAGCACGGTCGTGGATGTTTCCACTGCAAGCACCAAAATGACGAGGTTTATTTCTCTAATACCTGAGATTTTCAGGGTAGAGCTCTCCAGGTGGGCTGGTTCTCCCAGGGACTCTCTGCGGCCAGCGGAAAGAAACAGATCCTGGTTTATCTCAGCTGTACTGGGCTGGCACTTCACACCCAAAGAAACAACAATAAATCATCCATTTTTTTATTATTTTATTGTCTGTGGGCACAGATGCTGTCAGATGAGCCCCAGCGGTGGTACCTGTACCACAGCCAGGCTGGCAGCCCACAGCAAAGACAGTTCAGGAGGCTCCCTCTGCTTCCAGCAAATCCCTGGATCTCCGTTCATCCTTCCACTGACGCAGAGAAATTTTGGGCTTTCCTGCCAGCAGCTGATTCCCAGCAGGGTGATCCGAGCTCCTTTTCAGTCAGCAAATCCAAGCAGAGGAAGAGACATCTCTGGCACCAAGCTAAAGCAAATAACCCACGCGGAGGTGTGAGGAGAACAAGTTTGGCACAGCCACAAGGCGACAAAGGTGTCACACGAGGGCAGAAACATCGACCGTGCTCTTCTTTTCAATGGCAGCTTGCCCAGCGATGGGGCAAAATCCTGTCAGGGCTTAACGCCCTCCTGGATCTGCAGGCAGCAGGAAAATAAAACGGGATGGAACTCGGCACAATGAAGGAATTTTTGCTGTGCAGGTCCCTCGCCTCTCTGGGATGTCCAGCTCTGAAATCCAGGGAATCAGCAAGCCCTGGAGGTTGAGCGTTGGAGTTTTTTCACCTGTCTTCAGCCCTCTCAACGTGTAATTCCTTATCAACATTCCCTGCCTTGGCTCCCCCTCCGCAGCCCATTAATAAAAGCCTCGGAGTCAAAAACCAGGGAATGCTCTCCTGTTATCCAAAGAGGCTCACGGATCATCCCAGCTGTGGGCTCCCATTTCTGGGTGCTGGATGATCTCCCACAACATGGGAAACAACTTCCACGGGGCAATTTGAACCCCCAGATTTGTACCTTTCGAACTCCTTAGTAAATAAATCAGAAGAAACAGAAAAGGTAAAAAAGTTCTTTTTTTAATTGCAAAAATTTCATCAAGGTGCTGCTGTGAAGTCCCTTGAAAATAAAAGCAAAGGAATTGGGATCAGGTTAAAATGCCACGAGATGGGCACCTTTTTTCTACAATTTGCTGCTGTTTACAGAATAAGAGGTTTGAAAAAGAGCTGCAAGAAACTCTGGCTGCAAAAGCAGATCATAAAACACGATGGAAACCCAGCTGGCAAAACCAAAGACAATAATCGACCTCAAGCCTCTTTTTATTAACATCGCACTTGGAAATGTTTTGTGAAAGCTGCAAGTCCCCAGTCTGGTTTGAGTCACCTCAAATCCCAAATCCAGCAAAGGAAGAGCTTCCCAAGTTGGGATTATTTTAACCGATGTGTTCAGAACTGCAGATCCCAGTTGCTGTGGTGCTTTCACTCTTTGTAAAAGATCCCTAAGGAAGAGGTTCCAACACTAAATCTGCCAGGAAGAATTTGGATAATTCCCTCAGACGTACGCTGTCATTTTTGGGGTTGCCCTCTGCAGGGCCAGGACTTGCTGATCCTTGTGGGACTTTTCCAGCTGAGGATATTCTGGGATTCCAAGGATCCTCTGGGTATCATATCATCCAGCACAAGAGCACCATGTCCAATAAATTGCTCAGTTGCAAATATCAGATTTAACCTGGTCATTTACGGTGTCCAGTGCAGCTCCCAAAATCCAATTCATTGTCCTAATTTGCTGGTGTGAGCTGCAGTGAAATTAATTATCTTCCTAAAATCAGGCAATTAGCAGCCTGTTTGCTTCCTGGGTTAATCTCTTAGTCCTCATTTGGGTTTTAGGCCTGGTCATCCTTAGATCCAGGTCAGGATTTTGTGTAGGACCCGTTCAATCAAAGAGCTGCTCTTAGGGGAGGGTGGTTATTTAAATTTCCAACAAAAAAAAGCCCCTCAGGAAGGACAAAAGGGAGGGAATCGGGGCATTAAATGCTCAGAAACTTCTTTCGTGGTTTAACACAACTTTCATGCGTTAACAGCACAATTTGGAATGTTGTAAACGGGAATGGATCACGGAAATGCTGCAGGGATGAGGTGTTCACTCAGCACAGCCCTCCTGGGCTTGGGATCACCGAGCTCTGAATTCCCACGGCTTTCTGGAGCGCTACCTCCCAGGAAAAGTCCTTCAAGGGGAGATTTTGCATCAAGAGTAGAATCAGAGGATCCTGGAATGGTTTGGGTTGGAAGGAGCCTTAAGGATCCTCTCATTCCAACCTCCCTGCCACGGCCAGGGCCACCTTCCGTGGGACCAGGCTATTCCAAACCCCATCCAACATTGTAGCAGCAAAATACCCACAAGGGAAGGGTAGTTTGTCTTTTTTATAATAAAATTCCCTGCTTGGAGTCAGAAAAAGCTGATTCAACCCCCAGTTTTATCCTAATTCCATAAGAACCTTGTCATCTCTGCTGGTTTTTATTGCATTTCATGGTTTTATCCTGAGTCTTGCATTATTTATGATTTTTTTTCCCTTCAATTTCTACCTCCAGAATTTCAGATGAACGTTTGTTAAATACGCATTGTGAGAGTTCCCATCTGTGGAAAGCAACTTGAAAATACAAGGCTGGATGAGAGATAAAAATCCCTCTGAGGCTCTTCTGTTGTTGTAGCTTTTACTTATTTGTTCTACACCAGGATTTTCTGGCTTGACCCGGGATTTATCCTGTTTTTCAGTGTGCATGACCTGTCTGACAGCAGGTTATGTTCAGGCTTCAAGGATTTGGAGTTGATAAAATCAGGTGGGGAGAGTTTACACCCCCTGTACATCCTCAGCAGGAAAGGAGAGGTGCTGAAAAATAATAATTCCAGGAAAAAAAACCCACTGGGATATGCCAGATCTGTTATCCAATGAGGAAAAAAGACTCGCAGTAATTATGGGCAAACAAAAGTCCCTTTGCTGGGTCCTAATAAGATGAAATGTCAAATAAAGAGAGAAAAAAAAATATTAAAAAACCAAAGGGATTGGAATTCTGGGCTGCAGCTCGCTCAGGACATCCCAAAGCCAGACCTTTGTGGTTATTTCAGGAAAAGGCAAATTCCCAGGGTTGCTGTAGAATTTTTACTGCATTTTTGGGAATTCCTTGTTCCAAAATCATCTCCTTCCCAAAACCAGGTATTTCCATGACCTGGGCATCGATGCAGCTCTAGAGGACTGAGAGAAGGCAGCAAATCCCAAGAGGAGAGGAAGGAGTTCATGGTGATGTTGAGCCTTCGGGAAGGGAATTCCTGACTGGATTGGAACGAGTGGCAAAAATCCCAAAAGTTTTAGCAAGGCCATAAGTTCCAGCCTGGGTTTTAATCATATTATGAGTGCGGGTTTGAATTTTAGTACATAAAATAGTGCACGGAAACAACAGTGGCAAATATATCTATAACTAGAAAAATATATTTATACACGAATAAATTGTTAGTGGATTATCCTCCAGTTGTAGGTCAATGCATATTAAATAAACACATATTTATACCACTTATAAAAATACAAAATACATTTCTTTCTTTTATTTCATTCTTATTCTCACAGATTCCGTGAATATTCTCAGCTGGGAGGGACCCACAAGGATCGAGTCCAACTCTTGAGTAAGTGGCCCTTACAGGGATTAAACCTACAACCTATTTTAATTTATTTTAATTTAATTTACTACACAAAGAACCTCAGGAATCATCCAGAATACCTCAATGCCAATATTCCTCAAAAAAAAAAAATCATGGAGAATTGTGTGGAGGATCTCTCTACAATCCATCAGGATAGAACCAATTTCAAGCTTTATTTATTTCACGTAGAAAACAGGAACAAAACCCTCTTGATCTTGAAACAGGGAACGATCCAGATTAGTTAATCAGGGATCTGGTCTGGAGAGATCTGGCTCCTCTCTGAGGTGAGCAAAGCTTGTTTTGGTGCAGAAATGAAAATCTCATTCCGCTGTAGAGGAAAAAAATGGAGCCTAAAAGTGATAAAAGCCAGAAATCCTGAAGAGCATTAATGGAACATCTGGAATATCAGCCCAGCAAATCAAGGGATCAAAGGCTGCAGGAGCTGTGGTTATTTTTGTGTTGTGCTAAAAGAGGAAAAGCATTCCCAGATAATGGCTTTGTTCACCTGAGGCCAGATAATCCACTCGGAGGTGCAGAAAGCAGAGTCTGTGCTGCAAAACATTTTCCTGGTGCTCCTATTGGTGGCATTTTCCATAAATTTCCACGAGGACACTCAGTTAATGGCAGTAATGACACTCATTGCAGGTGTTTCTACTTAATTACTCATTAACACTCGTTTTGCTGTTTGCATTTAAACAATATTTCCATCCTGCCGTGGGCTCCTGGGAGAGCCGGGAGCGATTCCAGAGGGCTCCTCTGTGGTTTCCAGTCTGACCAAGGAGAAGCTGGACTTTTCCTGCTCAGGAAGTCGCTGAGGTCTCCGGATCCTGATTCTTTGTCCTGGGCTAAAAATTCTGCTCCAGAACTGGAGGATCCTGGATGCCTTTAATTATTTTGCAGCCGAGGGTTCAGGGGAATAAAGTCCATGGGATGTCTGTCCATGGGATCCAGACTGAGGGGAGACCTCACTCTCGACAGCTCCCTGAAAGCTGGATCCAAGTGGGAATCAGTTTCCTCTCCCGTGTAATGAGTGACAGGATGAGAGAAAACGGCCTCAAGTTGTGTCGGGGGAGGTTTAGATTGGATCTTGGGGAAAATTTTGTCATGGAAAGGGTTGGAAAGCATTGGAACCGCTGCCCAGAGAAGTGGTGGAGTCAACATCCCTGGAAGTGTTCCAAGAAGTGTGGATTTGAGGAACTGGTTTGGTTTTCAACATGGTGGTTGATGGTTGGACTCGATGATTCCAAAGGTCTTTTCCAACCTTAAGGATTCAATGATTCTTCCCTTGGATGAGGGGAGAAGCCGATGTCTGAGCAGGGAGCAAATTACAGAAATTAAATGTTCCCTTTTCTGTTTGTAAAAGCCTGGGGAGGTGATTTGACCTTGAGAACGACTCCTCACAGTACCAATATTCTCTTCCCTAACATGACATTCCCACAGCGATGGGGTTGGAACTGGATAATCTTTGGGGTCCCTTCCAACATAAACCATTCCACGATTCCATGATTTTACACCGAGTCCAAAATGTTGTTACTTCTGCTGAATTGATGAGTTGTGAGTGTGCAGAAGGGTTGAACTTTAAAAGTTACGCAGGTTAAATTCCTCCATCCACCCCACGAAATGCTAATGTGGATTTTTCTGACTATTTCCTTACAGGTCTGCTTGTCCTACAGAAAGAAAAAGGTTCAGGCTTTAAACTCGCCATGACTCCCATGTTTAAACCAAAATAAAGGAAGAATAAAGCCGGTAGGTTTACTTTAACCTCCTTAGTTACCCTGTGCAGCTGAAAGGGTGGAAAAGGACATAAAAACCCTCCAAAATCTGCTCAGAACTCAGGTGAAGGGTTTTAATGGAGTTGGTGTAAGTGGATTTCACTGCTGGACAGGGAGCACACGAATATTTCAATCCATCAGGAGCGTTCATGGAAGCAAATACGTCCTCAGCATGTTAAAAAGAATATTTCAGGATTTTTTCCAGGCTGTTTGGGACCTTTTCCAGGACTGCTCAGTCCCATAACAGCAAAGACAACAGGACAACCCCACACCCCTTTCCAGTCCAGCACTTTCCTGTTTTTGTAGCTCCTGAGGTGCCCCAGCTCCCTCATCCCTGTGGTACAAATATTCCCAGGCGCTGGCTGATTGAGATTCCCAGCCACTCCTTTCCCTTCTCATTCCACATTCCTCCGGAGCTGCTTCTTTTCAAAACTCATTAGTGGCATTTATCCTCATTTAAATGAGGAGAAGCCACACAGGTAAGATCCACAGATGGCCCATTGTCTGTGGAGAATCGTTAAAACTCAGAGAAGATAAAAAAAAAAGGGAAGAAGAAGAAGAAGATTATGCTGAGAAGATAAAAAACTCCCGCAGCAAATTATCTGTGGGAGAAAGGAAGGAAAAGATCTGCTGCAAGGCAGGGCTGGCTCTCGGGAAGGACTCAGGCAACCTCTGAAGGAGCAGAGGGGAATGCGAGGAGAAAATTTCATCTCTCAAAGTGACAAGAAAAGGAAAAAGCAGAACAAAGTGATTAAAGAGGAAGACAAGAGTGAGCTGATGAGCTGGGGAGCAGCATCTGTGGAAAAGGAAGTGGTGCTCAAACAGCAAAGTTATTTCTGGATGAGGGACCCAAAACTGTTCCCCAGAGCTCAAATCCTGCCGTTTTGGCCACACCCTGGCTCGATGTCTGAGCAAGGCCACATTTGGACTCTGAGCCATTTTCCAAGGGATCGTGGAATCATGGAATGGTTTGGGGTGGAAGGGACGTTCAAGATTATCCAGTTCCAACCCCTGCCACGGGCAGGGACACCTTCCACTAGACCAGGTTGCCCTAAGCTCCAGCGATTTGACCTTGAACTCTTCCAAAGAAGGGGGTTTTAGATGAGATATAAGGAAGAAAATCTTCACCATGAGAGAGGTGAGGCACTAGAAGAGAATTCCCAAAGAAGCTGTGGATATCCTACCCCTGGAATGTTTTAGCAGCTGGATAACTCAGAGACATCAAACCTTTCCCAGCACTGGGTGCAGATATTTCCTTTGTTAAACCGAAATTCTCAGTTTGGCAGCAGAGCTGAGCCCGTGCTCAGTTTCCTCTTTTCTCAAAATCTTAAAAATGTACAGAGGCAGTGAGAGCATCCTGAAGCAAAACATACAATTCCTATTCAGTTTTATGGGGTCCTCCGAGCATGAAATATTACAAAAAGCATCTTGCAGTTAAAAGAGATCTGCACAACGAGCTCTTGACCCTCGAACCACTGCCTGCATCTACCAGGAACTAATAAATCCCTTCTTCCATCACCTCAGTCACCCTGAGGGGCTGGGGGCAAAGGGATTTGGTGCTTTTTAACTCCCCTCTGATCCTGCTTGTGTTTAAAACACATTTTTTTTTCTTCAGGTTTCTCGTTTGCTGTCCACAGTTTATTCCCTGGGATTTAGATGCTAGCAGCATCCAGCTGATATGTCCCTGTTTATCTCCGAAATTGTCTTCAAACTCACTTTTTAAAATAATGTGCAGAATAAGCAGAGGATCGACCTCCACTGTAGTGGAGCCATTTTAACTGGGGTCATTCCAGGCTGGAGGGGACTCGGAGCGACCTGGGCTCGTGGAAGGCGTCCCCATCCACAGATGGGAACCAGATGATCTTTAAGGTTCCTTCCATCCCAAGCCATTCCATGATTCTAAGATTAGAGTGGTCGGACACATCACCATTCCCAGCAGCTGCCTGAGGAAGTGAGGCAGTGGGAGTAGGAGCTGCCTTCTTACCTTAATTAAAAAAAAAAAAAAAAGGAATATTTGTGTATTAATGGACATTGCTCTCATGGTTTTCCTGAAGGCAGATGAGCATTTTTAGGAACATCCAGCTGGATCAGCAGGAATTACAGATTTGAGAGCTGGTGCATCCTGGTTATTTGCTGTCCAAGGAACGCTGCTAGGCATTTCCCAAATTTCTGCTGCGCCTGTGTGAATTACTGTTCATCCTCCCACATTTTTATGTATGTAAAGGAGAAAACTGAGGCAGGGGGAGATTTCAAAAATGCTTTTAAAGGGATACATGGAAGAATAAGGGGAAAAATCTGTTTTTCTGACTCCTTCCTGCTACAGGATAACGGCTATTTTTCTGTTTGGTTCTGAGGCTTTCCAGGTTCCTTATCCTTTTTGTTCTGACTCTTCTACCAGGTTTTCCAGGTGTTACAGTTCTGGAATCCTTGACTATAACAGCTTCTACCTCAGTCCTTTGAAACCCAAGGGATGCTGCTGCTGCTGCTGCTGCTCAGACAAAACCACTGAGCAGCCTCTTCACCTGATTCTGCTCACTTTGGCTTCACTTTTCCAGCTGTTTTCTCCAGGCACATGGATGAAAAACATCCTTTAAAAATCTCCAGCCCAGATTTTTGAGTAATTCTGCGTCTCCAACAAATAGAATTTATAAAAGATCAATAGGAATGCCGTGGGGCTGGAATAAACAAGCATAAACCCCATCTCTACCTGATCAAACAGACATCAAAGCACATTTGGTAGCAGGGAAATGATGTGTTCTGTCCCGGAAAGTCTGGTTAGCAGGGAAAATTTCAGGAAAACTGAATGCCACGAAGTAAGGTGCAACAGAAATGTAAGATGTCCCCATGGATTATATTGACAGGTCATTTTCTGCAGCAGAATTTTGAGAATTCAAGGGATTTCCCCTCGTTTCTATCTAATAATCAGCTAAGCAGCCTTGTCATCCTCTGTCATTCCCTCTGCCCTCATCCAGCTGGAACCATTAACTCCATCTTCCAGCTCCTTTAGAAGTACAGAAAGGTAAAAATCAGTCACAAACGATGGGGAAAACAACCTCTAGACGAATTTTCATAGTTAGGGAGGAAAAGTGCTCGATATTAAAAGCGGGATGCACCTTTCAAATATCCTCAGGTTAAAATGTTATTAAAGCATGAAATGTGTTTTGCCACATAGGAAAACTGTTTGCAAAACCAGGTCTTTGCTATTAGGGCAGCCACAAGCATTCAAAAATCATGAGATGAGGTTAAAAATTACAGAAATTAAAAAAAAAAAAACCAACAATATTAATTCATTAAATAATGACTTTCTTAATTGTAAGACTTGATATCTTCTGTGCCCGGAGAACACTGAAGACAGACCAGTCAAAGCAATTCCTCCTTCAGTCCCAAAATATTTCTGTTTGGGGCAGTCACTGATGTGGGAGAAGGTCTGGCACCTCACATCCCATGGCAGAATCCAGCAGTCCTGTGATCCCAAAGCTTGAAATTAGATCCTGAGCATGGAATGACCTCAAAGATAAAATACCTCACAGGAGCCATTTCAATGAAAAGTCTGGAACCAGTTCAACTTTTCCAGAGAGTTCCTGGACCTTTTAGAGCACTCAAGGCAACCTAACACAGTGTTCCAGGGGGGATTCAGAACACGTGGGAATATTTTCCCCTCAGGGGTTCGGTGCTTGTCTCAGACCTCAGAACCTTTATCTAAGTGAGAATTGTATTTATTCTTTTTTTTTGTGATTTAAAGGCTGAAAATAGAATTATAGAATGGTTTGGGTTGGAAGGGGCGTTAAGGATCACCCAGTTCCAACCCTTTGCCATGGGCAGGGACAATTTCCCCTATTCTGGGTTGTCACAGCCCCATCCATCTCCAACACGGAGCAACGATTGTGTTTCCTGCCTTGCCCTCTGCAGGAACAAAGCGAGTTTAATCAAAGATTGTGGCCACTTTTATTGAAAATTGGTTTGGGCCGTTTCCACTCCATTCCATCTGTAATTAGTGAGATAAGGGAGATGGGATTTGGCAAGGAGACACAAAGTCTCAGTCCAATAACTCTGTCACTCCGGGCAAGGAGCTGCTGTCACCTCCTCGGCTAAGAACAGCATCTTTTTATGAGCCATTTTTAGCATTAAGGATTCCTGAGCTGCTCCACAGCCGCCGGGAGAGGCCGAAAGGCAGAATGTTCATCCCCCATCTCAAAGCCTGCGCTGCTCTGAAAGATTTGGATAAAGTTTGCTTACAAACTATGAGTAAGTGCTGCCAGACTTCCAACAAAACCTTTCCACCGCTGTGCACACCGTGCTGGACAAGCGCTGTTTCCTCTCTGACCCAGGTTTCCCATATATTTTTGGGGGTACAAAAGCAAACTGAGGCACCCGCGGGTTGGTCAGGGTAGTTATCAAACGTGGCTGGTGACAAGGTAGGCACTGGAAGCAAAGGGGGCTGATAACCAGAGCTGTGTCCCAGGAACTGGGATTATCCGAGTCCATCCCACTCCTGCTGAGGATCTGCCTGGTCCTGACACCCCAAAGGCAGCACAAAACAACAGATGCCACCAATGATTCCTTGTGAGATCCCACCCGGAGCCCTGCATCCAGCTCTGGGCTCCCCAGAATAAAGACGTGGAGCTGCTGGAGTGAGTCCAGAGGAGGCCGTGGGGATTCTCCAAAGGCTGGAGCCCCTCTGCTCTGGAGCCAGGCTGGGAGAGCTGGGGGTGTTCACTTGGAGGAGAGAAGGCTCCAGGGAGACCTCAGAGCCCCTTGCAGTGCCTCAGGGGGCTCCAAGAGAGCTGGAGAGGGACTTGGGACAAGGGATGGAGGGACAGGACACAGGGAATGGCTTCCCACTGCCAGAGGGCTAGATAGATGGGATATTGGGAAGGAATTCTTCCCTGTGAGGGTGGTGAGGCACTGGCACAGGTTTCCCAGAGAAGCTGTGGCTGCCCCATCCCTGCAAAATGTCCAAGGCCAGGTTGGATGTGGCTTGGAGCAACCTGGGATAGTCAAAGGTGTCCCTGCCCGTGGCAGGGGTGGAACAAGATGGTCTTGAAGGTCCCTTCCAACCCAAACCCTTCCATGACTCTGTAACTCCCTGGTGGGCCCCATCCCTGCACATTGTTCTCTACAGAGTAAAAATAACATTCGTATCAAACCCACAGCACCAGAAAACCTCTCGTGGACGGAGGTGGAAATAATCCCATCAGGCACATGGGGTTAAAGGAGTCACCCAGGCCTGAAGAACCTTTGGTGGCAGCTGAGATCTGCTGGTGCTGTCTGCAGGCAACAACAAATCCAGAGATGGCCTAGGCCATGTCCACGACAAAATAATTTCCACCCTGACAAAGCAAAAGTACGTAGAATTTTGTTTTTTAAACAGCCCTTGAGAAATTCCTGGCCCTGCTCAGCTCGTCCGCCTGTTCTCATCAGCCAGATCAGGGCATCACCCTTTGATGTTTATTCTGTGTTTGCACAAAATCTCAGCAGCACCTGAGTCAGAGCATTAACCGAGAGGATTTCTTGAGCACACAACCTCCCACTCCCCTGCTCTGCTGTCCCTGAGCCTTGTCTGAGCTGGAAACTTTGCAATATCGCTGCTGGATTCTCTCATTTTAAGAATATTTGCAGAAGCACCTTCCATCCGAAAATCTTGGCAGAGTTCCTACACCCGGGTTTCCTTGGGAGCCATCAAATTATTGACTAAGCGTAGAAGTTGTTAAACCTTTCAGACTCTGTTTGGCTGTTGACTTTATGTTCTCCCATGATTCAGTTTTCATGGGCAAATGCACAGACAGCACAAACTCCTTGTGATATTCCCGAGTGGAAAACCAGAAGCAACCGAGACCGTCTTGGAACATTTCATAAAGGGAATGTGAGGCAGTGGAACATCATTTGCTGGCTGCATAAGTAATTAAATACACAGAAAAGATCTGACTCTTCCCAACACTGATCACGGTTATCCATTTATTCTTCTCGGGGTTTAATGAGTGTTTCTGCTAAAAGCCTGTTTGGAGTTTTAACTGGAGTGCTGCGACTGACATCCAGATAATGAAATGCAGGGATTTCACATCCTTGAAGTTCCAGTTCCCACAATGATCCCAAAGTGCTCTGGGATTTTTACGGCTCGGAATAATGGAATCCAAAAGATTGGGTTTCCCTTTATGTGTCCTCCTTTCACAACTCTGCCTTAGTGAACTGTGGAGTCAGGATCAAGCTCAGACAGGAAGGCAAATATTCATTTTGGAATATCAAAACAAGCTCTTTGACTCTTGGTAGGATCTGCCTCATGAAATTCTGCCCTCTCAAATAAGAGCTTTAATTTCATTTGTTTGTGAGGTCTTGGTGCTTAAAGGAGAGCTGGGAAGGCCTTCGGAGGAGGATTCATCTCTGTTCCTTCTCTGCCAAGTTAATATGAGATAAATCACCAGCTGGAAGTGTCTGTTTGTGTCTGCCAGCCACAGAGGGAGCCTAAACACTTCTCTAGAATGAGCCGTCTAATTGATAGGTGTTAATTTAACCAAGGTGGGCTCAGCTCTCAGAGTTCAGGACTGTGTCTTTTATGGGATAAGGGACTGTCACCTCATCCAGCAGCATCAGTCCGGTTCCGGGAGTTTATCGCGGAATCCCAGCACGGTTTGGGTTGGAAGGGACCTCGAGGGTCATTGAATTCCACCCCCTGCCATGGGCAGGGACACCTTCCGCTATCCCAGGTTGCTCTAAGCCCCGTCCAACCTGGCCTTGGACCCTTCCAGGGCTGAGTTTGACTGAAGGCACCTCCCCTGATTTAAAAGCATGGAGAAAAATCCATTAATTCTTCTGAGAATCTTTTCTTTCCGCCAGCTCAGTCATCTCTCCCTATATTTTAAATGTTTGTCCTGTTTGATATTGGAATTTTTCTAACTTTGTTCCAACCCTTGACTGCTGTCACACGTCTCTGCTGGATTAAAGAGCTGTTAACAATTGTGGTGGGGATTTTTTTTCTCCTTCTGAAGGGCTTTATTCACCTAATCAAATCACTCTCCCTTATTTTGTTCAGATAAACAGATGGAACATGCTCCACATAAAATCAGAAATAAGCAGGAAAGGCAACCCTAAAACCAGGCAGATTTTTCCCGGTGTCGGGAGTTCACTTCTAGATAAAATGAACTTTTCTGCTCGTTCTCTGTGAACCCAGTGAATAAATACACGAGAGTCTGGAAGTACCTGAGTAATGGTGGGATGAATTTCTACTTGTTTGCCAGAGGGCAGAGTTCCTGGACCTTTTAGAGCACTCAAGGCAACCTAACACAGTGTTCCAGGGGGGATTCAGAACACGTGGGAATATTTTCCCCTCAGGGGTTCGGTGTGCTCCATACCTTCCATCAGCTTCATTGTCCTTGTCTGGATACGNATCCCTGGAAGTGCTGGAGGCCAGTTTGGATGGGGATGAATTTCTCCTTGTTTGCTTAGGGGAAGAAAATTGATGGTAATGAGAAATAAAGAAAAACATTGGCATAAAAATTTCCAGTGCAGATTTTCACTATTCCAGTCTGACCATTTCTGTTGTGGGGTTGAAATTAAACCAGTAACAATCAGCTGGAGAGGTTCATCCGTGTGGGAGGAGGGAAACGGCTGGAGGTGAGTCCCAGAGTGAGATTTCCATCTCTGATGGAATGCAGGAGGAAAGAGGAGAACAAACATCCTCCCACTGATTTGTACAACTTCCCAAAGACAATTTAGGAATTGCCTGATTTCCACGGTCTTTCTTCCCAAACTGCACCTTCACAGCTCCAACTCCAGCCATTACAATAACTCTGGACCTCTGAATATCTCTTAAAAGATTTGGTGGAGCTGTTTAGGTAAATAGAATTATTTTTTTTGTTTTCAGTTAAAACTTTATTGTTTAAAATTTCCTAACCTTTCTCAACGTTCAGAAGGAAATATTTCCGCTTTGAAAACACCACTGGAAAGAAACACGTATTTATTTTATTGGAAAATATAGGCAGTTCCAAAATAAAAGTGAAATTAGAGTTTTCTTTTTTCTTAAGCATCATTCCATGATTTTTCTACCTTGGCCTTTGCCAAGGCAGGGGAGAAACTCATCACAAGTTCCTAAAAAGGTTTAAAACACAAACTAGGAATTTTTTTTCCTGGAGGGGTTGTAAAGCATTGGAACAACCAGAGAGGTGGTGGAATCACCATCCCTGGCAGTGCTCCACAAATGTGGATGTGGCTTTTGGGGACATGGTTTAATGGTGACCACGGTGGTGGTGCTAAATTGATGGCTGGACTTGATTTCATCTTAAAGGTCTTTTCCAACCTTAATGATCCTATGATTTTATGAGAAAAAAAGATATTTTTCCCGGCTTTGAAACCCATCTCCACATCTGCAGCACCTCTGGTCAATCCCGATGTTCAGCAGCAGCCCTGAAGCCAACTGGATTGTCCCCAACTTGTGGGCTTGTCCACAGGGACTCCTCTCTCATCCTTCCTGTTGAATTCCCAGCTTGCTTCCTGCCAGCTGAATTCCCAGGCAGAAAGACCCAGAAAGGGTTTTGGGAGACTTCTGGCACCTGGGACACCGCCCTGTGCTCCCACATTTGCTCTGCCCAGCTCCTGGTTGGGAGTGCAGGTCCGTGAGAAAGGAGCCAGGGGGGCCATGCTCAGTGGTTTAAGTCTGTCCCTAATTATCCAGGTATATTCCATGGATTACAGAGGTCTCAGTCACATATTCTGGAGTTTTTTAAGGGAACTGACCGTAATAAGAGAGTCTAAATATTTCGGCTACAATAACCTTCACCTTTCTCTCTCTCTCCCTGCGGTATCTCACTATTGCATTTCTCGGTGCTCCTAAGGAGGCTTAGGCTGCTTGTTCCAGCTGGATAATTCCTTTATCACTCCAAAGCTGTCTGTTAGATCTCCCTCTCTCTCTCAGTCTTCCCACTTAATCATTCTCACAGAGTTTCTGGGGTTTATTACCAGTTTTGAGCTGGAGCTTCACCCACCAGGCCCTGGCAATTCCCAGCAAAGCCCTCACTCCCTGTCAATCGTTCTCCCTCAGAGAGCTGTGGGGGAGAATCAAAGAATCAGGGAATAGTTCAGGTTGGAAAAGCCCTCTGAGATCATGGGGTCCAACCATTCCTTCATCACTGCCAAGGCCACCACTGACTCATGTCCCCAAGGGCCATATCCACATGGCTTTTAAATTCCTCCAGGGATGGGGACTCCACCACTGCCCTGGGCCAGTTCCAGTGCCTGACCACCCTTTTGTTGAAGAAATTGTTCCCAATATCCAATCTAAACTTCCAGTGGCTCAGCTTGAGGCTGTTTCCTCTTGTCCAGTTGCTTCTTACCTGGGAGAAGAGATCGATGCCCAGNACATTCCCAGAACCCCACCATGTGCCTGGAAGAGTTGTCCAAACACTTCCTGATCTCTGGCAGGCTCGGATCTGTGACCAGTTCCATGAGGAGCCTGTTCCGGTGCTCGCCCTCCAGAGTTAAAAGCTTGTGGTCCATGTATGGAAGTGCAGGAGACTGACGAACCTCCTCAAGAGTTAAGGGTGGCTCCATTAGCTGAAGACTCCAAGATGACCTTGGGCATGCCTGCGAGATTTCCTTGCTTTGAGTGTCCTTTCTCCTCGGGCTGCATTCCAGCTGCGACCTGGCCTGTCATGATAAAACCTGAGTTCCTCCCTGCCTAGCTGCAGATATTGTAGAGTTCCACTCCCTTCATTCTCTATTTCTCTTCATCTGATTCTTCCACAAATCACAGAATCACAGAATTCCTGAGCTGGAAGGGACCCCTGAGGATCACCAGTCCCCACTCGTGGCCCCGCCCAGGAAAACCCCAGGAATTCAGACCCTGCCTTAGTTATTACCTAATTCCTCCTACAACGGGACAGGCTCAAGAAAATGGGTTCACACTTTGAATGCAGATTTGGGGGGGAGCTTCTGCTTGTGGTGGACAGCTTGGAAATAGTAAGCTGATATTTGCCAGGAAATTTTCCCTCCTGGGATGACATCCAGGTAGGGCATCTACAGCTTTGCGATGCTGTCCAGCACCATAAAAACTGGAGAGAAACATTAAACTAACATATTCAATGTCAAGAGAAGAGTGTTCAGCTCCTGGTTTTGAATTCTGCCCTCCCACTGTATCTCAAACTCCAAGAGAAAAGAAAGAGTGTGTTTTGTTAAGCCATCCTTTTCTCTTCCTAAAAAGCAGCCTCTGTTCTCTCTCTTCTTCCATATGAATTTTCCAGATTTGACAAACCTCCTGCCATGACACTTAAAGAGTTTCTCTTCCTTCTGTCCCTCTGGACAATTGTGGTCTTGATGGTTACAACACAGACTTGTTCCTCTTCTTCATCCCCTCACGATCTCATGGTTTGGTTCACCAAGTTATTCCCGCACACGTGCCAAAAGATCATGGAATGACTTGGGTTGGAAAGGACCTTAAAGGTCATCCAGTTCCAAGCCCTGCCATGGGCAGGGACACCTTCCAGTAGACCAGGTTTCTCCAAGCCCTGTCCAACTTGGCCTTGGACACTTCCAGGGATGGGGCAGCCACAGCTTCTCTGGGCAACCTGTGCCAGGGCCTCAGCACCCCCACAGAGAATTCCTTCCCATTATCCAATCTAAACCCACCTTCTTCCAGTTTGAAGCCATTTCCCCTTGCCCTGTCACTCCAGGCTCCTGTAAAAAGTCTCTCTCCCTCTTTTTTGTAGCTCCTTTAGGAACTGGAAGGCCACAGTTAGGTCACCCCAAAGCCTTCTCTTCTCCAGGCTGAACGATCCCAATTTTCCCAGCCTTTCCTCACAGCAGAGCTGCTCCATCCCTCTGAGCACCCTGGTGCCTCCTCTGGACAGTTTCCAACAGCTCCATGTCCTTCCTGTGCTGGGACCCCAGAACCACGTGCGGTGTCATGTGTAGGGAATTTCTGCATTCCAATGGCCCAGAAAGGGAAGGGTCGTGGAGAACATCAGGGCAGACACACAAACATCTGCAGCTTCTTATCGCTGTCCCACGGGGGAAGGAGATTCTGCAAGAAGTATCGGGCAAAAAAATATCGACTGGAATTTTTCCACTGAAAATGTTGGATTGACAGGATCGATGCAGAGCAGGAAAGCTTTAAAATAGTGATGCTGAAGGGCTGCAAACAAGCTCCAATTTTGTGGGACACAGAAGAGAGGAGTAATTTTCCTACCCGCTTACCTGTCAATCAGTGCAATCATCTGCAAGGCCTGGAAAATAACCAAAAATCCCTGTTCACAAAGAAAGAAGGATGCAAATGGTCATTAAGGATCTGTGTAGGTGCTGTTACACAAGGAACCTCACAAGGGAGAGCTTTAAAACAAAGCGGTTCTGATGCTCGTGAAGAATTTGAAGCGAAACTTTTGTTTGTGTTTGTGTGTGTGCACAACAAACCCGTGTTTTTGCAAATTAGCATTTTCCAGTTAGCAACAGGAGAGGCCGGAATATTGTTTTGGTGCCAGGAACTCCAGGCTGGTGATTTTGAACAGCTAAATGCTCATTTGGCCGAATCCCTGGTGTTTAGCAACCCAAATGGCTGTCCTGGGGGAGGAATCACCGCCCTCATCCCGGTGTTTTCCCAAATCAGTTGTGCTCGTTCATTCAGGATATTAATTTTCCTTCAGCCCTTTTCTCCAAGCCCTCCAGGAGGGTTGGGAAATCATCACAATTTGATGGAGCCCTGCTGCAGCCACTCAATGCTGGTTCTGCCGTGGCACAGTCGCCCTGCCCCAGCCCAGGGAGGCAGCTGTGCTTTTACGGAGTCATCCTTGTTTGGAAAACAATCATCCCATCGCGTCCTGCCAGGGAGAGGCGTGTTCATGCCATCGATAGCAGTGGGTTTCTCACCCACCTTTTCTCAGGGGCTGACAGGCAGCCTGAAACTACCAGGAAATTACAGCCCTGGGCTTCAAAAGTTGTCAAAGGATTCGCCCCTTCACTGGAAAGTTAGAATTAACAAGTCTGGAAACAGGGGCAGGACCCAAGATACCTCTCTGGTCCCCCCACAGGGATCTCTACTTTCCACTTCAGAGCTCTGGATCTATAAGAAGATGGTTTTTTTCCTCTTCCCCACATAAAAACAGCAGTTTTAATTTTTTTTTTTTAAGGCTGCAAAGCCACCAAAATGCAAACCTTCAAAAGTCTGAGTGCTTTAACTCTTTAAAACAGAAATATGATAGACAGTGTCTAAATAGAGGTCATTTTTTATCACTCGTGCCCCAGCTGGGATGTGGGATAGTTACACTCTGTGGAGAGTGTTACCATACTAACTCTTATCAGGTTAGATTTTGGGAATAATTTCTTCCCTAGGAGAGTGGCAACGCCCTGGAAAAAAGCTGTGGCTGCCCCACCCCTGGAAGGGTCCAAGGCCGAGTTGAACGGGGCTTGGAGCAGCCTGGGATAGTGGAAGGTGTCCCTGCCCATGGCAGGGGGTTGGAATGAGATGATCTTGGAGATCCCTTCCAACCCAAACCGTTCCAGGATTTTATTTCCTGGTAAACTCTTTGATCAGCTCTGTCAGGCTGACTCAGAGCGGCTGACAGGTCTCTTTTTTTTTTCCTTACCAACTGCAGCTTTCAAAAAGCCAACCCTTTACCTCAGAGACTCAAGGAACATATTCCAGAGGATAAATAGGCACTTGCTTGTCACCGCAGTGTAATTCAAACACAGATATATTAATTTATAATGCCAGGCTGTATTGTGATTTCCCAAACGTGATTTTTCCTGGCAAGTTTCTGCCGCTTTCTCCCCATCTACCAAGCCTTAGGAAAAGGTTTCACACAGGAAGCTCAAATTCATCACCAGACCTGCGGAGTTCACTAAAATCCCACAGTTTGGAAATTATTGAGTTTGATGGAGAATCTCCTGAGTAGCTTGGAGACAACAGGTAAGGGTTAATTGCTCTGTTTCCTCCAGGGTGATGATAAGAGGCCACCGGGCGGAATCAGAAGAAGCAAAAGCAGGTGGTTCTTTATTCAAATTGCAGTTAAGCTGTCCCAGGACATGATGGATGCTAAAAGCTTAGTGGAGCTCATGGAATAAATGGATAGCTCCTGGAAGACAAATCCATCAAAGGCTGCTGGGACACAGAGAGCATCTCAAGAAGTCTCAGGGATAAAAATAAATGACTGAACTGTGGAGGGCTGGAGGGGAAAAAAGCCCTCCTGAGCTTTCTCAGTGCTTCCCATGTTTAGAGTGGGATTTTGGGCACAAAGAGACAGGAGAGCAGCTGGATGGGCCTTTAGCTGACAAAGTGTGCCTGCTTTTACGGGATTTGTGTGTGTGGGAGAGGTAAACTACGCTACAGATGAATTATGTGACAGAAGATAACCCAGGGGAAGGGAAGGAGATTGAGGAATGTGAGCAGAGACATCACCAGAGCAAACACCATGACCCACAACCCATCTGGGGTCAGAGAGGTCACAAATTTTCCAGGATGGTCACTACGGCCTTTTCATCCTGATCCTTCTGCATCCAGAGTATTCTGACTGCTGAACTGGATCCAGGCCACCAGTCCTTCTTGAGCAGGAGATGCTGAGACCATGAATGACAGCTCATCATTCTCTTTACCCCTGATGCCTCTGGATACGCCTCTTCCTCTGGATAAGGGAAGGGAAGGGAAGG
>VZTF01007968.1:632964-645508 GCA_013397755.1 Cnemophilus loriae | reverse complement strand
CCCATGTGCTTTGAACCATTCCCTTGAATCCTGTCCCTGGATCCCAAGGAGGAGAGTTCAGTGTCTCCCTTTCCACTTCTCCTCAGGAGAGCAATGAAGTCACCCCTCAGCCTCCTCCACTCCAAACTGGACAAGCCCAAAATTCCCAGTCATTCCTCACAGGACACGACTTCCAGCCCTTCCACCGGCTTTGCTGTCCTGCTCGGGACACATTCAAGAACCTTCACATCCTTCCTAAATTGTGGTGCCCAGAATTGCATTCAGTGGTCAAGGTGAGGTCTTTCCAACACCAAATGGAGTGGGATCATCCTCTCTCGTGACCAGCTGGTTCCACTGAGTTTGATGCATCCCAGGCTGGGGTTTGCCCTTTTGGCTGCTGGGACACAAAAGAACCATGTTTGAAATTTTGAAGATGCTTTAGCTGTTTTTTCACCCTGAAACCTAAGAGAGAAAAAAAAAAAAAAACCAGGAAGAAAAATTGATTTAATTAGAGAATTAAGAAGTTTTCTGGGTATTACAATGGAAGATGTGAAAGGAAGGGTTAAAGAACAAAAGATGAAATGGATCTTGACAGGACTCGCCCTGAAGATCTGAAGGTTTAAATAACTTCCAGAGGTTTAAAAACTACACACGGCAAGAGTCCCTCAGAAGCTGCAGCAGGACACTCTCTCTTCAATATTGCTTTGCTTGCTTTCAGTGGTCTCCAGGTCATCCAAGAATTATTTGATCCGGTGGATAAAATCCTCTATCTTCTTTTATTCTGGGGATCAGAAGAGAAAAGTCTGAAAAATTGATGCCGTGCATCCAGTCCTACACTTCCAGGACACAGGATAAGCTCTCCACAAGAGTAGCCAGAGTTCAGTGTGTTCCAGCACATATTTTTCGCTGCCAGTCCAATATCCAGAAGATTTATTGGAGCCAACACTTAGTTTGTATTACCACAGAGTTTCAAGAAGCTTTCTGTCCTGATTTAGAAATTGGCAGTGATTAATTATACTCAAAAACCATTACAAAAGTTCTACCCTTTGATTATATTTAACGTTAAAAAGGAGCTTGACTCAGATTTCTCCTTTGAGTTTATCCAGCTTCACTTTCCGAGGGATGCTGTTGGACTTTTGCTGGCTGAGCTAAACTGATGCAAATTTTTACAGACTGTGATCAAAGAATTTCTTGACCTTCCCTGTGCTAAGCAGGCTCTGTTCGTTCCATCTTGAGACAAATCCAGTGTTTCAATGACTCTGCTCTGAACCACCTCCAATTTATCAACTTCTTTCCACTGTAACGCGGCCATGATCTCACCAGTGACAGAATTAACACAACCTTGGCCAGACGGAGGATGTGTGTTTATGCCTCAAGGAACCCCAATAGCCCTTCCAGGAGCTCATATTTGCCCGAGTATCTGCCATGAGCCTTTCCTGGAGTTACTCTGTATAAGCCGTATAAAATAAAAGTCAATCCACTCTATATGGTAATTTGTAGGATGGAGTCAAGCCCTGATGGATGGCTGAGCTGCTTTGTTTGCTCTGTAGAATTCTGACCTCCTTGAAATACTCACTATTTGTCTGAGCACTGTTTGCTAAACGATCCCTGTGTCACCACACAGACAATCCCATCCTTCTTACTTAGTCCCCCACGAGCTCAGTGACATCTATAAAATTTGACTGTTTCATTTTATTCCCGGCATCTGAACAAGGAGGAAAGTGCTTGATACTGAAGGGCCAAAATTGATCTTTTCAGAAGTCCATTATAAATAATTATTTCGGACTGGCCTGGCAGGGCCTGTATTAACTTGGAGAACATTTGCAGGGGAGATTTGTTATTTCTTGATCTACAGAGGAAGGAAAACACCAAATCTGTTTTCTGCTGAGATGCTCCAAGGCAAAACAGGGAGAAGACGATGACTGAGTTTTCCTTCTGGATCCAGAGTGGGTTAAATAAGAGCTTCAAATGCACAAAAACATCATCCTCCACCCAGAAGACATCACGACACGGGACATCTGTTGGTCTTATGTCCCTGCCTGGTCAGATCTTCTCTTTTTCTGCTCCTTTTGCCACCAATTCTGTTCCCCAGTGGCTGGAGATGGGTGGAAAAGGGGCTTCATAGAACTACGGAGTATCCTGGATGGAAGGGAACGGGCATCACAAATTCCACATCCAGTCATGGAATAATGAATCAAGGAACAACAAGTGGAAACCACAGTCCTAAGCTGGGGATCGGTCACAGGTTGGACTGGATGATCTTGGAGATCTTTTCCAACCTCAGTGATTCTGGGATTCTAAAGCTCAATGGCAACTGAATAATATGAAAATTGGATTTTTTCTTGTTCCTCGTCAAAATCCAGTTTTCCCTTCTAGATCCAGATTGAAACTGATCAAAAGAATAAAAACTCTCATTATTAACCTTAATGCTTTACCCCTCACACAGGGAGCTCCCAGCTGTGTGCCAACATTTTCGTCTAACTTGGCAACCCGTCTGACTTCACTCGGACTCACAAAGATGTTTTGCATCATTTGACAGCAGCAGAGAAGTGGATCACAGAATTCCACACTCGTTTAGGCTGGAAAAGACCTCCAAGATCATCCGGTCCAACCTGTGACTGATCCCCATTTTGTCAACCCGACCGCAGCACTGAGTGACACGTCCAGTTGTCCCTTGAACACCTCCAGGGATGGGGACTCCACCACCTCGCTAGGCAGCCCCTTCCAATGCCTGACCACCCTCTCCATGAAGAAATTCTTCCTGATGTCCAGCCTGAACCTCTTCTGGCACAGCTTGAGGCCGTTTGCTCTTGTCCTGTCCCTTGTCCCCTGGGAGCAGAGCCTGACTTTCCCTGGCTGCACCCTCTTTTCAGGGAGTTGTGCAGAGCCAGAAGGTCCCTCTGAGCCTCCTTTTCTCCAGGGAATGATGATGCTTTTAGAAACAGGAATATGAAGCAGAACCCCCCATTTTATCAACATCCGCAGTTAGATGAGACAAATCTCACCTCAGGTGGGAGCCGGTCTTCCTTTAAAAGCCAACTGAAGCCTGCAGTGGGCGAGGAACACACCAAGGACAGGAAGCAGCAGGAAATTGTCCCACTTCTCCCAGTTTTCCATCAGTTGTGACATCCTTTGGATGACCTGAGGCTACAACCCCAAAGCCTCTTGATAGCTTTTATTTATTGCAGCAGAGCTGTGAATCAGTGCCCTCATCATTCTGGATGTATAATAAGGGTTTATAAATGAGTTTATATCATCAGCTAATAAAAAGATAGACCCTGCCTAGAAAAAATTAACATCTGCTTTAATTAAAAGTATTATTAATACAGCTGGGCAATATTTAATGCTCTGTGCATACTGCAAGAAAAATATTCATTAGTTTTTTTAACCACTTGTTCTGATTTTCTCCCTGTTTTTCAGGCATTATCTGTATGGATATAAGGAATTCTACAGAGGTAAAACCATATCCACAGGAAAAGTGCTATTCCTCCATCCCCGCGTAGTGACAAGAGCGTTTTCAGTGGAGGTAACCCCATTGCCACGGGGTTTTGACAGCCTGGTGTGAAACCCATCCTTTTACGTCAGGAAACACAGCAAAGCTCATTCCCAGCATTCCAAGTCCGCACATCAAGGTTAATTTATGTAGAATTAGGATGTCAATTTAAATCACAAAAAAAACACTTTTGATTAACTCTTTGTGGCTGCTGTTGCTCCATGGTAAGCAAGGCACATGACAAAAGGGAGTCTGAAATGGATTTAGGCTCCCTTGAAACAACTTCTTCCAGAACATGAATATTTAGAGGAGAAACTGATGAAGATAATCAACCTTGTGGCCTTCTAGGATGGAGTTGCTGCATCAGCGGATGAGGGAAGGGCTGCAGATGTCTCTTAGAAGGGCTAAGTGAAGGACAGGGCCACCCAGAGGGACCTGGACAAGCTGGAAAAGTCACCCATGGGAATCTCATGAGGTTTGAGAAGACCAAATGTTGGTGCTGCACCTGAGCTGGGGTCAATCCCAGTGTCAGTCCAGGCTGGGGATGAGCAGATGGAGCAGCCCTGGGGACAAGGACTTGGGGGGTGGTGGGAGAGAGGCTGGACATGACCCAGCCATGTGCACGTGGAGCCCACAAATCCAAACGTGCCCTGGGTTCACCCAAAGCACTGTGGGCAGCAGGTGAGGGGGGGATTCTGCCCCTCTGCCCCTCTCAGGTGAGACCCCACCTGCAGAGCTGCCTCCGGCCCTGGATCCCAGCACAGAGAGGATGTGGAGCTGTTGAAGTCAGTCCAGAGGAGGCACCAAGATGATCAGAGGGATGGAGCAGCTCTGCTGTGAGGAAAGGCTGAGAGAACTGGGATTGTTCAACCCGAAAAAGTCTCCAGGGTGACCCCAATGTGGCCTTCCAGGACCTGAAGGGGCTGACAAGAAAGATGAAGAGAGATTATTTGGAACGGCTCCCAACTTACACAGAGTGGGTTCAGATTAGATATGAGGAAAAAATTCTTCCCTGGGAAGGTGGAGAGGCCCTGGCCCAGGTTTTCCAGAGAAGCTGTGGCTGCCCCATCCCTGGAAGTGTCCAAGGCCAGGCTGGACAGGGCTTGGAGCAACCTGGGACAGTGGAAGGTGTCCCACCCATGGTAGGGATTGAAACAAAATGACTTTCAAAGCCCCTTCCAACCCAAACCATTCCATGATTTTACAATTCAGTCTGGATTTGCTTTCCAGACAAAGAAGCAATTTTAATGGGAGAAATAGTTAACTTTTCTGAACTGCCCCTCTTGACAGACTCGAGGTTAAGGAACATGTCAGACTCATCAGGCTCAGTTAAAAGTCCTCTCCAAATTTTTTTTGTGCCTTTTGGAGTATTTTTTCCCTCCCCAAACTGGAAATAATTGTCTGTGATATCCAAATTAGTTTGTGCAAATTTTATCAGGAACATTTGTAATTTAAATTGGATCTACAAAAGGAGGGGGATAAAAAAAATCTGTTCATTTCATGCTCATTATGTATCTCAGCAAGACTGATGACATTTTAATATTAACGTTGTTATGGGTTCCATCTAAAAAAATTAAGTCTACTTAATATTCCAGATTCTGCTGATTGGAACGTACTTATTCTTAACAATGGAAAATCAATTGCTATTCTAATTAAAAAGAATGGCAGAGAAATAAACAAAACAATAAAGGAATAAATGCATTCCATATATTAGGTAGGAGCCTGTGTTTTCTCTTGGAAGCTCATCTCCTTTTGGAGTGTTTTTTCCCCGTTGCCTGGTTCGAACTTTGAACTTGAGCTGGAAGAGCAAAGGTGTCTCAAAAAGCCGAGGAAGCACAAACAAAAGGCAGTGCCTAAAGGAATATTAAAAATTCCAAGGAGTGGGTGCAACTGGAAACGGGAGCTGATCTCCCCAGTGCAGACACCTTGACTTTGTCAATCCCACTGGTTTTCCTGAGAAAGTCCTAAAGCAATTCTTGTTTGCATTGTCTCGTAAAGCAAAGGTCAAACAGAATTCCCTTTTCCCAACTCCAGGTAAAAATAGATTTTCAAGCTCATTTTTTTTCTGCTTTTCTCCCTTTTTATTCTCTTTTTGCATCTTTTTAGCCAGGAACGAAATGAAGGGAAAATGGGGGGAAAAGAGAAAGGAAGAGAAAAATTAAAAAATATATTGTAAATGCATAATAATAATCTATAATATACCAATACATAATATATGTTATACATTTATTTTTATCTTAATATTCGGAAAATATCCCGTAGGAAAAGGACCTGGAAGTGCCAATCAACAGCAGTGGAACATGAGCCAGTGCTGGTTTAACAGCTGGACTTGATGTCGTGGGTTGACAGGTTTCTAGGTGAATTTCACCCTGCCAGGTCCTGTGGAGTGGCAGGGTGTCGTGGGCCAATGACATTTAAGGTACGCCCTCTGCGAGATACAGTATTTAAGGAGCTGGACACTGGGAACTTCCTCTTTGGCTTCCGGCGTTCCAACAGGTAACAGGGGACCCGGGCGGGGGTTTTTGCCAGGGTAGGCCTTTGGGCCTGCCTGGCTGGCCCCCTCCCCCCCTCTCCTCCGGCTCCTCGAGGGCCGGGCCTGGCCCCCTTTTACCATCTGCCGGGCCGAGCCTTTCCCCTCCCCTGCCTTCCCCCTCCGAGGGCCGGGACCTGGCTCCCTTTTACCATCCACTGGGCCGGGCCGAGTGGGGGAGGCCCCCCCGGTTTGCTGCTACTCCTAAGATCCTTGTGGAGCTGGCACAGCGTGCAGAGAATGGCCTTCTCCCTCACCCTCCTCCTCCTTTCCCTCCCCCGGCTCCTCCGGCCGCTGCCCGGGCCGAGATAACATGACCATCCACCGGCCTAGGACAAGATTAACCTTTCAGTCACCGATTCTCTCCCGAGTCAGAGAAAGGGGTGAAAGCATGTGAAGGAAGCTACACCGAGACACTGAAGTCAGTGAAGCAAGAGGACTGAACTAAAGAAAGAGGAGGATGAGGAGATGCCCTAGCTCTGGGGCTGAAATTCTCTTGTGAAGCTATGGAGGATGGGTGATTGACCCATCAGACTGTTTCCTGTAACTCATGACATTTTATGGGGGGACTTGGAGCGTTCTAAAGATGCCCCAGCTTTGGGGGTTGAGATTCATAGCAGTTATGGGCAAAGGTGTTCAGGCTTGAGAAGCCAGCAGATGCAGAGGTGGGCTGCAATTGAAGAGAAGCTTAAAGGGGGAGAGAGAGAAATGAGGACCCCTTGCCCCGGGGGTGGATAGAGAAGATGACCTTTGCTTTCAGAGATGAAGATGAAGATGACTTTGGAGAGATGAGAGAACTTTTCTTTTGTATTAGAACAGCTCATCCTTAAAACTATACCCCATAAACTGACGTGGCCCACGAAAGCAGCTGTGGGAAGGCTGCAAGGTGTGGGAAGGACTTTCACAGGGGTCAGATGCTGTAACCGGGCGGCTGATTCACTGTGATGCTGAAGCCACGAGAGAACTGTTTTCTTGTGGAGAACCTCCATAGTATGGCTAAGAGAAACTCCGCTCTCTAAGTGAACTGAAGAAAGGTTATTCTAGAGGTGGCAAACTGACTGAGAAATATCAGATGTTGTGTCTTTGCATTGGCAGTGGGGAAAATATCTGAAAGAGAAGTTTGGAGGGGGGAGGAGAGGTTTTCTGAAGGTTTAATCTAATTTTTATTATTTGGTTCTTTTTATTTCTTTTTTTTCTTTTAGTTCTGTTAATAAAACTTTCTTTATATTCTTTAAAGCTTGAGCCTGCTTTGCTTCTCCTAACCCTTATCTCACAGAAGAAAATATCCTAAATAATAAACCCAAATTTAAATTACTGCACTTAAATTGGATTGGCGAACTCAAACCACTACACTTTAATTGGTGTTTCTGCCTGGTTGGTGTCAAACCACTACACTTGATGATCCTAAAAGTCTTTTCCAACCTAAATAATGTGATGATTCCATGATTTTGGCTACAGTGGAAGCTGCCTGAATTCCCCAGTGTTTCTCCCCAAGCAATTTAAGGTGGTGCAAACAAATATCCCTGCTAGGAAAGGGAGATCTTCCACTTGGCCGCCCTTTCCCATATTTTCCCAGGGGATCAAGACTATTCCAAGCAGTGGAAAAGGTGCGGGGGAAAGGAAGAACGAAAGAAAAAAGGCTGGAAAAAGTTTATGAGCAAATCCACCCAAAACTCATTCCTGAGATTGATTTTACTTGGTTTTTTCATGAATCATTACGGTGCAAAAAGCAAGGGAGTTTTTAGGTTCATTCACAATTTTCCATGGTGATTTCCCAAGGAAGGACAATCCCGTTCTCACAAATGGAGAAACAAATGGCCTTGGAGACAAAAGCATTGAAAAAGAGGTGAAATTTAAGAACGTGAGCTACAAGGAACAGTAGGAAGAGCAAGAGATGGAGGGAGCAGGGTCAGGCAGCTGGAAATGATGGAAAAGAAAGTTCCAAGCACGTGAATGAAATTCCGAGGGGAGAGATCTGTCCCATTTAACATTCTCTGTCTGCAACACAAGTAATCACAGGCTAATCACCCCCAAACCACCGTGGAGTCAATAAAGATTGACTTCCTGTGTCGACAGAGTCAATCCCATGAATTATCCTGCAAAATTCTGGTGTCTTCGTCAGGCTGAGAGGAATAATTAACGCCTTAAACAACCCAGAATTATTGACTCACTTGAGTTGGGGGAGTCTGGTGGAACTCCTGCCAAGATGCCTCCACTCCACTTACTCACAGTTTGCCACACTCATGTGATTAACGCAGCCCTGCCAAGTGTTCATTGATATTTTGGAAGGAAATAAAGAAGGAATTATATAATTCAAGTTCCAAGTACAACTTTATGGAGAACATCAAGTGCAGCTCCAACCCCAAAGAAGAAATCCCACCAGGAACTTGTGCAACAAAATGAGGGTTTCAGGGGCAGGAGAACCTCTCTGACCTAAAGAGGTGTCTGTGGGAGCTCAGTTCATGCAGCTGGACAAAGCAACTGCTGGCCATGGATTCGCTGCTGTCTGTAAATACACCCAGGAGGGAAATGCCAAGGAATGGGGACTGTTTGGACTGAAGGACATCGCTGGCAAAAGAACAAACAGATCTAAGCCAGCTGTGCATAAATGCTGGAGAGAAAATAGGAGGAGTGGATTGAAACAACCTCCCACCCGGAAAAACAGAGGCAAAAACTTTCTGTCGCAGAGGACATTTATGGAAAAAAAGGGATTTGGAGCCATGGTAACCATTGCCAGCAGGGCGCCAGCTGCAGCGTGCCAGGTTTATTTCTGGGTTCTCATCTGCTTTCATGGGACATCTTTTGTGCCAAAAAAACGATCAGAGGGCTCCTCTTCCATGGGGACAGGCTGAGGGAGTTGGGGTTGTCTAGCCTGGAGAAGAGAAGGCTCCAGGGAGACCTTCGAGCCCCTTTCAGTGCCTAAAGGGTCTCCAAGAGAGCTGAAGAGGGACTTTGGATAAGGGACAGAGTGACAGGACAAGGGGTGATGGTTTTAAACCAGAAGAGCATGGGATTAGACTGGATATTAGGGAGAAATTCTTCCCTGTGAGGGTGGGGAGGCCCTGGCACAGGTTGCCCAGAGAAGCTGTGGCTGCCTCATCCCTGGAAGTGTTCATGGCAGGTTGGACAGGGCTTGGAGCAATCTGGGATAGCGGGAGGTGTCCCTGCCAATGGCAGAGGGTTGGAATGGGGTGATCCTTAAGTTCCCTTCCAAACCACATCGTTCCATGATTCTGCGATCCCCAACGAATCTCTTTTCCCTCTCCCACTTCTCTTTATCAGCAGTTTCATGAGCTTTCCACAGCCCAGTCAAGTGAAGGAGAAAATTAACTCAACAAACATGGACGGATTTAACCACCTGACTTCATGGTTATGCTGAATTTTCTCGACATTGTTTGCCCAGCCTTCAGTTTGGCTGCCACTCAACCGAGGGGCTGAAAGAGTTGAAAACCATGAGCTGATGGAAGGATAAATCCCCTCGGACACAATCAGTGTCTCTTGCTAATTGTTCCTGGCTCATTCTGACCGGCAATTAGTTCTAATATCCCGGCTAATTTAGCTCTGATGATGTGATATCACCATCAATCACTTTAATGACCCATCTGGCAAAGTATTACCGAGACCAACTTCAGCCCATGTTGTGGCTGTCACCACACAGTTCTGCTGCCATTTCTGCTTTCAAGAGCAGTCGATTCGTGTCTGAATTTTATTTTTAACCAAGCAGAAGTTTACACTCATCCTGTCCAAACCTGGGCTTGTACCACTAGCGTTTTAACCGAGTTGTGCTGCAATTAGTAATGAGAAACCTCCAGATGGCAAATCAGGCCACTGAGGAGCTGAATTGTCCCTGGAAGGAGCTTGACATGCATGGATGGAAACCCAATAACTCCAAAAATGTAGGTACCTTATTCCAGTGCTTAAAATCAGGTGGGTTAAATCTGAGCCTCTGTGCACTGGGAGCATGAGAAGAGCTAAATTCAACACCACGCTGTTGGAAAAGTCTCATTGCTTTAAAAGTTTTTCTGACCCCATCACTGAAAACACACCACAGTTTTTGTTGATTAAGATATTTGTTTATTTATTGGAATATTTATCCTCATGCCCCAAATTAGAGTCATGTAAGTGTTATTAGACTGGGTTGAAGCATCAAAATTCTGTTTGTTGGGAAGCGCCAATTGTCAAAAGTTTTAAAACAAATTTTGTAACAGTTAAAACAGAAACAGATATCAAAATATGATTCTACAAAGCAGGGTTTCTGAGGAAGACTCAAAATTCCGTTTTTCATCATAAATTCTGCTTGTTGCTGGTGCACGATGTGGATTTTATTTTGTGGGAGCAAGAGAATCACAGAATCACAAGATGGAAGGGACATTCAAGACCATCCCATTCCAACCCCGCTCTGTGGGCAGGGCCACTTTCCACCAGACCAGGTTGCTCAGAGTCCCATCCAGCGTGGTCTTGATAATTAGTGTGCAGTCTGGATTTTTTATGAGATTATTCATGCCCATATCTCAACACGTTTTCGCTGTTTTGCAGGCAGGGAAAATGAGGCACAGACAAATGATTTGGTAGCTCAGAGCTTGGTGGTAAATCCTCCTCAAATTCTTCCGCTGCTCTGAAGCATTTGTGCCTCTTTTTTGATTCAGGTACCTCTTTTTCCTCCTAGCACCCCTTTTCCCACAGCTAATGGGATGAAAATCCCTCTCTCCATTGACAAATGTAACAAAAATCATGGAATCATGAAAATTTAGGTTGGAAAAGACCTCAAAGACCACCAAGTCCAACCATTTCCCCACCGCTGCCAAGGCCACCACTAAACCATGTCCCCAAGTGCCACATCTACATTGCCTTTAAATCCCTCCAGGAATGGTGACTCCACAACTTCCCCGGGAAGTCTGTTCCAATAATTTTTATCCCTGCATCAGGTTTGTTTTGCATCGAAAACGTAAGAAAAACAGGTCTGGAAATAAAAAACAGGTCTAGGACAGAAAAAAATACCACAGATGATCTTAAAAATTATCAAATCTCTTGTAAGGGGCTCCAGGTCTGTGGTGTGACACAGATCAGAAATACAGGTGTGGAGGGGAAAATTTATCCCAAGATATTTTTATCCCCCAGCTGGGTTCTTTCCCCTTTCCTCCAAATCACTGAGTTAGGCAGACTGGAGTGATTGTGCGTGCCAAAAAATAATTACCGCTTAAAGAATTGCAAGGAATGAAAAGGATCAAGGAATTAGAGGACCCCTCCCAACCAGCTGCCAATCAAAGATCCACAGAGCAAACAGGACACCGTTATTGTGAGGAAAGCCATCAGGAGGGGTGGGGGATTAGAGGTGTTTGAGGTGTTTCAGCAGTGTTAGGAGTTAGTGGATTTCCTGCAGAAACAGGCAAAAGCCTCTCTGATCTCACTTCATCGATTTCTTCCCATTAAACACAAGCAGGTCATGGCCCAGTCAGGACAAACGAAAAGAGCACTGGAGTCAGAGTGGGAGTGTGGAATTCCTGCTGTTGAATTAGAGCTGAGTCTTTGATTCGGAGCCAGCGGCAAATGATTCAGTTTGGCCCTGCTTTCCCCCAGCAGCTTCATTCAGCCTCATTTCCCAAGTTTTTGAAGCAGAGGGGTTCTCATTTCCCACATGCTCACACACTTTGGAGGTTCCTCTCCCAGAATAATGGGGTTAAAATAGAGCAGGAGGAAGAGAGAAAATAGAGACAACTCTTACTCTTTCCTGCAGCTGGTGGGGCACAGACACTCTCGATGAACATCTGCTATGGGGTCAAACCCCATCATTAAGAAGGGTTAAACACTGGTCATATATTTTTATCAATAAATTAAACAGTCCTGTGAGGAGTTTCAGATGCTCAATTCAATGCCATCGTGCCGTTAGAAAAGCTCATGCCAGAAAATTATCCCCTTGTGCTCTTATCAGTCATGGGCCAGGAGTGAGCAGAGGTCGGAGATCATTCCCAGCAAGCAGCATTTTCCTCATTTGGGAAAGGAGGAGAGCTAAATAATGGGAAATAATATCGCTCTGTGCCAGCTGGCACAGGCCCCAGAGAATTGCTCCTCAAGCAATTTTAATTTTCTTCCATGGATTGGGTCCCTCATGCCAGTGCCCTCCTGGGTCTGGCTGGGAACTGTCTGATCCCTCTGCTTTCCCACTCTCGCTCCACACTGCCTATGTTCTCCCTATTCCACTGAGAAAAAACTCTTTTACTGAGTTTTCCGAAAGAATTTTCCAGCCCTAAACTCCACTGATGGAAAAGGGAGCAGGAACTCTGGCTGGGTTGGCTTGCATGGGGACAGAAACCTGAATTTCAGACGGGGAAATTTATTAATCCGTATTCAATCACTATTCTTGGATGGTGGGATGCATCTCTTCTCCCTGATTAAGAGGATCATGGAACCAGGGAATGGTTTGGGTGGGAAGGGACCTCAAATATCCTCAACTTCCAACCCCCAGTGCCAAAGGCACCTGGCTTTTGTCACCAATGTTTGGCCACAGGTCCAGGGAAGGGACTGTCCCCTGTGCTGGGCAGTGG
>VZTF01007968.1:562110-631600 GCA_013397755.1 Cnemophilus loriae | reverse complement strand
GAGCAGCCTGTTCCTGATGGACTGATCCCATGGGAGGGAGGCACACTGGAGCAGCCTGTTCGTGAAGGACTGATCCCATGGGAGGGAGCCACACTGGAGCAGCCTGTTCCTGATGGACTGATCCCGTGGGACGGATCCACATTGGAGCAGCCCGTTCCTGAAAGAGTGATCCCGTGGGAGGGACCCAAATTCGAGCAGCCTGTTCCTGATGGACTGATCCCGTGGGACGGATCCACACTGGAGCAGCCCATTCCTGAAAGAGTGATCCCGTGGGAGGGACACAAATTGGAGCAGCCTGTTCCTGATGGACTGATCCCGTGGGACGGATCCACACTGGAGCAGCCCGTTCCTGAAAGAGTGATCCCGTGGGAGGGACACAAATTGGAGCAGCCTGTTCCTGATGGACTGATCCCATGGGAGGGACCCAAATTAGAGCAGCCTGTTCCTGATCAACTGATCCCATGGGAGGGATCCAGATTAGAACAGCCTTTTCTGAAGGACCAATCCCATCGGAGGGACGCAAAGTGCTCCTGAAGGACTGACCCCGTCAGAGGGATCCAAATTGGAGCAGGCTTTTCTGAAGGACTGATCCCACGGGAGGGATCCACGCTGGATCAGTCTGTGAAGAACTCTGGGAAAGAACCACATTGGACACGTTCGTAGAGGACTTTCTCCTGTGGGAAGGATCCCACGATGGAAGGAGGGAAAGAGTGTGAGGAGTCCAAGCCCTGAGGAGGAACGAGCAGCAGAGACACCATGTGATGACCTGACCACAATTCCCATTCCTTGTCCCCTTGCAGCACTCCATGGGAGGAGGCAGAAAAATTGAGAGTGAAGCTGAGCCCAGGAAGAAGAGAGGGCTTTAGGATTTTGGTTTTATTTGCTCATTACCCTACTCTGATTTTTGCAGAATTACAGAATATCCTGAGTTGGGAGGGACCCACAAGGATCATCAAAGTCCAGCTCCTGGCCCTGCACAGGACAGCTCCAAGAATCCCATTATGCGCCTGAGAGTTTTGTCCCAATGTTTTTGTTTGAAAATAAATTAAATTAATTTCCCAGTGTAGAGTCTGGCAGAGACAGGAACTCGTGAGTGATCTCTCCCTGTCCTTATCTCAACCCATGAGCCTTTTATTATATTTTTTATATATAATACATTATATTTTATATTAATTATTATCTTTTAGCTCTCCTGTCCAGTTGAGGAGAGCATTGATAAAGCACCTTGGTGGGCACCTGGCATTCATCCAGGGTCAGCCCACCACAAATATTTAGAAGATCTAAGTGAACGATGAAGGGCTGAAAGTTGGAAAAAAAATCTGGGTTTGGGGTTTTTTTTCCGACCTTCTCCACTCTCCAGGGTGTTCTGAAGCAGGAAAGATTTTTCTCCTTAGCAAAGACTTTTCAACCATGAACTTCCACCTGCATCAGGAGCTGGACTTCAATGATCCTTGTGGTCGCCTCCAACTCAGGATCTTTTATGATTCTGTGGTATCTGAGGAACTTCCATGTACCACCAGTGGAATCAGAGCAGGTTTTATGGACTCTCTGGGACACCTCCTTTCCCAAAATGTCCCAGTTTGGGGTAGGATGACTCTGGTTTGATGACAGTTGGCTCCTTTCACTTTCATTACAGGTCAAGAGGTGAGTGTGAGGTTCACAGAATCACAGATTCAGAGAATATCTGGAGTTGGAAGGGACCCACAAGGATCACGGAGCCCAACTCCTGGCCCGGCACAGGACAACCCCAAGAATCCCACCAGGATGAACATCTGAGTTTATAAAATATCATGGACCTGAAAAGATCAGTGGCATCAAAGATCAGCGGCATCAAAGATCAGTGACACCAAACATCAACTGGAGATAAAAGCTGAGGCCAAAGACAGGTGTGATTTCCCTCAGAAGGCGGTTTTTGAGCTTAAAATGGAATTCCTCATGGAATGTTCTGCTGGGATACGCAGATGGACATCTGTCACTGCCCCTGGCAGAGGTGTCACCGTATTGTGTTTAATGTGATTATGTTTTATTCCGAAGGAATCACATCCTAGAGCTGCCCAAGCCTTTCCATGATCTCCTTACAAAGAAAGCCTCGACGAAAAGCCGAGATTCCCCAACTGCTGACATGATCCCAACTGATCCTCAAATATGGAGCTGTGACTCCCCTTCAGAAGGGTTTGGAACTACTGAGGACTTTTGAACCAGAGCAGGGAAGACATCCTGTATTTCCTGGATCCTGGGAAATTATCCAAACCACTGGGCCACGCTTCGCTTGCTTCAGGAAGGAAAATTAAGGTTGTTTCTGGGTGAGTAACCAGGGAAAATCCCCAGCACACAGCACCAAAATGCAAATTTAGCAAGGAAAAAAAAAAGGGATAACATGAAGGGCAGCCTGAACTCAGCTGCAGGAGACTGGGATGCACCCCTTCATTCCTGTCTTCCAAGGAAAGGACAATTAGTGGGAGCCAACGAGGCTCAGAGGCACCTCTTTATCTCTGTGTGATCTGAGTCTCCATTTCTGTGAATTTTTTTCTGTTCTTCCCGGAGATAGGGATTCTGTCAAGAAAAGAGAAGCATCAGAAAAAGAGAAAATCCTCCCTGTGTTGCCAAGACGATCCAACCACTTTGTTTTGGGAAGGACCTTGAGAACCGTTTCTGGAACAGACCCCCTGATACTGACTCCACCAGTTTGGGATATTTTTGCTGGGAATGGGAGTCCCCGTTCCAGTCAGCTCTTGGCTGGATTTCCATTATGGAGAGTGACTGAAAGAGGTTTTTTTCTGGAAATTCAGTGCATTTCTCCTACTTCAGGTTCTCTTTCTGGCAGTTTCTGGACTTGCTGAGTTAATTACTGTGTGTTTGGGCCGTCTGGGAGAAGGCAGCAAACCCAAGGAGAAGCAGGAAAAGTCCAAAGTTCACCTTTAATTCCACCAGGTTTCTCATGTATCCAGCCTCGTTCTGCTCCATCAGTCCGTTGCTAAATGGAAGGGTAAGGCTCTTTATTCCAACCTCAAACTTCCCTAACGCCCGGGCAGCTCCAACCCCCTCCTTTTAATTATCACTCCAAAAGCAGAGAGCCCACGGTTCCGTGAGTCACAAATTATATCTCCCAGCAGTGCATAATGCTCCTTTTCACACCTACAAAGGATGAGTCACGACAAAACAGGAGGAAAACAAAAAAGGAAATTCGAAATTCCCCCGTCGATAGAAGCAGAAGGGAAAAAATCAAGGGAGGAATTACTGGTGGACAGAGCATTTGGAAATGGTTGCTGGTTTTGACTGGGATAATGTTCTTCATCGTAGCTGAGTTTTGGAGTAGTGCTGGAAGCAGTGTTAATAAACAGGGATGTTTTAGTTGTTGTCCATGAGTTTGGTTATAAACCCACCAAATTTTCCCACTTGTACTGTTCCATCTCTCTCCTGATCCCACCAGGGCTGCACAATGTGCGGGGCTGAGTTGCTGGTTGGGGTTAAACCACCACAAAGGGACAAAACGCAGAATTTTTCTTCAAAAATTCTTCTTTTCTTCTTTCCTTTTGAGTTTTGTCTCAAAAAGTGAGGCAGCGAAGAAACCGCGGTTGAAGACCCCAATCCATCTCTTCCCAGCTTGTTCTTTAGTTGAGACCAGCAGGAAAAGTCGATTTTGCAGGAAGGGAAGAGAGACGCAGCATGCATGGAAGAGCTGAAGAACTCATCTCCCAGGCAGCTGGAAAAGAGGAAAAGGCCTCAAGCTGCAGCAGGGGAGGTTCAGGTTGGATAGCAGGAAAGATTTCCTAGCTGAAAGGGTGGTTAAGCACCGGAACAAGGAAGGGTTGGAGTCACCATCCCTGGAAGTGTTCAAAAAAAGAAGCAGATGTGGCGCTTTGTGATATGGTTTAGTTGGAGTGGTGGGATTGGGTTGAAGGTTGGACTTGATGATCTTGGAGGTCTTTTCCAACCTTAATGATTCTGTGATTTTTTTATAAATATGGAATCAGCTTCCAGTGCTTGTGAGGATTATTCAGGGAGGGCACAAGAAGTGTTGGAGGCTGGGAATGAATGCAAAGCCAAAATTCATTCAAACAGAAACTGGAGGCACCTGGTATCTCCATTCCAGGTAGGAATAGGGTAGGTAGGAGATCTCTGGTCGAATCTCCTTCTCCAGTCAGGGCTGACTTTAGAGGAGAATCAAGTTTTTAAAGGTTTCATCCATCTCAGTGTGGCTCAGTCATTCCATGTATCCAGGAGATACCGAAGGCCAGGTTGGATGGGGTTTGGAGCAACCTGGTCTAGTGGAAGGTGTCTCTGCCCACAGGAATGAGATGACCTTTAAGGTCCCTTCCAACCCAAACTATTCCATGATTCTGGGATTCTAGGAATAAACAGAAAACCTCCAAGGCTCACAGGAACACACTTCCAAAATATTTCCTTAGGAAAACCATCTCTGGTCATGTCATTGACAGAGAATTATTCATCCCACAAGGATGACTTGGGGAATTCTACACAAATGGTTTTGTTCTAGCTTCTTTCCATTTTCCAGCCCTAATTCATCCAAAAGGGAGATGTTTCCAGGAACACACACAAGGAAGGAAGATTTCCCTCAGTTTAGGATGTTGCCAGATGAATTCCAGCCTCCTGCACCATCCAGCGGTGATTAATGAGACCTCAGGAGTGATGCTTCTGCAGAAGATAAATTTCAGGTAAACAGGTAATCAAATAAAATAGAGGAAAAGGCTGTGGGGATGCAGAGGGATCCGTCAGCACCTGCCAGCTCAGGAAAACAACTCCCCTCAACCAGAAAATGCTGAGGAAGCTGCTGGGAAAGCCAAACCTTGGAAAGTACCAAATTCCTCACATTTCTACATCTCGGAATGAAGAGACATTACAGGAAAAGCAGGATATGAGGAGTTGTTCTCTGTCAGTCTTCAGACAGGTCTGTTTCGCCTTAAACAGCTCCGAGTTTTTTCTGGCTTTGTAGCCTTGTCTTGCTCTGCTTGTTCATCACACCAACCCCTTCCTTTGGCACACTTTGAGGCGCTGACACCTGAAGTGTTTCCAGCATCAGAAATTCATAAAATCGCCTTTTTTCCTTCTCCTTCTTTCCTTGTGGACCCATCTAAGGATGTCTCTCCTCTTTTAGGAGCAGGGAAATGAATCTCAAAACCTTCTGAGCCCTGATCTTTCCATATCTAAACACACAAGGTTGGGGCTATGAACTCATTTGGGTTTAAAATCCTTTGTTTTAATGTTTTCCTTTTATTTCCTTTTTCATGTTTGTAAGAATTTAACGTGGCTTTGATTTTCAAATGCCAACAACCACATTGGCCAGTGGGCAGGACCCTGATTGTACATGAATTAATTTCTTATATCAGCTAAAGAAATCAGTGCCAAAGATACTGAAGGGTTTGAACTGACTTTGGAAGTGAGCCTGAAATATGAGAAAAGAGAGGGATACAGACCAAAACCATCAACGTTTTTACAATTCAGCTGCACAGAAAACATCATTTCCATGCTTGAGGATAATGTCTGGCTTATTGATGTGCTAATAGAGGGGAGAAAATCTCTGGATAACTTTTCTCACGTCCCTGGAGATGGTCCCTCTTGGCATTTAGGGGTTTTGGTGTTTCCTGGACCGTTTGGCTTCACGCTGGACTGGAATGAGCACAAGGCAAAGCCATGAAGCACGTTCCACGATTTCTCCTGGCCCAGGCTAATTATTTTCTCTATCATAACACAGCTGGAAGAGGAAAAGTGTGGAAATACCCTTTCACTCCCTGTTACTGCCTCAGGATGAACAGCAACTTCTTGGATTTGGAGTCAAAGAAGAGCCCTTGGCTAGAGAACAACTTCTGGCTGGATTTCTGTGGGAATTCTCAAACTCGGTTTGTCGGTGGGAATCAGAATTTTTGAGATAAGAGGTTGGATCAGCACCTCAAATAACTTCAGGAAAACTGCCCACAATCCTGACTCCTGTCTGGATGCTGGCTCCTTCTTCACTGGATCTTCCCATCAGCCCTGTGGTGGTGAACAGGCATGAATTCATCCTGATTTTCCAGGGAAAACAGAAATACCAGTCATTAAATGAAACCCCAAATCCAGGCATTATTAGTGACAGGATGAACGGGATGGCTTCAAACTGAAAAGGAACAGGTTTAGATGGGACATCGGGAATAAATTCTTTATCCTGAGCATGGTGAGTCCCCGGCACAGGTTTCCCAGAAAAGTTGTGGATGTCCCATTTTCCAGGGGGTTTTAGAGCTGCTGGATCTGAGTAGTGCAAAAAGGTGGAGAGAGACTGGACCAATTTTAAAAAAATAATAATAATAATTTTAAAGCTACAATAACCCAAGGAAATGTGCTTTGAGAAGCTTTGATCATCTGTATTTCCTCCTGCCACTGATTGTCCTTGTCTTAGAAAATCCTAATCCTTTATAAAATTCAGGAAATACAATAATAACATATTAGACATCCTCGTTAATGAAACAGAACAATGCAGAAATCTCCTTTAAGGGATTATCCTCGGGCTCAGCTGGGTTTATGCTCAGAGGGTCTGTGAGAGACCACCAAAGTGAAGTGGTGGGTGTGGAGTCCTCAAAAGAAATGGGATTATTTAATCATGAAGTTTTTAATTTTGCAGATTAAGGATGATCAGACATCAATTTGCCCACAAATGGCTGGAATTTTACTCCCAGAAAAAAAAAAAAAAAAAAAAAAAAAACAGGATTAGTCACTGATTAGAAAGGACAAAATCTAAAAATAACACTTTGGTATTGTTCAGGCAATGCGGCTCAAGTCCTGTCTTTACTGCAGCTTCCCACGTGGGTCCTTATTTCCCACTGAAAAGTGGGAATAATAACATTTCCCATATCAATATCCCAGGAGGATGCATTGCTCTAAGATGTCTGTGATTATCTGTGTAAATATAGATATTAAAACACGTTAGGAACCATTGTATTCAGTGCTCCAAAATCCTCATTTCCATTAAAAACATGGACAAAATCTCCTTTAGTGCTTTGCTTTCTCATCTTCTTCCCCAGGAAAAATCATCTTCCCTGGGAAAAAATAAAAAAAAATTGGAGTGGTGTCTTGGTTGGATTTTTTATTTGATATATTTGTTCCTGGGAAAGGAAATCAAATGTACTCCGTACTTGGAACTGAAAGTGTTGGTTAAAGTAATTATGGTGGGGGGAAAGGTAAAGAAATAAATGTATTGCGCACATTCAAGGAAAATAAGGAAAATACAGCGTTTTCAGGAAGCTGAAAGCAAGGAATGGGATTTAATATCCCACCTAGAGCTCCATCTCAAAATGCACTTTGCTGTCTGGGTGACTCTCCTGCCACCTTCCTCTTTCCAGAGGCCAGGGCTGAAACAGGACCCCCGGCCAGTTCCAAAGAAGCAATAAAGGAGCAGCCCCTCGGGGAGAGGGATGAGAAGGACGGCGACACCGATAAAAGAAGACAGGAAAATTGTCACGGAATTAGCAAACAGTGGCAATAACCGAAGGGAAAGTCAATAAATCCAGCATCGATTTTCTGATGTTCTCCGCGCGTGTGAAATGCTCCGAACTCGGAGTTTTTAATCAGCTGGGGAAGGATTTTCCTGCCTGAATAACCCTGGAGCTGGAATAGCTCAGCATCCGAGCTGTCTTTGCATATTGTTTTATCTCCCACAAGGTTCAGCTGGAAGAGGAGATCTCAACCTTTACAACGGAGAGATCAGCTGGGTGGAAAAAAAAAAAAAAAAAAGAATGGCTGGAACAATATTCAAAGGAGAAATAATTTCCCTCGTGTCCCAAACTCATCAGTTTGGGTTCAATTTATAAAATAACTCCTCTCCTGACTGACAAAAAGCTCGTGGGTCTTTCTTCGGCTCTCCTTTCCCAGCCAAACGGGAGCTGAAGAGAACAAGGGCGAAAAAAAAAATAAAGAGAATTTTCTGAGCTTAATGAAATCTTGCAGTAGGATTAACAATGAAATGAAAAAAGGCAAGCTCCAAACAGGAGCTTTCTGGAAAAGGTTTCTGATATCCTGTAGGAAATATTGTGACTTTTCCAGCCAGCCACAGAAACTCAGGAATTACCACCGACCACCGAGCAAATTCGAAAGGTGTAACCTAAATCATGCTGACTTATTTACAGCTCTCCATAAAAACAGAGTGGGATTTCATGTTTTAATACACTTAAAATGCACTTTACAACAACCGTGTTATTTTTTATGTTCTTTTCCACTTTTTGGTGTGGCTTTTTAAGGGAGCACACGGATCAGAGGGCCAGTAAAGCGGGATAAACTGGTGTGCGCTCCCCATATACTCCACGTGCTGGTGGAACAACACACTGGGATTATTTTTTTTCCTCCAAATTTATTTTCCTCCCTCTTTAAAGTGTGAGGGTTACAATTGTGACCACTGTGTCACCTTGTAATTAAAGTAAGATATTAAAATAAGATATTAAAATAAGATATTAAAATAAGATATTATTGTATCAATTAAAATAAGATATCAATTAAAATAAGATATTTTGATTATCTGGCAGTCACTGGGGGGAAAAAAAAATTCTTATGAACGCCAGTGGATTTCAGAGCTCGTGTTCAGGTTTTCCAAGAGGAAAGGTGCTGACTCCATCTCCTTCCTGGGAATTAGGTTTGCACCAATCAGTCTTTTCCATCTTTCCAGTTAATCTCCCCCTCCTATTGTCCATTTAAACCATCCCACACCCTGCAGGAGTCAGGGCTAATTGTTGGGTTTTCTCTGTTTCCTGGCACCCCAAAGTCCAACAAATCACTTACGGAGCTCACCCTTGGGATACCCTTAAAAACTGGGATTCCTCACCTTATAACACAAAAAGGACTGAGGGAAGGGCAAAAACCGGGGTTGTTACACTGAAGATAACTCAGGAATTCAGCGACCTGGGTGAACATTTGATTTTGTACTCTTGGATCTACACCCAGTGTTATTCCCCTTGCTTTCCTTCAGGAGATGAGGATTTCTTTGCGCATATATGGACAATATATAAATATAAATTACCTCTACTTGTGCAAACAGGGAGTTAAGATGCTGCTGAGCTGCTGTTGCAGAACAAGAAATATTGGAGAGAGATACTGAGTGGATTTAGGCAGGATATTGGGAAGAAATTCTTCCCTGTAAGTGTGGGGAGGCCCTGGAATAGAAATCCCAGAGAAGCTGTGGCTGCCCCATCCCTGGAAGTGTCCAAGGCCAGGCTGGACTGGGCTTGGAGCAACCTGGGACAGTGGAAGGTGTCCCTGCCCACGGCAGGGGGTTGGAATTGAATGATCTTGGAGATCCCTTCCAGTCCAAGCCATTTTATGATAAAGATCCCTCAAAGTTCTGCTTGTTCCTCTTTCTCACCTGCTCTCATCAAGGTGAGAATTAGAAAAGACAAGCAGCAAATTTCCCCCGCATAATAAAAAAAAAACAGGCAGCAAACTGAGGCAGCCAGGCTGTGTCTTTTTTCGGGATTTAGAGGCTTCCTTGGCTTTGATCCTTTTGCTGATGGCAGCTGCTCTTCCTTCTCCCTCTTGCAGGCATCACTTCCATCACCCCAACTGTTCCATCTCTCCTGAAAGAGCCTCTGGAAGTCAGAGGGGGAAACAGAACTCACAGAAGATCAGGAAGAAATCAGTACCTGTGCACAAATTTATCCCGGCACCTCTCGGACCCTGAAAGGAATCAGCCACCTCTGACTGGAGGGTAAAACCTCATGAAAAGCTGTCCCAAAAATCCAGATACCAGCCAGGAGGGGACAAGTTGCTTCTTTGCCTGTTTCCCTTATGCAGACTCTGGCAGTTCTGTGGGAGGATTATTCAGAGCCACTTCCAGGTGACAGATCCCAGAGGGATTTGGCCCCACTTGCAGGGATGATGATGAACCAGAGCCTTGGAACCAGGAGCATCTGTGTTTTTTAGAGCTAAATATCATTTATTACTCATTGATGTGTGTTATGATCCCGAGTCACCTCACGCAAGTCCTGCCTAGAAGGGAGAACACGGAGAAAGAATTTCCAAAGAAATTTCAAAGAATTCTGAAGAATTTCCAAGGATTTCCAAGCAAACTCCTCCCTGTGAGGGTGCTGAGGCCCTGGCACAGCTTTCCCAGAGAAGTTTTGGCTGCCCCATCCCTGGAAGTGTTCAAGGCCAGGTTGGAGCAACCTGGTCTAGTGGAAGGAATTAGATGATCTTCAAGGCCTCTTCCAAATCGTTCCATGATTCCATGATCCTTGGGGTGGAAAGCTTGCACTGAAACCCCTTCTCCACTGAAAAATAAGTTTTGGTTCATCAGAAAAAAAGAAACTTTTTCAACTTTTTTTGAAGAAACTTTTCCTGCCCCCTCTACCCAACAGGTCAAATAAACTCAAAGTTTTGGGGTTTGTGCATTTGAAAATGCATCACTTTGTCTGATCCAAAGGAAAACGCTTTCCCGGAGGATGTTTGCTTGAAACAGGCAATAAAAAAAGCGGGGAAAGAAACAATGAGGGTGATGACTGAGTTTGTTCAGTGCCACGTCGTGGTTCAAAATTCCACCTCTGAACTGCAGCAGACACTGGATTGTCTTTCAGGTCTTTGAACTGCCGGCTCCGTGCTGGAGCTGAGCTCTTCCTGGTCTTATTGCTGAAGTTGTTCCCTTTCTTCCTGAGCTATTTACAGCAAGTGGGGATGGAGACGGGATTTTGCAGGTGTGGGAAGTACCCAGCACGTTACGAAGCCGATTCTTCCCGATCTCCAGTGAATATTCCCACATCTCCATGCACAGCACAACAGCACCAACAGGCAGAAACCTCAGTGTGTCCTGCCTGGAACACTTTTCTTCTGGAGAGATGCATTTGCTTTATCCAGAGAGAGGAGTTGAATCTGCCCCATGGTTCACTGAGCAGTTGCTGGCCCTGAGGGTAATTGCAGAGGTTTTATTGTGAGTTTTAAAAAGTGATTAAACATAACTGCATTAAAATATTCAGCTGCCATCATTAGAGAAACAGGTAATGAATTTATTCCTGTGGCAGCCCGGGGAGATTCTGTACCACGGACAGCTGGAGGGAAAAATTCAACCAGGTTTTTTTTCCTTCCTCAAATAGATGGGAAGGGAGTAAAAACCTTCACAGCACTAAAAGGTGGCTTTTGCTCCTTGTTGGCCGTGTCACTGCTGAGCTGAGCACCCCGCGCAAGGAGAATTTGCCAGACACCCCAGGAATGGCAGAGGGAATTTTTATCTGTGCCTGGAAAGCAGCAGAATTCCTTTCCTGACTTGAACGGGCTTTGTGAAAATAATGAATGGACAGATGGATAAAGAGAGCACACGCGAATGGATGTTTCCATCTGCAGATTAATTATCTCTGGGTAGAGCCCATCATTATCTTGCCACACTTTGTTTTCAGTGCATCCTTTAGGCAAAAATGTTTTTGTGGACCTAATGGCTGCTTATTCCAGCAGGGAAGAGAGGAGAGCTGCTGTTCTCTCCACTCCCTTGGCATCTCCTCCCCGCTCTCCTGGGTTGTGCCTGTGCTTGACCCAGAGCTCAAACGAAGCTCTCAAATCTCAACAGCTCATGAGGGACAAAACAAGCAGACAAAACCATGTTAATAAATATCAGTCTTTGGCTGCCAGGGCTGAGTGTTGAAAAAGCCAGAAGGAAAAATAATCGGTGCAGGTAAAGAAGGGAAAACCACCCAGTGTTGAGACTGGTTACGTTTTATGTGTAGGAACCCAAATTGTTCATTTCTAAAATAGAATTGGGGTGTGTAAGGAGAAAAATCATCATCCAGAGAAGTTGTCTCTCCAAGGGATGATTCGTTGGTGATGGGAATGGTTTTAAACTACATTCGGAGAAAGGTTTAGATGGGACATTGGAAGAAATTCTTTATCTGGAAGGTAGCAAGGCACTGGCACAGAGAAGCTGTGGCTGCCCCATCCCTGGAAGTCCCCAAGGCCAGGCTGGACAGGGCTTGGAGCAACCTGGGATAGTGGGAGGTGTCTCTTCCCAAGGCAGAGGGGTGGAATGAGATGACCTTTTAGGTCTCTTCCAACCCAAACCATTCCATGATTCTATAATTCCATGATTCCATGACCTCAGAAACAGCAGCTTCATTACCAGGACATTTCTCATCCTCAGCAAGTCTCTGCTTCCCACTTATGGTCCATGAAATGGGGGCACGTTGCACCATCAGGCTGATTTGGGAGCTAAAAACCCAGGAATAGCCATGAGGAAGTTTCGGGAATGTTCAGCTGCATGAGCCTCTGGATAGACTTACAAAAACCAGATCATTTTCTATATTCAGTGAAACTTCTATTTTAGTAGTAGTTTAAAAAGTAGTTTAAAAAGTTCCAACCGGTCTTTTCTTGCTTTAATCAAAATGTGATTGAACTAAAAAATGATTAATCATTAATAACCTCAATTTTTAACAAAACTACTCCAGTGACAACCTAAGTAAAGTGATGAAAGTTTTAGAATTTGCTCCGAAAAATGGCATATGATCACAACCCTCCAGGAATGCCCAGTTTGTTTCTTCATCCACAGTTTCCAGGCTTATTGAATAACTCCCCTTGTTAAAATAAAGGAATCTGCTGCCTCCAAGACTGAAATGGGAAGCAGACCAAGGATGCAAGTGCTGAAATGATCCCAGGAAATAAACAGCTGGCAAGTGGGAAAACTGACTTCACCCTTCATTTGTACAAATTCCCTGCCTACAAAAATAATTCCAGGCTACGCAGGTCACCTCTTGTCATGAAACTGTGACTCAGATCCCTGAACATCTTCCACATCCACAGAAACACTGCTCTGGGAAGTGGAACTTCAGGGATTCTTGGACCAGAATTTTTTAGGAGAGGTAAGATATCGAGGGGGAAAGCAACAGTGATGAATCTGTGATGTGTGGTGGACATGAGGTGTCGTGTTGAACCCTTGGCACATTTCCGGGTGGATCACAAAATCCTGGAGCTGCTGCAAGGGATCGAGGTGGAGAATGGAAGGAGGTGCACAAGGGGTAAAAACTGATAAAGTCTGATGAGATTTAAATTAAAACAATAAATAAATTTTGGCCTTGCTGTGTCTCCTTCAGTTGTTGCTTCAGGAATGGTGCTGATTTCCTGCATATTTTGGAGGCTCCACAGACACTTCAAAGACATCCAAAATACTGGAGAAAGAACCTCAGAAGTCCTTGAGGGATGGATATGTCCAAATTTCCATTAACCAGGAGCAAAACTGAAAATTAAAACCTCAGCGGTAGCTTCGTAATCTCCAAAAGTGAAAATTTTGGGTTGTTTTTAAACCGGGAAGTCAGGGACATTAGTGAAGGAATTTCATCTCTCTGAATAACCCCCCTCCCACACCCCTCGGAATGGGAAGATTTCTACATGGGACAAAAGGAAATCCAGAAGGACAAGGGAGTAAAGAACATCTGATAGAGCTGGGGGGGTGGTAAGGCCATGGAATCCAGAGAAGTTGTGGCTGGGCCATCCCTGGAAGTGTCCAGGGCCAGGCTGGATGAGGCTTGGAGCAGCCTGGGATAGTGGAAGGTGTCCCTGCCCACGGCAGGGGGTGGAACGAGACGATCTTGAAGATCTCTTCCAACCCAAACCGTTCTATAATTCCATCCTAGGAATCCCATGGGATAAAAATAAATCCATTTCCAGCAATCAACAGCATTCCCCGACATTTTTTAATTTACCATTGCCAACAAAGCCGGTGTGGAACAGGTCATGGATTAACTGCAGCTCTGTTTATGAAGGAGAGGGGATATCACTGGCATGGAATGTGTGGCAAACATGGAAGTGCCCATCCTGCCTCACAAACACCTCAACATGAGGTTTCTCAGCCCCGCTTAGAAGACCTGCTGATTTGCATATTCATTACCAATTTATTCAGCTGCCAGCAGTGAGAAATGAACTATTTAAAAGCACGAAAGGACACACTGCAATTCCTTCTTTGCTTTGCTAAACAGCCTGAAAAGGCTCCAAAGAGGATCTCCTGTGACTGGCACACCTCCATTAGAGTGGACTTGCACTAATCATCCATGGGAAGGTCATGACCCCATCCCATCAAGCCAAGTCTCCAGTTCTGAGCATCCTAGAAATCTTCCATAGGTTTGTTTAACACACGAGAAGAAACTGGGAACAGCTGAGGGAAGTTATGTGGATATTTTTCACAGGACCACTGCTGCTGTTCCCTCAGTGAAGGTGCACGGAGCCAGATTTTGGAGAGACAAAAGGGAGGGGATTGTGCAAGGCCTTGGATCCAGGGAGGACAGATTAAGAAGCCGGGGTGGAATTTGGATGGAGCACAAGAATGTTAACAAGACATTGAAATATGATGCAGCAAGATGGGAACAGCGTAGGAGATGTTCACTTCAGAGGTCTCCATAATCCTCATCATCCAGAGAGGGAGGAACAGAGTGAAAACAGGGGTGGGACACGAGAGTTCCTGGCTGTATCTGCCACCAAACTGGCGCAGTTGTGGCTCCTGGCCCAATGTCCATCTGGACAGTCCCCAGGTTGCCCACCCAAGGTGTCCACGGTGCTGTTTGGCTTATCCGTCACGGCAAAAAAACCTCGTGCCCTTCCCTGCAACCAACAGACATTAAAATGCTACGAACAAAGCCTTCCAGGGCTCAAGAAATGCTTGGAAAACCGTTTCAGGCACAGGGTGGGATCCTCTGGGTTGTCCTGTGCAGGGCCAGGAGTTGGACTCAATGATCCTTGTGGATCCCTTCCAGCTGAGGACATTCTGTGATTCTATGAACCTACCAGCAAACCCAGTGCAGGGGTGTCAGATTTCGGATGTGAACTTGTGTCTCCTTGCCGTAAGAAAGCAGGGATAAAATTAGAAATGGCTTGTTTTGGTTCATTAGCTCTGCCTGGTGATCTCTGTGGTGGGGAACATCCCTCACTAACGAGTGAGGGGAGGGGCAGAGACGCAAGCAGGGCATTTTTTTCCCATATTCCGCCCACAGCACATTCACCAAAGTGGCACCTGAGTGCCTTGCGAGCGTTCACGAGTCTCCTCACGTCTCCTGGCTGTATTTACTGTGCATGACTTATTGAACACAATCCACGCCATGGGAATCTGAGAGGAATTCAAAGACCCATTTGTACGGTGGCACAGTCACTTCTGTTCGGCTCAGTCCTCCTGGGCACAGTTGGGGACAGGAGAATTACCCAGTTAAGTGCAATAAAATCAAAGCCATGTCAGCCATTACTCGCTATTAAAGCTTTATGCAATGTGCAGGAGGAAAGCAAGCAAGGTTCCTGTTCTTTCCTTTTCCACTTGTATGAAATTCTTTGAGTAGTTCCAGCGAAAATCCCGAGGAAATTAGGTCACAATGAGGCAACAGGCCTCTCATGCAAGGTGGGATTTCCCCGGTAAACACGGAGTTATTTCCCTTCTGGTTGGCACTTGGTGTGGGGTGGTTTCAGCTGCATCACCACCCACACCTCAAGCTCTCTGAGTTGGAAACAGCAGAACAGGGGGATCTGCAGAAGCTAAAGGAATCCCATTTTCAGGGAGTTTGGGATCTCATCAGGGGACAACTGGCGGCACAAGATCTCTAGGGCTCCCCGGAAGAAGGTTGCAGCCAGGTGGGTGTTGGTCTCTTCTTCCAGGTAACGAGCGATAGAACAAGAGGAAATGGCCGCAAGCTGCGCCAGGGGATGTTTAGATTGGATATCAGGAAAAATTTCTTCTCTGAAAGGATTATCAAGGATTGAACCAGCAGCCAGGGCAGAGGTGGAGTCACCATCCCTGGAAGTGTTCAAAAAAACCTGTGAATGGGATGCTTAAAGACAGGGTTTGGTGGTGAACTTTGAGGTGTTGAGTTATGGACTCAGTGATCTTGGAGGTCTTTTCCAACCGCAACGATTCTGTGATCCTGGGATGAGGCTGTGTGAACCTTTGAAACCTTCCTCCATGCACAGATGGGACCTTAAAGATTATTTCGTTCTACGCACCTGCCATGGGCAGGGACATCTTCCACTGTCCCAGGTTGTTCCAAGCCCCATCCAGTCTGGCTTGGAACATTTCCAGGGATGCGGCAGCCACAGCTTCTCTGGGAAATCTGTGCCAGGGCCTCACCACCCTCCCAGGGAAGAATTTCTTCCTAATCTCTAACCAAAACCCATTCTCTTTGAATTTGAAGCCATTCCCCCTTGTCCTGTAACTCCAGGCCCTTGTAAATGGTCTCTCCATCTTTTTTTTGTCCCCTTTAGGTACTGGAAGGCCACAATTTGGTCACCCAAAAGCTTCTCTTCTCCAGGCTGAAAAATTCCATGTCTTCCAACATTTCCTCACAGCAGAGCTGCTCCATCCCTCTGATCATCTTGGTGGCCTCTTCTGGAGTCACTCCAACAGCTCCACGTCCTCCTGATGTCAGACGCCAGGGCTGGAGGCAGCTCTGCAGGTGGGATCTCACCTGAGAGGGGCAGAGGGGCAGAATCCACTCCCTCACCTGCTGCCCACAGTGCTTTGGATGAACCCAGGACACGTTTGGATTTGTGGGCTCCACGTGCACATGGCTGGGTCATGTCCAGCCTCTCTCCCATCCCCCCCAAGTCCTTGTCCCCAGGGCTGCTCCATCTGCTCATCCCCAGCCTGGACTGACACTGGGATTGACCCCAGCTCAGGTGCAGCACCAACATCTGCTCTTGTTAAACCAGACAACATTCCCACTTCTCCAGCTTGTCCAGGTCCCTCTGGATGTCCCCGTCCTTCAGGTGTGTCACTGCACCCTCAGTTTGGTGTCATCTACAAATCTGCTGAGAGTGCCCTCGATCCCTGTCTCGTCCTGTGTGTCTCAACATTTATATAAAACCCTACAACTTCTTCCCAAGTACACTATAAAAATGAAATAAAAAAGAACTTTCAACTGGAATAAATTGTTACAAACAAAACATTTCCACTTCCAGCCTTTTTTTTTTAAAGAACGCAACTTTCCCTGAGCAGTTCAGGAAACTTTTCTCTGAGGAGGGAAGAGCTTTTCAAGGCCTTTTTATATAACTGAGGCGTCCATTGTTGTCCTACCTCGTGCTGAACTTTCCTCACAGTCAAGTTAATTATAAATATATGAACTGCTATAAATAAATCTATAAGGCTCTGTATTTTTCTAAATCTGTGTGTATGTTCCTTACATTATGTCCTGGATAAAGCTGGAGTGGTGGCGTAATACATATAATGGGACGAGCTAAATGTCAGCACAGAGTGGGCGAATCTGGTGTTATTCCAAACATTTTCGCAGGGGAGAACATTTCAAGAATTCACTGATGAACAAAGGCAAAGAGTTTAAAACAACGTTTTCTCCTCTTCAGAAACTTCTGTGCCCGAAGACTTTGATGTCGGAAGAGAAATTCACAGGCAACCTCCACTTCCCAAACCCACTTCTGCCAAGGAATTGCCATTCTTTGAGGTGGTTTTCCCATTCTTTTCTGGAGGTTTCCTGGTTGGATTCCATGTCTGCTCTTGCCAAGAAGCATTTCTGCTGGAATATTCCTGTTGAATAAGCCTTATGTTTTTTAAGTTCTGCGTCAGAGTAACATCACTGATTCCAGCAGAGTTTCAAGGACCTCAAAAGAGAGAAAACCTACGGCAAATCAACCCAGGAATGACAATTTTAGGTCTTCAGTCTTCCCAGTCTTTGAGGTTTTATGCCCAAATTTCATTTGCCAGACTTTTTTTGTTCCCTCTGCACTTTTAGGTGGTGACTTTGTGTTTTTCAGCTCTTTCTAAGTCACAAAGACCTTTTCAAGAAGAAGAGGACCGTTTTTTTTGGCACAGCTCCTGGGATTAAGGGAGGTGAGAGCGTGGCCACAGCTCAAACAACCCTTCCACCAAGAGACATCGCCTCCTTCTGCTCCTGGCAGCACAGAGATCAAACTGTGCCGTGGCACTCAGGAAGGAGCAGGAAGAAAAGGTCAAGGAGGCTAATTTGTAATTAAAGGGATGCAATTAAAGGGATGAGTCATTCCACAAGTGAGCTGTGAACCTCGACTCATCTCTTATCTCCGTGCACACACCGATGGCTGCTCGGAGCAGAGGGATGGAGCCTGGATTCGTGTGAATGTTAAACATCTGTCAGGGGCTTGCTGGAAAAAACCCAGCCCCTTTAGACTTCACAGCCCGCAGAGACCTCCCAGACAGTCCCGGCAAACCGGTTCCACCTCTACACCTTCCTCCTTCCCTGTATAATCCCCTCCTCATGTCACATTTCTTTTGGGAGTTCCCCAAAAAATGAAGGGGTTTTCCTGACGAGGATGCACCTGGAGAGGTGGGAGAGGTGGGAGAGGTGCGCTGGAAGGTTCTTCGTGCACAAAGGAAGTTCTTGGAAAGAGGAGGAGGAAAAAAGCAACAGTGAGGACTCAGCAGGAGGATCACAAACCTTGGGATATCCAACCTTCCTGATGGAATTATCATGGAATTGTTTGGGTGGGAAAGGACATTCCAGGTCGCCGAGTTCCAAGCTCTCTGGACCTTCCAGCAGACCAGGTTCCTCCAAGCCCTGTCCAGCCTGGCCTTGGACACTTCCAGGGGTGAGGCAGCCACAGCTTCTCTGGGGAATCTGTGCCAGGGCCTCACCACCCTCACAGGGAAGAATTCTCCCTAATATCCAGTCTAAACCTACTCCCTTTGACCCGACAGCCATTCCCCCTTCTCCAGTCACTCCAAGCCCCCTCCAGCTTTCAAGGACACCATCTGCTGATGATTCCAGCAAGGTGAATAAATCCTGGAACTCACATGACATCTTTCCCCTCTCAGCCTGTCACTCTCTTGAAGCCCATTCCAAAAGAGAAGTTTCCTGGGTGCCATCATCCCTTGGGCTGTTGTTTTCCTAAGCCAGTTCTGGAGCTCGGGAAGAACAAAGGCAGATCCATGTGGCTGAGCAAGTTCTCCAGAGTTAATACCATCCAACAAAAATTTTGGCTGGCTCATCTAATTAGAAAAAAAAAAGAGATACTTCCACTAATGGCAATACAATGGCTATATATAAACATATAGAGATGTCTGTGAAAGGAAGCAGCTCTCATTCCTAATTAACTGCTGGCTCTCCTGGCTGGGCTCCAGCTTCCACTGGCAGATGGTGATGAGCCACTCTCCTCTAGTCTCCTTCCATTAATGACCTCTCCAAGAGAAAATTCTTCCTCCGTGCAATCCAGAACTGCCTGGAGCCCGTGGCCAGCCCTTCCTTGGTTTTCATCAAGTCAGGAATCTCTGGACTCTGGCTCATTAGTGCCCACGTTGCTGAAGGCCTTTGGTGCAATTAAGTCTTCAACCGGCAGCAGATTTCTCTGTAACAGCTAAATCGGGACTGAGTCCTGATGGAAGATCACAAAAAGTGGGATAAAAGGACGGCTGCAAAGCCAAGTCTCCAGGGAGAATCTCCACAGCTCCACCCTAAGCTCCCCGAGCAGAGGAAAAGAAGAAAGTTCTTTCTCTCTCTCTATTGGTTTTCCATCTCGAAATACTGGTGCTGGCATGGAAATGCTCCCTGATTCATTTCCAGGGGACTTCCTGCCTGAAGTACCTTGAAGATGAGGAAGGCAGGCACTGCCCTGGGATAACAGGGACAATTTGTTCCCAAAACCGTCTTTTAGATAAGTTTGGAAGGGTTGGAAAGGCACATTTCTACCACGCAATGAAGCACTGAGCCAATGCCAGTCAGGGCAACCCTAGAACTGGAACCAGTTTGGCCCTGCCTCTTATCTCCTCCAGAGATGTTAGAGGGAGCAATTATCATCTCCAGAACAACAACATCTCCTGATGTTTAATGTTTTCCTGCTCACAGACCCGTCAGCATGGTTGGATCTGCCCTCCAGCCTTCGTGTCAGGTTCTGCAGGATTCTGCGTTCCCTGCCCGTGGTGCAGAGATTGGAATTGGATGATCTTCCAACCCAAACAAGTCCATCATTCTGTTATTGTGCACACACTAAGGAAGGTCCAGCAGAATTTGTTGTTTAAGGGATGTTGGTCACACAAGGAGATGAGGGCAGAATCCTGAATGTGGAAGAGTGAATTTTGATTTGAATGACAAAGATAAAAGCAAACCTCAAGTTCAGATCCCCGTCCCCAGCTCAGGAACATCTGGTCACACCGGATGGCCCTCAAACCCACCGAAGTCAGACCACTACCCAGGGTAGCTACTGATGCTACCTTAACACATGGAGCCATCTCCCACATCAACGGCGGGGGCGCGGTGTTTACATTTACTCGGGTACGTGACATCCATGTACAAGAATTGCTGATGGTGCTTCTTTGCAAATTGATGCTCAAACCTAAATGTATATTAACTGATTCGACCTTTGTCCTACATAAGAAATTCAGTTCGCTGCCATGGAGATTTGCTATCCTATGTAAACAGAATTTGAAGAAAACATGTCTGTACTTTGTTCCTAGCAAATACAATCCTGCTGATGGGCCCACGTGGTGTGAGTGTCCCACTCCAGAAGCACCAGATCCAAAGAGCTGAATTAGGGAACAACATTCCTGCTGCAGCTCCTGAAGTCCTTTCCTATATGCCCTGCCAGCGCCTCCTTTTCTCTTCCCTTACTCCCACGATGGTGACGGTGCTGCAGCTATTAAGGGAAACCCCAGGATCCAGGGACTGAGGTTCCAGACCCTCAGCTTTATTCTCAGCTTTGTCACTGCTGGTGGGGTGACCTTAAGCAAGTTTTTGCTGCTCTGATCCTCAGCGTCCCAAGGAATATAAAGCGACTATTAACACTAAATTTGTTTTTCTTGTGTGTCTCTGTCCCACAGGATAATGACCTTATAATTTAACAGCCCTCCCAACACCTGCTCCCTCCTCAAGTGCAAATGTCTTTCCCCTCAAATTATCTGTCTTTCCCCTCAAATTATCTGTCTTTCCCCTCAAATTACCCGTCTTTCCTCTCAAATTATCTCCCCAATTAACACCACGAACTCGAAGCAATTTTGCTCTCAGCTGTCCTTGTGTTCAAGCCTCCTGCTCCCGTTTCACACCTGATTTGGGGTTTCTGCGCCCGAGAGCTCAGTGGCGTTTTCCAGCTGCATCAGGTGGTTCCACAAACAATTATTCCTTCCCCTTGTGAGCTAAAATCCCAAAAACGCTTTGGGATAAGTTATTGAGGAATTCTAAATCAGACCAGCTTTGATTACATGACGCTGTGCAGCTGACCCATAACTAACATTCCCATCAGGACATTTTTCAGATGGATCGCTTGGGGAGCTGAGGTCACAAAGAGTGAGAGGATCCAAACCCGCACAACTTCTCTCTTTAGAATTCTTCCTCCTTTTCTCTCTGTATTGGATATCCTGGCTCTGTTAAAGGTATTCCAGAATGGTTCCCAGATATATATCTCCAGTGGCCCCATTTTCCACTTTTTATTTGTTCTGTCAATCTTTCTCCAGGGTGTTTGGGATGGACCCCATCCCCATATATTTCATTCAAACTCCAGGAGAACTCAAGGAGAATTGCACTTTTAATTGGCCTGTCAAATGTGATCTTACTGTACGACGCCAGCTAACGCATTCCTTTTGTATATTTGGGAATTTCAGAAGCATTTTATCCCAAGATGACACAGATTTGTTCGGTTTTACTCGGCCATGAGGCAGATATTGAGCAGGATGAGTTTTCCACCTCTCCGTTCTTAGAGGTTAAACAATGAACGTAAAATAGCAAAAGCCAAAGCCCAAATAATAGTGAAAAATCCACCTGGATTATTTCCAGATATTCCCGTTTTTACAGTTTTTGATAGAAAACGTCACAGAATGGTTTGGGTTGAGAGGGACCTTAAAAATCATCCTGTACCAACGCCCTGACACAGGCAGGGACACCTTCCACTATCCCAGGTTGCTCCAAGCCCCGTCCAGCCTGGCCTTGAACATTTCCAGGGATGGGGCATCCACAATTTCTCTGAGGAATCTGTTCCAGGACCTCACCACCCTCACAGTGAGGAATTCCTTCCTAATATCCAACCTAACCCTTTCTCTGAGTTTAAAGCCAATTTTGAACACTTCTATTGAGTGTCTTAATTTTCAGGAGCATTGGCAGGAGCAGCTCTGCTAAAATATTCATAGGGGAACACTTTCCAACGAGTGAATTGCCTGGATTCACCCTGGAGACTCCCTAGGATGAGTTATGATTATCCAGCCCACAAAGAAGCAGCAGGCTGGGATTTTCCAACCTGCTCCAGTATCCACTCCACATGGCTACACTCAATGCCCAGTCTCTCTTCTCTCCAGGTGGGGCTCCTGGATTTTTTCCGTGTTGATTCCACCAGGAGAAAACGCAATTATTCACAAAATCATGGAATTGTTAAGGTCGAAAAAGACTTTTGAGATCGTCAAGTCCAACCGTCGGCCCAGCACGATGTTCACCATTTTAACCGTGCCCTCAACGCTGCATCCACGTGTTTTTTGAATGTTCCCAGGGATGGTGATGGGATGAATTCCACGGTGTTTGTGATAATTCGCTCGCCAGCTCTCCTCCCCTCCCGGACACCACCCAATTCCTGTGTGACCTCTGAAAGCGCGTCACAAATATCGCCCTGGACTGGCAACAATTGGAACGCAAAGGGAGGGAGAAGAGGTGAAATCCATACAAAAGGAAAGGGAGAAGGTGGAAACTCCCCTACATTTAGTGCAAAAATCATAGAATCAAAAATCATTAAGGGCCGGAAAAGACCTCTGAGATCATCAAGTCCAACCCGGTGTCCCAGTTCCTACCCAGCTCCTGCCTCTTGTGTTTCCTTGGAGCTCTTTCCTGGTGAGACCCCTGCTGCTCCTGCTGACTTCAGGGGCTGGACGAAAATAAAATCAGAGGCTGTGCAAACTGAGAAGTGCTTTTCGAATGTTTTTCAGCCCTGTTGGAGGGTGAGAAAGCTCCCACCCCATGGGAGCAATCACTGCGAGCGTTCAGAAAAGCCCGTGCTGAGAACAGCAATCCCCAAGGAGATTCCAAGGGAAATCAGGATCTGTGGGAGTGCAATCAGCCACTGCAAAGTGCCTTTTCCTGCAAGGCTCAGGCAACTCCTATCAATTCCTCATGTGAAATCTGTGCTGGGGACAGCTCGGGGGACAGGAATTCACTGCAGTGGCTTTGCAGGAAGAGCTTGGCCTCCTGACGGGTCACAGGACTCATCCCTTTGGGACACAGGTGCTCCTTCAGGCTCAGCGTGGCTGTCCTGGCACAGCATCCGTGGGGCGGGCAACAACCTGCAGGACCTTCCCACTCTTTCCCACCATCATCCACACTCTCAGCATCCCGTGTCTCTGTGGTCTCTCACCAGGACCAAAAGCGAGTTGATTTTTCCAGCTCCATCAGCTCTTCTGCATGAACCAAGTGCAAGAAACAGCTCAGGGGTTTCTTTGTCACCTGGGAAGACACATATTTGTCCTAAAATCAGTGATTTTACATCTGTCAGGGCAGGCACAGGGGATGTGAGTGCTGCATTTACTGTCTATTAATTTATTGAACCCTAAAACTGAGGTGGGAAATAAATTCACGCTCATTTTATATAAACATATCCATATATGAGGAAAAGAACACCATCATGGACCAGATGTGGTCCTTTCCAACCTCACTCATTCTGTGATTCTGTGATTCCGTAATCATCCCTCACCTCTCTGGGTCTTGCATCATTCACCTTTAATTAATACCCGCTTTAATTAATACCTTCTGCCTGAAAAGCACAGCACTGGCTCCCACCTCTGAAGCCAAAACCTTTCTGGCTTACACTGATGAATTAGGAGGGACATTCCCAGCTCCAGCTTTAAAATCCACTTGGGGACTGCAAGAAAAGCAACAGCTCTGCCAGCACAAATCATCTGGGGCAAGCTCTGGATCAAAATTCCCGACAGAGCCTGAGCTGCTTCTGCTCCATATCCTTCCACCAGCAGGCATTCCCTTAAGTAAAACCCCCAAAGGGTCCTGGTGAAGAAAAATGACCTGGGAACTCAGGATAAGGTGGGAGAAATTCAAACTACTTTTTACTCTTTGAGCCAAGCTCTGATTCTCACATTCTGACCCAAAGGGAATCCATTCTTGAAGCATTTAAAAGCAGAGGGAATCAGAGCTGTTCCAGCCATTCCCACGTGCTTCAGGAGATCACAGGAAATCTCCAGTGCAGATCTTTAGACCTTTGCACCAGCGGGAGGTAAGAAGATAAATATTTTATAGGTTTTGGGCTGATCTTTTCACTCAGGGATTTAAGGGATATTTGCCACAAAATGCAGGCAAATTTTTCAGTGAAACGTGATCCTCTCTGGTCTTCTCCAGGTGAAAAGAAGACAGCAAAAAATCCTGCTTGGAGAGACATCCATAAACATGAGATATCCAGAAAAAAACAGTTCAAACTTAATTGTGTTTTGTAACTTTCTTCTAAATATTTTGGCAAATTTGCTGCTTTCCGGACATGGAAATCGCCCATTTGAACAGAACAATGTGAACTTTCCAGCTAACTAAACCTGGCTTGACAAAAATGCTGGTGACAAGTGAAAAATGCCATGTGCTTTGCCAGAAGTAGTAATTAAATCCATGGATGCAACCAAGAGGAGCCACGGCTGAGAAGGCGAAAAAAAACCAAAAAAATTGAATCTTTGGTGGTTGGGGAGGAATAAAGATGGAATTGCATAAAAGCTGAACCCTCAAACATTCCCTAGGTCTGATCCTTCCACGAGGCCACATTAATGAGCTGTTTCTTGGGTAGGAATAAAGGTCCAAAACAGAAGGAAAACCAGTGGAGGAGCTGTTCCACTTTGTTCTGCTCCATCATGACGTGGAAAAGAAAAAAGACCCCCGAAACTCTGAGTTTTCTCGAACTTTCCAAGGTTTTTCAACAGCTTCATTCAGGAGACCACTGAAATAAAGAACAGGCATCTTTCATTTAAATGTGACCATCCAGGAGACATAAAGGAAAATTTTCTGTAGTTCTGAGCGTCTCCATTGGCAGTTTCCACCTCCGAGGTGCTGCACGGAGCGGCTGTTCCTCAGCAGGTGGGATCTCCAAGACCTTCAGGAATCACAAGTCACTGGTTGGTCTGAAATAGGAGAGGCGTCAGCACCCATTTGTGGGCAGTTTTGGGCACCACCACAACATGAAAAGGATATAACGATATTAGAAAGTGCCCAAGGGAGGGACACGGAGGTGGTGAAGGGTCTGCAGGGGAAGCCTGACAGGGAGAGGTTGGGGTTCCTTGGTTTGTTCAGCCTGGGGAAGATTCTGAGGGGAGACCTCCTCGGGATCTGGAGCTTCTGCACGAGGGGAAGGGCAGGCACTGATCTGGTGACAGCGACAGGATCTGAGTGAACGGCCTCAGGTTGTGTCAGGGCAGGTTTAGGTCGGATTTTAGGAAAAAGTTCTTGCCCCAGAGGGTGGTTGGGCACTGGAAAGGGCTCCCCAGGGAAGTGGTCACAGCCCCACGTCTGACAGAGCTCAAGGAGTGTTTGGACAACTCTCTCAGGCACAAGGTGGGATTTTCAGACATCTCCTGGAGATGGAGACTGACGTGGAGCTCGCCTGAACAAAGTTTGGGCAAGGCCATGTGCTCCCAAAAGAAGAGGGGTAAAAGAAAATTCCTTCCTATCCCTGGAAGCGTTCCAGGATGGGTTGGATGAAGCTCAGAACAGCCTGGTCTAGTGGAAGGTGCCCCTGCCCACGGCAGGAGCTTGAAACGAGATGATCTTGAAGGTCCCTTCCATCCAAAGCAGTCTTTGATTCCATGAAAATAAAAAAAAAACCATACCAAATCAAAATAAAACTGCACTAGGGATAAAATACTCTAAATAAAGGAATGTCTAAACCAGGAGTTAAGATTTATAATCCTGGAGAAGGAGGTTTAAAGAATCGCATTCATTTAAAAAAAAAATCTATGAATCCAAGTCGCTTTCTTAATTCCTTGCTGAAAATAACAGTGAATTTACCTCTTGTTTCCATTTTTTCCGCACAAAAGAGGGAAAGCAAAGGCTTCCCAAGCCTTTATGATGAATTGAATGCAGTTAGAGCAGGCAAGGTATTTACAAGTTGTGCTTAATAGAAAGGTTTATCAAAGGCAGGGTAATTACCAGACAGTTTGGGGGCCTGAAAACAGAGTGTTTTTAAAAAAGAAAAAAAAAAGATGTAGGAAAAAAAGGTAGAGGAGGAAATAAAAGAGAATTCACAGGGAAGTATGTAAAAGCGAATGGCTTTAAAGCCGAACTGTTGCCTCAGCTCTCTTTGCACTGAGCAAAAAGCAAATTATGACTGGGCAGGGTGAGCAAGGAAAGCAAGAAATACCTGGATTAGTGGGAATTAATAACTGTAATAAAAGGTCAGGAGGTGTGGAGGATGCCCCCGTCCACTGTTCGAGGGGGTTCTTCACCACGGATGCCAGGCGCAGGTGAGATCATGAAATAACAGAAGGGTTTGGGTTGGAAGGGACCTTGAAAACCACCTCATCCCAACCCTTGCTATGGGCAGGGAACCTTCCGCTACACCAGGCTGCTCCAAGCTCCATCCAACCTGGCCTCGAGCACTTCCAGAGATGGAAATTGGGTGAAATCTTCTACTTTCCCCATGAAACCACTGAGGAGCAGCGTCAGAAGGGGCTCATGACCCAGACGGACACTTCGATCCAGCTGGGAATGGTTGTTCTCCCCTTCCCGAGCAGCAGGAGCCCCACAGCTTCCCCAGGTAGTTCTCTCCGAAGTCTAATCAGTCCGACTGCTAAAAATAACTGCTGCTTATCCACGCTCAAATCATTCCAGTAATTAATAGAAAATTAATTCAAGGCAGGCTGCGATGCCCCTGAGAGCAAACGACCTTGCTTTGTGCAGGGAAGACAAATTAGCCAAGGTCCATCCAATGTGAGCCATCAAAATGGAAGGAACAGGATGTTCCCAGTCTCCTGGCTGTTTTTATCCACACAGGATTTGTGGATCACAAGGGAGTAACAGCTCCTGTTACCACCCCTGCTGTTCCCTGGGCAGCAATTATTTCATCCTTGAGATTTTGTTGTGACCCTTGACATTTATTTTGATTTTTTTTTTTATTATTTGCTTTGTTTTTTTCTTTGCCTCTGGATGCTGTCCCTACAGTTCCATGTGTCTTAACCTGGTCTGTGGGAATACGGTTAACGCAGCTCCGTCCCTGTCCAACCCTCTGTCCACCCACCTGTCTGCCCATGGATCTGGCTGGCCATCACCCTGCCCAGATCCAAACTAATTAAATGAGGACAAAGCTCTCAAAGCTCTAGAAATTATCTCATTTTTGTGAAAATTGGCCAAAGAGAGGAGAAGCCCCAAAATGAGGGGTCCCACGAAAGGATCTCAGCTCCTCAACTACTTCTAGAAGCAACAACCAGGTGGACAGCAGGAAAATCCATCCCCTGATGGTGAAAAGAGGAAGGAATCCTGGGAAGGAGACCAAAGGCAGGGAAAAAAACCCGGAGAACTGAGAGCTTAGAGAATTGAGAGGACACGTGAATGGGAAATTCAGCCTCATGAATTCAGAAAATTTCCAGTCAAGGGAGATGATTCTCTCCCTCTACTCTGCTCCCGTGAGACCCCACCTGGAGCACCACATCCAGCTCTGGGGTCCAGCAGCAGACGGACGTGGAGCCACGGAGATACTCCAAGGGCTGGAGCCCCTCTGCTCTGGAGCCAGGCTGGGAGAGCTGGGAATGTCCAGCCTGGAGAAGAGAAGGCTCCAGGGAGACCTCAGAGCCCCTTGCAGTGCCTAAAGGGGCTCCAGGAGAGCTGGAGAGGGAGTTGGGACAAGGGATGGAGGGACAGGACACAGGGAATGGCTTCCCACTGCCAGAAGGCAGGGATAGACAGGATATTGGAAGGAATTCTTCCCTGTGAGGGTGGGGAAGCCCCAGCACAGGTTGCCCAGAGAAGCTGTGGCTGCCCCTGGATCCCTGGAAGTGTCCAAGGCCAGATTGGACGGGGCTTGGAGCAACCTGGGACAGTGGGAAGGTGTCCCTGCCCGTGGTGGGGGTAGGAATGAGATGATCCTGAGGTCCCTTCCAACCCAAACCATTCTGGCATTCTATGAAAACTGCACCCCTTTGGCTGTGCCTGCGCTGCACAGACTGTAAATCCATCTCCTCCATTTCCATCCTATCGGGTCTGTTTAATCCCAGACACATTCCTGGCCATCCTCTGGCCTCCCACTTTTTGCTGGAGAGACTGACAAGGCAGCTGTTAATTCCGTGCTCAGTGCAGGGCTGTGCTATCAATTCCAAAGCCTCTGGGCTCGGGATCTGTGGCACCTCGGAAAAGGTCACGGCCGAGCAGGATGTGCAATTTGTAAAGGTCAGACAGGGGAAGGGATCCCTGACTCCTGCCTGGGGAGCTGAGAGGGATGATTTCATTCCAGCAACAAAATCAAAAGTGGAACTGCTGGGAGAAGCTTTGAATCACACAATAGGATTTTGTTTTTCCTTTTATGTGTCTATTTATTGTTAAGAATCTGACAAAACACAACCATCTGCAAGGTGGTGCCTATTTAGTAGCCAAGCTCCTGTAAATCAGTCAAGATTTAGCCAAAAAAATGGAGCCGGGAATCCAATTTGTTTAATCAAATCCATGTTTGGTTTTAGGACACGTTGGACAACGCCCCAAGCTCTTCTGACCAGGCTTCCCCTGGGCATATCATGGAATCATGGAATGGTTTGGATGGAAGGGATCTTGAAGTTCATCTCATTCCAGCCCCCTGCCCTGGGCATCTTCCACTATCCCAGGTTGATCCAAGCCCCATCCAACCTGGTCCTGGACATTTCCAGGGATGGGGCAGCCACAGCTTCTCTGGGCAACCTGTGCCACGGCCTCCCCACCCTCACAGGGAAGAATTCCTTCCCAATATTCCATGTAAACCTGCCCTTTACCAGGGGGTCTTGAAGCCTTTCCCCTTTGCAGTGTCAAATTAGCAAATTCCTAACGACTTCAAGCAACTGCGGGCTGATTTTTCCAATCGATTTTCCAGCTAAACAGTTAAACCAGGAGGAAATGACAGATATTAATCAGAATTCCCATTATCTCTCCTGGTTTGTGCAACTCATCTTCTGCTGTCCTAAGCATCAGAGCATTTGATAAAGCAGTCAGGGGAAAAAAAGCAAAAAACAAAACACTTTTTAAATGAAATAGTTTTTGTAAGAAATTGCCAATTCATCAAAATCAAATTGCTTCACGCCACTGCATCTCTCCGGCCCAATTAGTTTGTAATTAGTCAACACAGAGTGGAACAGTTCTAAGCAGAGGGACAAAGACAAGAGCTATCAGAATTCCTGCCTCTGTAAATAGAGGAGCATCTGCTCCAGGGAAAGGAAACCTGAATTTAAAGGACTGGTCCTGGATCTCCTGCATCTTAATTGCGTGTCCTGAGTGGAGACTCACTGGTTTGGATGGATCTTGCTCTCCCTACCTGGGTTTGATCACAAAATCCGTCCTGGACTGCAAATAACTTCATTATTTCTGCAGAGCACTTCTTTGTCCACAAAATCCTATTTCCTGTTTCCCAGCGCTTTGTCAACAACTTCAGAACCAAGTCACGAAAAAAACCCCGACAAGGAAACATTGTGCCCATGTATAAGTCCATGAGATGAGCTCCTTCTGTGCAGAAGATTTTTCCCAAAACCTTGTTAATTTTGGGAAAGCACCACCACTTATGGCGACTGACCACAAACTAAGGGCAGGATGGACAAAAAAGGAGATTTTATGAACTTTGCATGAAAAGCAAACAGCTCAGGAGGGCTTCAAGGATGCCATGAGGTTATGCAGTGAAAAAATTGAAAGGGTCAAAGCCCTCCTGAGGTGGGGATCAGTCTCTTCTCACAAGCAATAGGACAAGAGGAAACAGCCTCAAGTTATCAGGGAAGGTTTAGATTGGATATTAGGGAAAATTTCTTCACCAGAAGTGTTGGACCAGGCTGCCCAGGGCAGTGGTGGAGTGCCCATCCCTGGAGGGATTTAAAGGACGTGTGGATGTGGCACCTGGGGACACAGGTGAATGGTGGCCTTGGCAGTGCTGGGGGAATGGCTGGACTCAATGATCTCAGAGCTCTCCTCCAACCTGAAGGACTCCATGATTCTCTGAGAAAGGAGAGACCAGAAGAGGCCATGGATTGAGTGCAGCTGTGGCCACGTGAGGAGCAATGGTCCCTGCTGGTCACGTCTGGCCCCAGATCCACCCTTTTCTACCCGCCAGATTCAAAGCCAGGGTTGGACAGGACTTGGAGCAACCTGGTCTGGTGGAAGGGGTCCCTGCCCATGGCAGGGCTTGGAACTCAATGATCTTGAAAGTCTCTTCCACCCAAAATCTTTTTGTGATTCTGTCTTTCCTCCTGCAGCAGCTGGACTGGAAATCTCAGGTTCTTCCCCATCCATATTCTGTGGTTTCTTGTGGGGCAATTAATTTTCCTGATGGAAGGAAAAGTTCATAGACTGAAAAGCAGCAAGGGTGCTTCAGGGTCCTGATTTGAGATCTGTTGTGTGATCCCAGGAAATCCGTGTTTCTTGCCTGCATTCCCAATATTTTGCCACATTTGTACGCGGGAAGCTGCAACGCCTGCTAAGGGAAGGGTCAGAAAGTTTGTTGTGAGAGCAGAACAAGCACAGAACCTCTTTGTGGTCCCAGCCCAGGCTGCTCTCCCCACCCTTCACCCCAACTCCAAAGCGTGGGTGTAGGAAAATGCTCTCCTTTCTCCCTGCAAACAACTCCGGGATGCGCCAGGCATCGCCGGCAGGAGCTGGCAGGGATCCCACACTCTGAGTGTCTTGCGAGCAGAAGAGCTCAGCAATTAGCAAAACAACAACAACAAAAAAAATAAGTCAAATGCATTTTTGATGCTCTGAAGTTGCTGAGATTTTTAAACAAACAATCTAGGGCTGCTCCCACACGCCGGGAGAGGTTTGGGTTCCAGCCGTGTGGCAACAGCACCATCCTATGGGAATCTCCAATCCCTGCAGCCCTTGGAATTTTCTCCATCGACTCCTCACTCCTCGGACAAGATCAGCACCGTGGTGGGATTTATTTGCAGCCATGCATTGACTTCATGGTTGTCAGCAGGAACGTGTGGGATGTGAAGGTGAACTTTTTCTCCAGGGCTGGTCAGGCTGGCTCCAGAAATCGGAAATCCCGAATGGGAGTCACGGGACGTTTCACTCTGTGCCTGGTCCCTCGGAGAAATACTCAAGGTCAAACAGGCTCTTTGCTTGTTAAACTTTTATACTGCTCCCTGGCTGTACCTGTGGGCACCCACAGATCCCAAAAACGTCCCTCGGGATGCAGGAATTCCCAGCCCTCTTTGGTGCTGGAGGAAAAAGAGGCACAAGGAAAGGAAGGATCGAGGCAAAGGTCCCTGAGCAGCCCAGTGACAGGGACCCAAACACCCTCCTGTGTCCTCTCAATGTCCTGCTCTTAACGGCAGCTCCAGTCTCCGTTGCTGGGCTCTGGAATGCCAGCAGGAATCCCAGCCTTGCAACCACGTGCTCTGAAGCTCATTTGGACAGCAAACCTGGATACAAATCCTTGGAGTGGGAGCTGGACCACGACACGGAACGGTGTTAAATATCTACAGACATGGGAGCTGGAGCCTCTCTCTGCTGGCAGCCAAGGGCACCTCTGGAGCAGCTGGAATCAATTTTCCTACTGCTGGATCAGCATCATTCGTGTCCATCCCAGGACAGAGGAGAGTGGAAAGCAGCTGGGAGCTGGGGGAGAAATACTTGAGGCTGAGATAGGGGACATCCTGTGTGATTTCCATAGAATCATGGAATGGTTTGGGTGGGAAGGGACCTTCAAGCTCATCTTGTCCAACCCCCTGCCACGGGCAGGGACACCTTTCTCTAGACCAGGTTGCTCCTGTTATCCTGTTGTGGCCTTGGACACTTCCAGAGATGGGGCATCCACAACTTCTCACGGCAACCTGTGCTAAGGCCTCACCAATCTCACAGGGAACAATTTCTTCCCAATATCCCATCTAAATCTACCCTTTTATCCATCCATCCATCCATCCATCCATCCATCCATCCATCCATCCATCCATCCATCCACCCACCCATCCATCTCTGGGAACATGTCTGTGTCTCCTCCTTTTGAAATCTTTTCTTTCCCGTTATCAATCCATCTGTTATCCTGCCTCTCCAATCACATGCCTCATTTGGGATCCACGCTTCCCTCCTTGCCCTAAAGTCAATAATGGGATTTGCCTCACTCCCACCTGGTGACTCAACCTCATTTATTCCCCACCCATTCTGATTTGGGACAGCTGAATATTCCTGAGGCTGTGTTCCCAAGAACAGCCATTAAAAATTCCCACTTGGATGCCTGAAATTGGTCACTAAAACTCCTCCTCTAACATCTCACAGCCCCACATCCAGAGCAGATTTGCAGACAGCAACAGGCAGCAACAGCTCTCTGCTAAACACCATCCAGGAGTGGAAAAGCCAATAAAATTCCCTCTGGAGCCCATTTTAACCACACACAGGGGCTTCAGAACATCCTGGAAAGGCGTTACAGGCACGACCATGCTGAGAAAACAACTCAGTGGCCTCTCCTCAGGGCCAGGCAGCCTTGGACAGCAGCTCCTCTTGTTCCTGCCCTTAACCCTGCCTGGAATTAAGGCATCCAAGAAGGTGTTACACACCTGAGCTCAGAGTCTGGAGAATCCATAGGATCTCCTGGTGATCCAGCTGTTCCAAGGGCTACAGTTCATCCAGGACCTGGGATGAGTGTGTGGAACTTCAGCTTAGTTTCCTCTTTGATGGGTTCTGCTTGTCTGGGGTTTTTTGTTTCTCTTCTGCTGATGGATTTAAGCTGAAAAAGGGGGAGGTTTGGATGGGATTTTGGGAAGAAATTTCTCCCTGTGAGGGTGGGGAGGCCCTGGCACAGGCTGTTCAGAGAAGCTGTGGCTGCCCCATCCCCAGAAATGTCCAAGGCCAGGTTGGACAGGGCTTGGACCCCATGGCAGGGGCGTGGAACGAGATGATCTTGAAGACCCCTCCAACCCAAATAATTCCATGATCCTGTGATTCTAAGATCTCTGTCATCCTACAAGCTTCCCTACAGATGACCAGGAAACTGGAGAAACTTCCTTTTCATGTCTCTCTGCCCAGATTTGCCAGGAATCATTTCAATTATTGCCCATTTTTCCCTCAAATATCCAGCTCATGCCTGCTCCTCGGTGTGATCCATGACGCCACGCTCTGTACCATGATCCATCACATTTTCCCAGCCTGACACCGGGCAGGAGCAAATAACCCAGAACCAGGGCACAGCAAATAATCAACTCCTGTTTCCCCTTTTCCCAAACAGAGAGCTCCAGATCTGTCAGGAATCTGCAGCGACAGCAACAATAGTATTAAAAAAAAAAACAAATTCCAAGTGATTTGCAGACATCATGAGATTCCCAGGAGGAATTGGTGGTCTCTCCCATGAAGGCAGATGAACTGGGAACTTTACAACCTCAGGAAAAGAAAACACCATGTACACCCAGTCCTGTGGATAACCGTGTGTTAATGCTCATGGAATTATAACAGGGCACGTTTGCCATCTTCAGGAGCCGGGCGGGAATTGCACTTCAATTTCCCAAAGAACGGTGAGAATCGACAACTTCTGTAAGGACACCGGAATTCCTGGGATCTCACACAGCCTCAGGAAAGCAGGACTGGGGGATGGAGAAACTCTTGATGCCTTGGGATTTTAGCTTTTACATTTTTCATGTGTTTGTAATCCTGCAATTCTTTAGTGTCTAACTCTAAACTCCACATAGAGTGCTAGCCACTGTCCTCACATTTTGGTCAGGCAGAACAATTCCTCTCTCGGCCTGGGAACCAAGGGCCCCTCACTGTCCCAGGCCCCGAGAAATGTAAACAAAACTGAGCTGGGGGGGAGCAAACTTGGAGTAAAACGACCTCATTACCTGAAGATGTAATTGGAAGATTAACCCCCAAAATGCAAGTGGACCAAACTTATAAAAATATGAAAACCTGTGACCCATCGTCCATTTTAAATTTTGTCTGGCCTCTGTTTTTAGGTACCTCCAAAAAGGCATCACTCTCAGCTGTCAGATTCTCTCACAGCACCACAACTTTTGGGTTTTTCTGGCTGTTGTTAGAAAAAGAAAAAAAATAATGGTACTGGGAAAGATGGAAAGAGTTTTTCTTCCTTATCAATGATTTTTTTAAGAAATATTTAATTCCAGGCCTTGGTGGATTTGATAGGGAGGGGTTTTTTCACCCTCGGCCCTGTTCTTCCTTACCACAAAAAGCTAAACCCTACAGGGACGATCCTAAGGGATTAACAGAGAAAAAGAGCCTTAAATATCTCTGAGTGAGGAACTCCAGAGCCTGGAAAAAATATTGGGGTTTTTTATCCATAAAAGTTGGCTATAAATGATCTGCTCTCTAAAAATACGACGAGGCAGAAGTCAATAGACACAGAAAGAAGGGGTTGGGATGGTTTTTTAGGTGTTTTTTTATACAGAAGAGTCCAAGTGGAAGCGGTTAAGATCCCCATGGAGGAACCAGGATTTGTCAAATCATCTCCTGCACCAGATTCTCCACTGGTGTAAATCAGGGCAGGAGTTTTAGTCTCTCATCCCACAGCCACTGATCAATGGCCCACCTGCACACCTTCCTTTCAATTTGGAAAAATTCCTGAGAGCTGAACTGCATGGGAATAAATCTCTGAAGGAAAGAAATGCACAGCACTAATCCCGAGATCCCAGGAAAAAAAATAAAGAAATTAAATGTTGAATTTAGCAAAAAATCCCTGTTTTCTTTTGCCCTGGCATGTCCTGAGAAGTGGTCACAGGACATGAGGAATGGGAGAGGACTCTGCTCAACCCACGAGAGCAAACATTCGCACTTGAGGCTGGAATGTGGCTGAACTCACCCTGTCTGTGAAGGAGAAGTGGCATTTTTCGGACGAGCCTGGGCTGTTGACACTGCATCTGCTGCGAGTCAAGTGTCCAAACTTGTACCCAGCCTATGCCAGACAAGAGCACACAAAGAGAACCAAGCCACAGATGAAACATCTCGAAATAAATCCATCACAAAGTCCCCTGGCTTTCAAACATCAAAACTAAGGGTTGGCCGTTGCTTTTTTAACACAAAATGAATGCAAATGAGGGCGAACGAACTCCTCGGTACCTGGAAAGGCCAATGCGCTCTTAATTTGCCCACATACCTCCCTACCACATACCTTGTTATCACGAGTATCACTCACACAGGCAGATAAATACCCGGAGCTGTTGATTCAAAGAACATTTTGTCCTCGATTTAAACACAATGCCTCCACTCAGGGTGGCACCGGGGGTGGAGAGCCTCGTTCACAGGGTGCCACTGCACCCTCAGTGGCTCTGAAGAAATGCATAAGGCCGGCCTTGTTCGGAAGAATTTGGGGCTTTTTTCCACTCCTGTGAGCACTTTGCCCAAGGGTAGGAGGGAAGGCGGGGGTGGCAGCGGTGGAGGGGAGCCCGGAGAGCGGCAGGGAAACAGGAGAGGCACCAAACACAAATATCCCAACACACAAAGCAACCCCTCCCTTGGTCCGGCCAGCGGCTCCCTCAGGTGCCTTCTCAGGGATGACCTTGCGGGCACGCCCGGCCTCCCAGGATATATAACCTGCCCCAGGAGGAAACAACCCAGAGAGGCAGCCCCAGAGAGGTTATTCCACGATGAAGGCTTTCCTTGTGCTCCTGCTGGGAGCACTCCTGTGCGTGGACTCAGGTAAGGCCCGAAAAGGATCCGCCCCGCATCCCTTCCTGCAGGTCTTCAGCCTGGAAGAAGGATTTGTGACGGGGTTGTCATCCCAAGGTATTTCCCTTCGGATGGGTGTTGAGTGGGAAAAATGCACGGTGCCACCCTGGGGATGGTGGGATCCGAGTGCTGGGGAGAGCAGCTTCCAGGAAAGATAAATCCCGAATCCTGAATCAATCAAAATTCACGTTTTTTAAGCCAGAGCATACAGTCAAGGGGGAAGGTGAGGAGTTAAGGATTATTTTCCTTCTTCTCAGGCTATCAAAATTGCAACATTTCAGCAAAGTTTTCCTCCAACTTTTTTTCTGATTCTTCCTTTTAAAAGCAGACCCTGATGCTGCCCAGATTTCCAAAATTTTAATAGGAGAGTAAAAATAACAACGCCATGATGTGTAATTTTATAGACTGAATGGGTGGGGTTTAGACATTGTCAAGTCTTTATAGCCTCACTGGGAAAAAAAAAAATGGGTTTAAAGCAGCTTTTCCCTATTACCAGAGAAGAGAAGAATCAAATTTGAGCCATTTCTCAACCAGCAGAGGATGCTTAAGGAATAAACTGCGAAGGGTCTTGCACAGCCCTCAGACCTTTCTCTCTGCCAGCTTCCATCAGAGCGCTCAAAATTTGACTTTTATGGCATTAAAAGCCAGATCAGCGTAAGAACAGAGTGCGGCATTCAGACAAATTGGGGGTTGGCTCCTCACCTCTGTGACTGCGTCAGACATTTACACCAGAGAGGCTTGGACCGAGTGCCTCAAATTAACTCCTTCAATCACTCATTTCTAAACAGGGGTTCTCAGTGTCCCAAAAGAGTATTTTAGGCATCAGGATGCTGAGCTGGGGGATTCGTGATGCAGGTTTGGTGGTCATGGGGATAAAGAAAAAAAAAAAGAAAAAATATATATAAATATTAAAATTGACTGACACTTGCTCCAGTGACACCTTGGGGCACAAGTAGGTGACAGGAACGGGTAATTACACCCTGATCTCACTCCTCTGGGGACTGTTTTTCACCAGGGCTGGACGCTTGGGAGCTGCCAGGTTTTTCCTGCCTTTGCTGGAGGCACAGAACAGCCCAGCAGGTGTTGCCTTCTCTGACTTCCATCCTCTAAGAAGTGGCATTTCCGTGAGGGGGTGGGAACAGGGGATGACCCGGTGGTCAGAGAGGAGTGGAAGCCATTTGCACTTTGATTTCTAGGAGGGTGTGATGGAGAGGGCGAGTCAAAAGTTGAGAACAGAGACAAGGGGCTGGAAGAGGCTTTGCAAATTCACTCACTCGAGGCCGGGTCAGATGGGGCTTGGAGAAACCTGGGCTAGAGGGATGTGTCCCCGATGAAATGATCCTTCCAGCCCAAACCGTTCCATGATTCTCCTCAAGCCCAGCCATCCATCTGCTCTCTTTTTGCTCCCTCGCTGCACTGACTCCAGCCAAAATATCTTCAGCACCTGCCAAACCTGACTCCCACCTCAACCAGGTGTATTAATATCCAGAAAAAAAAAATGGAAAAAACCATTTTTTTTCCCCAAAGCAGAGGACATATCTTCCTTTGAGGGTCCCCAGGAATGGTCCTGTTTCCCAGTGCAAGCACTTGGTTGAGTTCTCCGGAGAGCTTCGGGTAGACTGAAGATACATGAGAGGTGTAGAATTGTTCCCCACCTGCAGGGCTGGATCCAGTTCTGGGGTCCAACATCAGAAGGATGTGGAGCTGCTGGAGCAAGTCCAGAGGAGACCATGGAGGTCTCCATGGAGGTCTCCATGCTCCGAGGGCTGGAGCCTCTCTCCTCTAGAGCCAGGCTGGGACAGCTGGGGGTGTTCACCCTGGAGAAGAGAAAACCTTGGGGAGACCTCAGAGCCCCTTTCAGTCCTAAACAGGCTCCAGGAGAGTTGGGGATAAATTTTTAGGAGGTTCTGTTTGGATAGAATAAAGGGTAATTTTTTAAAACTAAATGAAGGTGGATTTAGGTTAACTATACTTTTGACAGTTTTTATAATGAGAGTGGTAAAAAAACAGACCAGAGAAGCTGTGGCTGCCCCATCCCTGGAAGTATCCAAGGCCAGGTTGGATAGGGCTTGGATCAACCTGGTCAACTAGAACTTGTCCCTGCCCATGGCAGAGGGGTGGAACTGGACGATTTTAAAGTCCGTTCCAACCCAAAGCAGTCCATGATTCCCTGATTTCTCTCCCAACCCCTCTCGGTCTCTTGCAGGTTCATCTTTGAAGTGCTACACCTGCACATCCCAGCTCAGCAACTCCAAGTGCCAGAAGGAGACGCAGTGTGGCGAGAACGATGTGTGCAAGACAGAAGTGATCCGTAAGGAAAAGCGGGGGTGGACAACAGCTTAGCTGGGATGTTGGACCCAAACATCCTCCCAGCCTCGGGTGTCCCATCCCGGCTCACCCACCCTGGATACACCAGGTGGTTTGGGGCAGCAAACCTCAGTGTGCAAATGTCTTTCACCTGCACAAAATTAGGTTCATTTCTCTTTCACAGCACCAACAATTATTTGCTTGCAAGGGTAATGGTTAATGTTTTTTGCAATATTTGCAAGCATGAATTAAAATGAGGGGGGCTGAGCCTGGTCCAACCTGGTTGGGAAGTTAGGAGGAGCTGATTTGAGGTGAAATCAATTAAAATGACAGAATTTCATCTCCGTGTCTGTGGGGAAACTTGAAAAATTAAGATTTTATCCTCGCATTCTAGATCTGGTTCGCCCTGTCCAGATCTGTGCTGACAGCTGAGTTGCTCTTAGACCTCAGGCACAAAACCCACCAGTGCCACATTTAATCTCCTCCCTGTCAGGCAGTAGAAGTGATACCTCCAGTAGGAATTATCCTGGTTGGGAATGTGCAAATCCATGACATTCGCATGCAGGAGAGACAATATGTTGTAAAACTCTTCGTTATTTATTGCACATGGCAAAGATCTGGTGCCCAGAATGGATTTTAGAACTCCTGGAGGAGAATGGATAGGATCTCCTGGAGGTCAAAATCTGCTGGTAACCAGCAGTTGCCAAAAGTGGCCAAAAAAATGGGCTGTGCCTCTCAGAAACAAATCAAACAATAACTCTGACACCTGAAATGGGAATAGACCTGTGTCCATAATTTCCCAGGTGCTGAAAGGCTCTGTGCAACAAAGATGTTTGGGATTGGGCTTCACAGTGAGAGAGGGCAGGGTTAGATGGGATATTAAAAAGAAATTCCTCGTTTTGAGGGTGGTGAGGCCCAGAGAAGCGGTGGCTGCCCATCCCTGGAAGTGTCCAAGGCCAGGCTGGACAGGGCTTGGAGCAACCCGGCCTCATGCAAGGTGTCCCTGCCCACAAGATGATCTTGAAGGTCCCTTCCAACCCAAACCATTCTGTGATTCTGATTTTTGTCCCAAGGAATGAGCTCAGATGAGAACAGCATCCCGTTATTCAGTCCCATGAGGCTTGGCCGGTACTGAATCCTCATAATAATGGTCCTGCTTTCCTCCCAGGGGCTGTGGGGCTCTTCAGCATCATCAGCAAGGGATGTGCCTCCTCATGTGACACATCCTACGAGGACTTCAGCGTGGGCAACAGGAACATCTCCTGCTGCAGCAGTGACCTGTGCAACGTCAACGCCGCGGGCAGCGTGAGGTCCAGCTACGGGCTGGCCGGAGGGATAGCGGCCGGAGTGCTCTGGACCATCCTCAACAACAAATTGTGAGGAGCGAAGATGCCTCCCATGACCACAGAAAGTCTTGGAGCACCCCTCTAATAACAGGAATTGTAACCAGGAGCCGTGGGGTGTGTTGGGCACCCAGCACCCTGGGAGCTGATGGCAGCTCTTTGCCATATGATGGCTTCTGCTTTAATCTCACTGCAAAGCTCGAGCGCTACCAGATAAGGAAATGCGCATTCATGTTACCTGCAAAACACCTAAAATAAAGTTATTTCTCCGCCAACTGTGAGTGTGTCACATGTCTATCGCTCAGGCACCTATTTCTGCCCACAGCAGAGCTGCAGGTGAGCGTTGTGTGTCCGGCCCAGGTCATTGCTGTGCAATGTGACCTGAAGTCCCTTTTAGGACCACCTAACCCCCTCAGGGGATGGGGGAAAGGCTGCAGATGCGTGTATCTGGAGTTCAGGGTTAGGGTTTTTGATGCTGCTTCCCATGACGTCCTCCTGGAAAAGTTGGCAGCCCAGGGCTTGGGAATGTGCTCTCTTGGCTGGGTTAAAAACTGGCTGGATCCCAGGCACAGAGTGGTGGGGAATGGTGCCACATCCAGCTGGTGGCTGCTCACCAGCTGTGTCCCCCTGGGATCCGTACTGGGTCAGTCCAATATATTTATCGAGGCTCTGGACGAGGGGGTCAAGACCACTCTCGGGAAGTTCACGGATGACACCAAGCTGGGTGGGATGTTGATCTGCTGGAGGGCAGGAAGGCTCTGCAGAGTGATCTGGGCAGGCTGGATCAGTGTTCCAAGGCCAGTGGTTTGAGATTCAACAGCACCAGGGAGGTGTCTGACTGCAAGGCACACTCTATAACTTTAACGTCTCTCATACACAGTTATAGCCCCTCTCTACAGCTATAGATTCAAAGCCATGTCCTGCCTTCTCCAGCTGATTTATTTTATGGATATAAACTTGGATGTTCCCACCTTGCGTTGGGAGATCCTTTGGCAAAGGCAGCAGAAAAAGCACCGTACAAAGAGGCCTGAGAGAAAGTCTCAGGTGGGTTTTCCAAGCTACACCCACGTGAAGAGACCTGGTAAAAAACAAGGAAGAAAACATGGAGAGTGAATCTGGGAGAGCCCTGGGTGGGAGCAGCGGGATTTAAGGAGCTGTGAAGTCAGGCCAGCAGTGGGTGGAGGGTTAAAAGCGGAGGGAGATCAGCCCAGAGCCCCAAATTCCTTTCTTCCACCTTAAAACCTATCAGAGCTGCCAAGGATGTGAAGATCCACAGGCTGAAATAACCAGGAATCATTTCCCTGGTGGGGATGAGTCACCTGGGGGATCCACAGCCACGGGACAAGGGCCAAAATCCCATCTGGGATGAGGTCAATGGGACGCCAGGAGACAATGACGCTGTCTGCCGTTGTGAAAGAGAAAAGTGCGTAAATCCTTGGGATGCAAGGCTAATTGTAAGGAAGCTGCTAATTGCAAGAAGCTGGGAAGGGGTTTCCCCGGAGGAAATCAAGAACGAGCCACCTTGTTTATAGGGATCCAGTCTGGTTATTGGTGAAGGGAGGATATGGGACAAGTGGAGTGATTTATTCCGGCTTTTCCAAACCTCCTGAGTCGTATCCCTGAGAAGGGGCTCATCCAGCTGTGTATTTCCCACTGTGCGTGGATGACCAGCTCCACGAACTCTCCGTTCCAGGGAATCCTCTCCTTGCACTGCAAGGATGTCCCTGACACCTTAATGCCCTGAGCCCGCCTTCTGAAACAATTCCCGGGCATGTCCACATGCAGAGGCCATTCCCAAGGAGCAATTTGGCTACAGTGGTCCTTTCTGGAGACTGGGAATTTAAGTGGCCAAGGCGCAGTGGCACCAGAGCCATTGGAGTCCCCAGGGATGCTGGGTGAAACAGAGCCTCTTCCAGCTTCCAGAGAGCTCAAACACATTCATAAAATCATGGAATGGTTTGGGCTGGCAGGGACCTTGGAGACCATCTCATACTGACCCCTTGCTGTGGGCAGGGACACCTCCCACGAGACCAGGTTGCTCAGATCCCCATCCGACCTGGCCTTGAACACTTTCAGGGATGGGAATTGTGGGGATTCATCCCAGAAAATAAGATAGGGGAGCACGGATGGAGGCTACTTAGCTCTGTTACAGCATGTTGGTCCCACGGCAATGCCATCGACTTCCTGGAGCAAGGAATTGAGGAGTTTCTTGCTGGAGCCAAGAGGTGGCTTTCCCAAGCTCTGGTGGTTGAGACCCAATGTCTCATCCCTTAGAGGCTCAAGGGATGATTTCTTCTCCCAATTTCTGCTCTGAAGGAGTGCGGGATTGACCACTGAGTGATTCTCATCGGAGTTTTCCTAGAGATAAATCCTTTCTGGGGATGTATCTGGAAGTTCCACGGGTAGGATGGCACGGAGCACCTCTCCTACAAGGAGAGGCAGAGAGAGCTGGGGTTGCTCAGCCTGAAGAAGAGAAGGCTCTGAGGAGAGCTTTCAGTGGCTAAAGGGGCTCCAGGAGAGTTGGAGAGAGATTTTTAGATAAGGGATGGAGAGACAGGACACAGGGAATGGTTTCCCACTGTCAGAGGGAAGGGATTGATGGGATATTGGGAAGGAATTCATCCCTGCGAGGGTGGTAAAGCCCTGGCACAGGTTGCCCGGAGAAGCTGTGGCTGCCCCTGGATCCCTGGAAGTGTCCAAGGCCAGGTCAGATGGCGTTTGGAGCAACCTGGGATCGTGCGAGGTGTCCCTGTCCAGGGTGGGGGTGTTCCAAACCAAGATATTCTGGGATACTATGGTTTGGTAATGAGATAGTTTCGAGAAGATGCAGCTGAGAGGGGCCAAGACTGGGACAGACACAGTAAAGAACTGGGGAGGAGCCCTCTGTGACTGGTGGAACTGATGGCACCTGGCAAAGCACTCGGAATAGCCCCAAACCCCACTCTCCATCCAGGTCACCCACAGAGCTGCCTCAAAAACAACCCTCTAAATTCTGGGAAGGGCAAGGAGGTGGCGAACTGGGGCGGATAAATGACTCAGCCGCGGATCAGAACCTGGGCTGGGCCAGGGCAGGACCAGGAAGAGGATGGGATGTTTTCCCAAGGGCTGGGACTGCACGTTGCAGAAAGGTTGGTCCCTCCTCCTGCCTTAAACCCCTCGCAAAGCTCAGCAAGACTCTGGGTCAGGTCCCTCTGCTCTGCCCTGCACCCTCTGTCACCAGCATGCTCTGTTGGTGCAAAAATCTGTGACAATTTACATTTTGGGTGCTGATAAAGCATCCTGAGAGCTGCTGAGGACATTCAAGCACAACATTCATCTGCAAAACAAGGCTGGGTGTATTTTGCCCGAGGAAGTTGCTTCTTGAACAGTTTCATCAGTTCCTCTGTCCTCTCCACACTTCTCAAAAAGCCTAAAATTGAGGACAGGGTCTTTAAACAACTCAAGTGTCCCAGGCCAGGTTGGATGGGGCTTGGAGCAATCTGGTCTAGTTGAAGGTGTCCCTGCCCATGAGATGTTCTTGAAGGTCCCTTCCAACCCAAACCATTCCGTGATTCTAAGGCTTCATGATTCTATTTACTCCTGGTACAATTAACCATTATTCATTATCCCTGTAAATAAGGATTAGGCCATCCTGTATTTCATACAGCACATTAGAATTTGTATCCAGTGCCTTTGCCAGTCTGAAAAATGCCACCAGGTTCCTCTGAAATCAACCCAGTTTGCAGCAGCTGATTAAAAATTGTATTTAAACCACTAGAGAAAGTCTGTGGGGCAGAGAGGCCGGATGAGCTGGACTTAGGGACCAGCAGTTCCTTGCTGTGCTCCACATTTCCTTTATTGCCCGGGGCAAGTTCCACAGCATTTCCATTCCTCCTTCTCGTACAGATGTTATCAGGCCCAACACATGGAAAGATGCTCAGATAGTGACTTTAACGGGCCGGGGGAGAGACTGAGGCTGAAAATAATCTCACCGAGCGAGCTGGGGAAGGCTCACCCGCTCCCAACCCACCCTGCGCAGCCACATTCCTGCTCTGAATCATGCACACGTTGTTGTGCAATGAAGGTGTTTCTGGGGACAGATAGAGCGGAGAGAGCCCAGTTAGCTCTGCTCTGCCTCTTATTAAACCACTAAAACCAATCCAAATTCCTGCCCTTTGCAGAACGCCCCTCAGTCAATTGTAGCTGCCTCTCACGCAGGGCAAGCCAACTTCATCCCACGGCATCTTGACTAACCCCACTCCCATCCTGCCACATGACAGCTCCCTGTGCCAGAGATCCCTTGATCCCTCGTTTCTGACCTTGTCCTGAGCTCTCTTAACGCCTTTCCAAGCTCCTCCTCAGGACTCTGCAAAGCAGGTGCTGCTCTGACTCCTCTGATGATGCCCTTGATGCTCAGATTCTCTTGCAACCCCAACCTCCTCCCTCTGTGGCTTCTCTGATTTCTCATCCATATTTAATGGCTCATCACCTCAAAAGCCATCAACTCAATTAAAAAAGCTCTTTTAATGTGCCTTTCCCAGAATTTTTACACCAGGCAAGTTCACCCCTGACACTGGAATAACCTCTGTGCCTGGAATACTGAAATTTAAAGGCAGCTGCTCACCTCTGCCAGTGGTTCCCCACGTGAATCACTTAAAGACACCATGACCCAGCCCTGGAACCTTTCCCAGCTCTGCCGGTGGCCCTCCCTGGCTGGGGTAGTGTCACCACCTCCCCTGAAACAGAGGCGACAGGCGTGGGGCTGAGTCAGAAAAGGAAAACATTTTGCTCCTTCCTCTCTGCTTATTTTCATTCAAGATTCAATCTGGCCTTGAGGGAATCTGTGGAATGAGGACTTCACCCAGGGCAGGGGAGTGAAAGTGGAGTGATGGGCTTGTGTTCCTCAGGGGTCACCACACGCTGAGTTATTTGCAGGGACAAACCACCTGGGTGGTGCCACACAAAGGTGCCAAATGAGTTGTGTTGTCTGCTTCTGGATTTACATTCGGCAGCAGCCTTTGAACTTGCAAAAATAACAGATTCGTCTGCTCTCACAGACAAATTCAAGAAAAAATTATGTAATCTCTGTCTGTAACCTCCAGTATTTCTTTAATGAAGAGGAGGATAGTCATCCTGCTTAAAATACTGATTTTTGGACACCTTTTCAACTGCTGTAATTAAAAAGAGGGGAAGGCATGGCCAAGATTTCAAGTCATTAATTGATATGTGATAAGTTGGACACGCCTGACCTATCCTGTTCCTCTGCACGCGAAACGAAAAACAGAAGTTTAGAAAAATAAAAGCAGACTTGTCATCAGAATGTGACTATTGAAATAAAATCGGAATATTTAAAAGAAAACAATTAGGAAAACAACCCCCTCCACTCTTGCTCTTGCAGGGAGGAGGCAGGGAATGGCAATTCCGTGTCATGAATGAGGTGCTCATGTGCAGTCATTGCCTTTGGACTGGCTCCAGTTGCCTTGCGGTAAAATGACGGAGCATTTAACAACATTCTCACACCCATGGACTACCAAAGACAGCTGTTTCCCTGCCCTTCATAATCCCAGCCAATTAATTTATCTTCTTTGATGTTTTTTTGCAGCAAACGTTCTGTTATCAGGTGCTCTTCAAGTGCGGCAGCTCTGCCCTGCTTCTCCTCATCCTTCTGACGGGGAAAAGAAATATTTGCCTTTGCCGTGGGGATCTGCTGATTCCCAGCACTCACGGGAAGCTGGGATTCGTTGCCAGCACGTCCCTGTCAGAAATTCTCGCAGGGCTTTCATCAGCGTCACCTGGATCCATAAGAATCGAGAATTCCCTGACACTTGGATTACCAGAAAAAATTCAAATGTATTCAGTCCCTGGGTATCCCCCAAATTTATTGTCCCCTTGTGACGCTTTTTTTAACATTACTGTACAAGTTCTGAGGCCCATTTCGGGCTAAATCAAGCCCATCCTGAAACACACTGTATTCCCTGGAAGGATCCTGCTTAACGAGCACCGGGGGTGGGATACACCCACACCCCCCACAGAAATGCAGGGTGAATAAAGGGTGAGAAAAATATTTCCTTTAAAATCATGGAACCCAAAATACAAACAACTCACCGCTTTTCTGACTTTCCAGGCATGAGACCAGCAAGTTCCAGGCCCAGAGGTCACAGTTCCAGGACAGTGGACACCTCGGGGCACTGGAGGTTCCTCCTCCCTACTGTCACCAGCATGGGTTGAGGTCAAGGATCTCCAAAATAATTACTGGGGGTGGCAAAGGAGTTAAAACAACCCAAAGACCATGCCCAGAGGCAGTTTGGATACAATCAGTGGGGTCCGGCAGGAAAAAGAATCACAGACCATTTTTTTAGTCAGCTTCAGTGCCAGAGACTCGTCCTCAGCACCTCTGTCCCTGCCCATGGCAGGGGGTTGGATGAGAGGATCTCTGACATCCCTTCCAAAATAAACTATTCCCATTATTCCACGGTGTTTAATTTTTTAGATACTCTGCAATATCGGTTTTAACCAACAAATAACATTTATTGCAGTTGTGCAGCAAACATTTGCTGCAGATGCGCAGCAAAAGGCTGAAGATGTTCAAAGAGACAGAAGAGTTTTGTGTAAAAATGTGAAATTGAACTGTGGGATTGCTGGGGCAGGAGGAATCTGAGTAATCTGACGAAGGAAACTCCTCTTCCAAAAGGATTCAAGAGTTCTCAGATTGAACCACCCCCTCCCACCCTAAATCTGTCCAAACCCTTTTCAAAGTGTCTTCAATCAGTCACTGCCTCAACCCAGGTCAAGGTCTACAAAAATGGTCGTTGCTGTTGCTGCTCCACAGAAAATCCTCAGATTCAGGGCTGCACATTGGTATTCTCCATGCTCAGCAGGAATTCTTAACATCCAGGCTGGAAATGTTTGTTTTCCTCCACAGTTTTGTGACTCTGTTCTGGAGAAACATCTCGTTCCCATCAACCTTTTCGTGAAGTGGAAAAGATGCAAAGAATGGAAATGGAGCTTGAGATGGGTGTTTATTCCCCAGCTGTGAAACAGAACGGAATTAATGATTAATGGGATGAAATTTAACAAGTCCAAATGACGGATTCTGCACCTAAGATGGAGCAATGCCAGGCACGAGATAAACTGGCAGAGGAGGGACTGGAAACCAGTCCTGCAAAACGAATCTGACAGGAGTTCCACAGGAGCCACCAGTGTGTCCTGGCAGCCAAGAGGACAAACCACATCCTGGGCTGTGTCCAGGGAGATTATCCGGCTGCGTCCAGCATTGCTGTGGCTTGCCCTAAAACATTCTGTGCACTTCCGGGCCCCACAAATTAGGAATGATGGGAATGTCCTCGAATGTGTCCACGCGAGGGCAACAAAGATGGAGAAGGGCTGGAAGGAACATCCTCGAGGGCTCTGGGTTTGCCCAGTCTGGAGAAAAAGAGGCTGAGAGGGAACCTCATTGCAGGTTCCTGGGGAGGGGAAGTGGAGAGGGACATGCTGAGCTCTCCTCCCTGGGATCCAAGGACAGGACATGTGGAAGAGGGTCAAAGCTGCACCAGGGGAGGTGTAGAGTAGACATCAGGAAGTGTTTCTTTACCAAGAGGGTGGTCAAATGCTGGAACAGCTTCTTGGAGAGGCGGTCAATGCCTCAGGTCTGTCAGAATTTGGATTTCGGAACATGCTTTAAATTCTGGTCAGCCCTGAACTGGTCAGGGACTTGGATTGGATGGGCGTTGTAGGACTCTTCCAACTGAAAATTCTAGTCTAATCTAATTTATTCTAATCTAATCTAATCTAATCTAATCTAATCCAATTTATTTAGGACAGCTGGCTCTGTCCCTGCACAGATTTCACCACGCTTTCCATAAAGAACCCCAAAACACCAAGGGTGGAGCCCAAACAGACCAGGAAGCAAAGCTACAACACCGTGTGGCTACGCCAAGGTAAATGCCCTGCCACCACCACCCCGGTGATTCACCACGAAATAAAAACCAGGGGACACCTCTGCATCACGGAAATGACACGGAAACTTTTGTTGGCGCCGGGATTAAGATGTCGACATGAACAAGCCCAAATCCTCAGGCTAAAGCAGAGCTCACAGCTGCCTCTTTCCAAGCTAACAGTGGGATTAGGAGCAGGCAGCGCCTTGAGGACAGCCAGGGATGTAGGAGGCAAAGAGACAATGCAGACGCTTTGTGAAGGTGGTTGGTGGAGGGTGGAGGTGCTGCTCTGCCCCACATGACAGGGCTGTCTCTCCAAGAGGAGCCCAAGAGGAGAAGGGTCTCATCAGCTTCATCAATATCAGGTTCAGAATCATGGAATGGTTTGGGTTAGAAGGGACTTGGAAGATCATCCAGTTCCAACTTCCCAGCCACAGGCAGGGACACCTTCCACTATCCCAGGTTGCTCCAAGCCCCGTCCAACCTGGCCTTGGACACTTCCAGGGATGGGGCAGCCACAGCTTCTCTGGGAAACCTCTGCCAGGGCCTCCTCACTCTCCCAGGGAAGAATTCCTTCCCAATATCCCATCTAACCCTGTCCTCTGGCAGTGGGAAGCCATTCCCCTTGTCCTGTCACTCCATCCCTTCTCCAAAGTCCCTCTCCAGCTCTTCTGGAGCTCCTTCAGGTACTGGGAGGGGCTCTAAGGTCACCACAGAGCTTCTCTTCTCCAGACTGTACAATCCCAACCCTCTGAGCCTTTCAATATATTTAACGAGATGTGAAGGCAAACGGACCCCACCCATCACAACCAAGTGGACATTTCACTTATGTCACCCTTATTTTCCCTGTCACCTCCCTCCAACTCCATCCAGGCAGAGCTGCCATCAGACTCAGCAGTGCTTTCTGCAGAAACAAGTTGTAAATTTTAGTCTCACCTCGCTCACATGCGGAATAACTTTCGAACCTGCCCAGTTCTCCCCCAAGACAGTGGAAATGTTACCTGGGCACTTCTTCCTCCATCATCCACCTCTACCACTCCAAATCTTGGAGTTATCCAAACGTGAATTGCCAGGGCACTGGCACTGCCAAAAAAGTGGAGTGTGGAAGAGCTGGATTCATCTGTACCCAGAGCCGAGCACTATCCACGAACTCTTATTTTTAGCTATGGGGGGGGTATTTGCAAAGCCTTTCCACTCAAATGTCTGGCAAAAACCCTGCTCATATTCAGTCCAAATCACCCTTTACTTCTGTGTCTCCATCCCACTTTCCCAGTCACGGACATGGATCAATTCTCCAGCCTTGAGAGCTCCCAGGCTGGCACGAAACCTGGAACATTTATATGGAGAAGTGAAGGACTATTTTTCTGTAGTGCCACCATTTTCCTTATCTCAGACAGTTCCTCCCTGCTGTTGAGTGTGTCCATATTTGGGAATCCTCTCTCCTTCTGCTAAGAAATCCCATCGCTTTTAGAATCATGGAAAGGTTTGGATTGGAAGGGACCTTAGAGACCATTTAGTTTCAATCCCATGCCGTGAGCAGGGACAACTTCCACTGGACCAGGTTGCTCCAAGCCCTCTCCAACCTGGCCTGGAACACTTCCAAGGGATGGGGCAGCCACAGCTTCTCTGGGCAACTTATTCCAGTGTTTCACCTCTCTCACAGCAAATAATTCCTTTCCAAATTCTAACGTAAATCCTCTTCTAGTTTAAAACCATTTCCCCTTTGCCCTATCACCATCAGCCTGTGTGAAAAGCCGCTCTCCCTCTTTATCAAATCCTCCCTTTTAGCTTCATGTTCCATCCATTCTCATCTCCCCATGATCCCCTGGATGGGAATTCAGGTCCCTCGGGCACAGGTGGGGAAACGCACCCAGTGCTGCGAGTGTGGCCTCGCTGGTGCCTTGCACAGAATCCCTGCACTGCCCCCACTCACACAGCCCCAACCACGACACCTTGTCCACGCTCCATCAGGTGCCTGACAGAGATTCCGCCCGGGATCATCCAAGAATTCCCGCGTCTTTCATCTCCCAATCCTTTCCAGGTGACCTCCTCGTTTACCGTAAAGCTGACTTATTACGGTGGATGATCCCATTTAATCCATGACTTGCATCCAAGCCACCTGCTTGTTTACGACATCCTGATCCTTCCCGGAACTGCTGAGGCTTCCCGAATTTGTGCCACCAATAAATTCCTTCCTGTTTGGCATCTTTCAAGGTCACAACAGAAAATATTTACCAAGAGCACTCCAAAAGTGAGGAACGGCGCTGATGACTTTGCCCAGGCTCATACCCCACTCCCAACACTTCAAATATTTCCAGCTCCTCTACTTCCAAGCCTTTAAAAAATTCTCACCCATCTTATATCGATTTAATTTCCATTTATGCCATCTTAATAAATGTTCCCACACTATCCTGTGTTATTACTTTGCTAAACTTGTGAAAACCTGACTTTATTAACATGAAAACAACAAAGATTACACTGGATTTTAAGTCTTTTCCTGTTGTTTTTTTTTTATTATTTTCCTTCCTTCACACCCTGTTTTTAATCCTGGCACTCTATAGAGGTCAGACAGTGGCTGTTAACCCTCCTCTTTTTAATTTAGGTGCTAAATTCTGACCTCATGATTCTGCCTTGACCAATTTATAAACAATATTCGGGGGTGGACCTGGACCTGTTGCTCTGTATCTCAGTTCTCCAAGAGTTCTGAGATGGAAAACATCCTGTCCTGCTTTGCCCCAGCTTGAATACATTGAATTTTTTTGGTCCACCTCAGTTGTGGTTGTTTCTTTTTCTGGACACCTTTTTCCAGGCTGTCTTTACCCCCAAAATCAAAAGCATTTTATATATTGAATAAACAAGCGGTGAATTGAATATTCAGTTTTCACCTATCACTACTTTATTTCACCTCTCAATTTAAAGGCTAATTAACTTTACATAATATCTAAATAACTTTAAATAATTTGCTTTAAATAAATGAATAAATAACATTTAATGTCTTTCACAAGATTTAAGTAATTTTGACTCTTGCAAATTTTTACTTTATATATTTCTTAATCTCCCTCATGTAGTTTTGTTTGCTGCTCCATTTTTCCTCCATTCTTTTAGGCTTGCCTCTCATTTCTGGAATAATCTTTGAAATTATTCACCCATTTCAGGCCACAGTTACTTTCTCTAGAAATGTTTTTCTTCACTTTTCCTTTTTTTTATGGAAAAAAAACCAAAGAGGTTGCTGAATCTTTGATTTCAGTAAACCACAAGCTTCACACTTTGCATCCAAATCCTTGAGCTCCCAGTTCACTCCTTTTTCTGGATATCAACAAAAATATCCAGATATCAACATATTTATCTATATATCAATCATATATCAACATTTATCTGTTTAGCTGAAACTGAATCATCACAAAATTCAGCTGGATGAGGGGACAGTATTATTCCAAGTGTGTTAGACCCCTGATCCCAGAAATCAGGGTGTGCCACCTCAAAAACATCTCAGCAAGGGTGGGAAGAGATGGGCGAGGAAGAAAAGACACGATTGGTCTGTGGTGTGGGAGGCTAAAAGGAGCTGAAGTCAGATTAAATCAAAATTAATTGGAAGAGCCAAACTGCTCTGGAATGAGGTAGGACACCCAGAAGAAGTAGGACAAGAAATGGAGAGAGCGTTGGATGTGGTCATTGAAGTCAGACATGTGGATGGACAAGGAAGGAGCTTGGTCCTGCTGGGACGGATTGGCAAAATACAAGGGAAGTCCAGAGTTGGAAGGGACCCACAAGGATCATTGAGTCCAGCTCCCGGCCCTCCACAGGACACTCCAAGAATCCCAGTGTGAGCCTGAGAGGTGTTCTGCCAGGGAAAGGCAGCCCTGAGACCCCGCTGTGTCCTGAGCTGTGTCCCCACGGTGTGGGCAGCAGGTGAGGGGGGGATTCCACCCCCCTGCTCCACCCTGGTGAGATCCTGCTTGGAGCCCTGCATCCAGCTCTGGAGCCCAACAGCAGAAGGACGTGGAGATGCTGCAGCAAGTCCAGAGGCGGCCACGGAGATGCTCCAAGGGATGGAGCCCCTCTGCTCTGGAGCCAGGCTCGGAGAGCTGGGAATGTCCAGCCTGGAGAAGAGAAGGCCCCAGGGAGACCTCAGAGCCCCTTCCAGTGCCTAAAGGGGCTCCAGGAGAGCTGGAGAGGGACTTTGGGCAAGGAATGGAGTGACAGGACAAGGGGGAATGGCTTTAAAACGACAGAGGGAAGGTTTAGATCAGATGTTGGAAGAAATTCTTCCCTGTGAGGGTGGTGATGCTCAGCCACACCGGTTTCCCAGAGAAGCTGTGGCTGCCCCATCCCTGGAAGCATCCAAGGCCTGGCTGGATGGGGCTTGGAACAACCTGGGATAGTGGAAGGTGTCCCTGCCCACGGCAGGGGTTGGAACAAGATGTTTTTTAAGGTCCTTTCCAACACAAGCCACTCCATGATTCCATGACAAAACACACACATTTACTAAGAAGAGGCCTCCAGGTGACCTCAGCTCCACCCTTGCGAGGTTCCTTTTAAATCCACAGTGCCATCCACTTTTGATGAGGCTTTTGTCTGATGAAGTTTGGATTTGTCTGCGCAACTGGAAAAAGAAACATCTCCAATGAGTCACCCAGGAGCCACCCATGGTAGAGAAGAAAGGCTGCGCTTAGGTCAGGTGACTCCCACCCCAGGTTTTTGTGTCTTGCTTCAATCTGTCTGTGACTCTGCAAATTTTCAAAGGCTATTTCTGCTGCATTTCATGCTAATTGGTGCTCCCACAACTTTATGCCTTGACCACACAGACCCCGATGATGGGAATTGGTTTCCTTGACACGCTATTCCCATTATCATGCTGGATCCCCATGGCAACGTCCACCACAGGCTAATTTTATTACCGAGCAGGGGTTACTTATTTAGATTGGCTCACCCAGATCCGTATCTGGTGACAGACTTTGCTGCCAGCGTGTCAGTCAAAGGCACTGCTGATGATGCCGAAGGTTGACAAAGCGATGTCAGGCACTTCTCAGTCCCAGACTCGGTGACAGTCCCCGGTTTGACAAGTGACAAGTTCATAGCGAGGACTCTGTTTCCTTTCTCTGCACAACCAAAGCTGATAAAGAGGGGAAGTCTTCCTGATAAGGACAAGGAAGTAGCTCTGTAACTGGCCAGTCTCTGCACGTTGTCCTTGTACTGCAGAATGCTGATAAGAGAGCAACAGTGCCATCAGCTGCTTAAAGTGTGGAGAAAGACACTGGAGACTCCCAGCCAACAGCAGCCCCCAGGAATATTCCCAGCATCCTTCAGCCTTGGCTTTTTTACTGTTTAAGCATTGGAACAGGGAAGTGGTAGAGTCACCATCCCTGGAAGTGTTCAAAAAACCACGTGGATCTGGCACTTGAGGACATGGTTTAATGGTGAACACGGTGGTGGTTGGATTTGGTGATCTCAGAGGTCTTTTCCAATTTTTAACCATCCCATTATTCCAAATCATCCAAATTTCAGATGGAAAAATCACATGGCCACAGACTCCCTGCACGATGGAGGGTGGATTTATGGGCCACATGGGCTTTCATGTAGGGCTGGCAGCAGCTGTCACTGGGATGGAAAAGGGAATCACGCCGGAACGATGGACGCAAGAGGTTTGCATCTGAGGACACATCCAGGTCGTGTCAATGCTGGTCTTTAAAAGGGATCAGGATCCATTCTCCCATCCTGATCACAACTGTCACAGCTCATGCCTGAATTTCTCATCCTTCCAACCAGAACGACCTTTCTGGAAACATCCTTGGCCCTCAGAGTGTGCCTGGGAATTGCCTGGAACAGATCCAGAGGGTTCAGGCCATGACACACTCAGGGACCACGTTACACTACCTAGACAGCTCTCAAGTCCGTGGTAGGACTGATACAGCTTAAAGGAAGCCTGAAATGCCTGAATTGTGGATATTCATCCCTCTGGGTTCCAATCCAGGGTCACATCTTAGACATTTTTGCTGTTTTCAGAAAATGCTTGAGGGATTTACATTTCCAGGGTGGAATGAACACAGCAGGAGAGGTGATGCCTGAAGGAACTGTCCTCAATCCTCTGGCTGGAAGAAGAGGAACCTGAGCAACCTGGTCTGGTGGAAGGTGTCCCTGCCCATGGCTGGGAGGTTGGATGAGATGAGACTTAGGGTCCCTTCCAACCCAAACCATTCCATGATTTGATGATTCCAGCCTCCAGATGACCATGTCCCTGGTCTCCCCTTTTTTCTCTCAGAGCACTGAACACAACTCACGTCTTTTCTGTAAAAATACAGCAAGTCTGGAAGATTTCCTCCCATCCTTAGGAGAACCTGATTTTTAGCCTCCGGATTAGTGAGCTTAAGCCAAAATTTGGGAGATGAGATTACAGTTCCCTTCTCTGCTTGGAGACATTCAACTTCTCACCTCACATCTTCAGACAGGGGGTGGAAAGCAGCAAAATGAAGCGCAGACACAGAAAAAAAAGCTCTTTAGAGATTGAATCGGAGCTGTGAATCTGTTTTGTTTTTTTTTATATATGCCTCATGGAGGAGAAACATTTAATATCAAACAGCCCCTGGAAGACAGACCGAAAGAGCTCCTCAGAAGGGTGCTCACACTTTCACCCTTCTCCAGCCCAACGAAACCTGAATTCCTTCCTGCCCAGTGGCAGAGTTTCATCAGGAGGGTGGAGACCAACTCCACCCCAACAAGCCCAAAGTCTTGTTGTTGACACACACCCACGAGAGGTGGAACTTCCATTGGATCATCAAACATCGCTGCAGCCACGGGCAGAGAGGTTCCCCACCACTGAGTCACACATGAAGATGCAGGAGCCATACAAAAAGTCCCCTGGCAAAAATTCTACCCCTCTGGAACCAGAGGAGCTGAACTCAAGGTGACTCAGTGACAAGGTATCGGTCAAGGTGACACAGTATCTGTATTTTCCTGCAAACCAGTAGTCACCAGGATACTTGGGAATCTGATACCTGGAGAACGGAGCAGACTCCATCCTGCAAATCAGCTCTCGGGAAAGACATCGATGTCACGTAGATTGATGCCATGGTTACCGTGACACGACCACGGTGTCAGATAGGGTTGGTTGGTGTTTGTATCGCAGCAGATGGATCGGTTCTGCTTATCCCTGGGATTGCAGAGGAGAAGGCTCCGGGGTGAGCTTACTGTGAGCTCGCAGTAGCTGAAGTGGGGCTGCAAGAGAGCTGGAGAGGGATTTTGGACAAGGGTATGGAGTGTCAGGACAAGGGGGAATTCAAACTGAAAAGGGCTTCAAACTGAAAGAGAGTGGGTTTTATGGGATACTGGGAAGAAATTCTTCCCTGTGAGGGTGGTGAGGCCCTGGCACAGGTTGCCCAAAGAAGTTGTGGCTGCCCCATCCTTGGAAGTGTCCAAGGCCAGGTTGGACAGGCCTGGGCTGGTGGAAGGTGTCCCTGCTCATGGCAGGGGATTGAAACTGGGTGATCTTGAAGGTGACTTCCAAACCAAACCATTCCATGATTTTATGGAGTGACTCAAGAAAATGTCCAGTTCTGGGCTGGACAATGTAGGAGAGCAGGTGGTGAAACAGAGGGAGTTCAGAGAAGGACCATCAGAAGGATTAAAGCTTTGGAGAACCAATTTTCCAGAGAAAGAGTCAAAGAGCCCACCAAAGTTTACCAATGGGATATCCCAGATAAAACACATTTCTATGGAGAAGAGGGAAATTGCAACAGTGAGAAATTAAATTTAGTAGAGGGGTGTAACGAGAGCCACTGGCTGTAGGGGATCCATAAATCAGAGTAGAAATATTTTACACAGGACTAATTTCACATGTGGCTGATAACCAACAACTGGAACAGCTTAGCAAAGCTTGGTGTTCACTCCCTGCCACAGAGCATCTCACAGAAGTTTGGGGTTTTATCCTTCAAACAAGAATTAACTCCAAGGGAAGTTAGAGAGGGTGAAGCACTTCACCTTCTTAGCTGTAAACACCGAATTTCTGTCACCTGCCTTTCCTGGTATTTGTGATAAGTAAAGAGAGATTATATCTCCCTACACCACCTTATAAATTAGGACAGTCTCCCAGGGACAGGCTGGGAGAGGGCTTGGATTGATCCCACTGAGAATTCCCGAAGGCTTTTGGCACACAAACCTTTCTCCCTAACACACCACGCCTCGTTGATATTCTCAGCTCTCCAGACCTGAGGTGGCATTTCAACCGAAGTCCCTTCTGGCTCCTGTCAGTTAGTGCTCAGAACCTTTCCCAGGGCTTATTCCGCCCCCGACAGAGACAGAAGGGAATTTTTAGAGCCTCCTGAGTCCTACAAGCTGTCTGAGCCTTACCTAACTGCTCTGTCAAAACACAGCTCCCACAGATTTATCAGGTTTAAAGCGGGTCAGGTTTCTTCCCTGCCTCTGCTTACAGAAATAACCCAAATTTTTTAGTGTTTAAGATCCAACCTCAATTCCAGTCTCATTTAACTCAGGCTTGTCTTAACTCTGCCAAGCTAAAAGGGGCCAGTGTTTTCCAGTGTCGTCTTGTGGGGTGAATCCTGTTGTCCCAATCTCCCCATTATTGGTTTTTTTTTTTTCCATTAGGATCCCGTTTTGTTCTTGACAGTGGCAGTGGAACTCCACCTGGGAAGCCAGCAGGGTGCTGCCACTTCCAAAATCAGCTTCCCTCCCACCCCAACACACACCTGGACACCACCTGTGGATGTTTGTGTTGGGGTTTGGGCTTGTTTCCAGGGCTCCATCTCTCCATAGGCTCCTTGATTATCTTTAATCAACGAATACCTTAAAGGTAACAGAGCTTAAAGGTCTTTCCTTTCCTCCACCATTTTACTGGCACACTCCCAAATTCTCTTTCCCTGAAGTCTGGCACTGCTGCCCACTCAGCCCCTCCACAGGAGCTCTGGTGTTTTCCCAGTGTTCTGCCTTATGGAAAGATCTCCAACCTTTCCAAGCCTTTAAGTCAGAGGTAAGACAGTGGTTAAGTCTTTATATCCCTATTCCTTCAACTACACGGATTTATCCCAACAATTTCTCTGTATGGAATGACTTTCAGGCATGAGAGGATGTCTCCACGGACATTTCCACTCCACAGTCCACCAAGCAGCCTTACTGTGCCAACCCCATTGTGCTTTCCCATTGAGGCACAACCACCTGGAATGCTGAAAGCACTGGACCTTTTCCAGTTTCACGGCCGTTAATTAGGATATTGCTCAAATGTGCCTTGAGCTGCCCAGTTCCGAGCAAGGATCTGGATGTAACCAGGTCTGGTGGCTTTCACCGAGTGGATTTTTTTCCTGCGTGCCCAGAAATTTATGTCTGCTCCAGGTGTTTTCATGCACCTGATCTCCGACAGCACAGGAAGATAAAATAAAGGATAATTTTCACTCTCATAGAGGAGGGTTAGGGTGTAGGTCTTTCTCTCCCTTTCCCACAGCTCTGTCAGCTTTGTGTCATCCGTGGCTGTGGAAATTTTCATTACCAACACTTTTCAGGTTACTGGGAACCATCCCCCATCTGGGAAGAAGGAGAGGCTGCCGGGAATGGCAGCAATATTCCCACGTGTGCCCTCGTAACAAGTCTGTGACAGGCAAAGCACCTCATTAAAGCACCTGCAACTCACCTCATCTCCATCCCTAAAATCTCCAAGTGCTCCAGTGATTCACAAACTTTGCCTCTTCGGCTTATTCAGCTGTTTTATGGGAAATTGCACAAGGCTGGGGTTTTCCAATTTGGATCACAACAAACCCAACAGAGTCTATCAGCTTTTCCTGTGAAATATAAAATACCAGTGGCTCAGTCCAAAGGGAGAAGTAAATAATTTCTCCCCAGCTCCCAGCATTTGAAGATGTCTCCCCGAATATTGGATAAGATGCAAAATAAATTATGACATTTGAAAGGGTTGCCTTGATGTGGATAAAGTGAATTTGCTATCAGGAAGGTACTGGAGTGGGAAAATTGATTCATTGCTCCATGTTGGGTTTATTTCCCAGCTTCAGGATAAAATTTGGTAAATAACTGACAGCTTTCCAAAGGAAGGCTGAGCATCCTGCTTTGCCAGCATGACCCAGGACCTGAAACCACGCGACTTGTCCCAATTCCAGACTTGGAAGCACCATACCCCACTGGCCTCCAAGCGAGTCCCATGGTCAGCAGCTCAGTTAATAACCAAGGGATCCACAAACCAGGCTTGCTTTTGAACTGGGTTTGGGAAAACAGACGTCCTTGGGCAACCCCAGCCCTGCCAGCCCATGGAATCATTTTTCCAAAGCACGTGGAAGCCCAGCCTGCTGCCACTTGCCCCTTGATAGTTGTTGGCCAGTGCAACACGTGCGTCACAAGCCAGCCCTGGGCTCGCGGAGCCAGACTGGAAGGAGCAAACAAACCTTGTCACATTCCCCATCCAAGCCCTGGCATGGGGCCACACCTTGCAGTGCCAGCAAGTGTTTTTCCTTTTCCATGGGACCGGCCCCGGGACACAAACCTGGGGAAGAGCTGAGGTATGGCAGGAGTCTGCTCATTGGGGTGATGTCACCTCGTCGGGGAACTCGTTCCTCTGCTAATCCCAATCCAGACTGGAGCTGGGCTCTCCCCTCATCAACCCGAGGGAATCCGCCCACAGGATCAACAACAGGTGATGGAGGGTGGGAAAACATATAAAGCTCCCTGGGAGCAGCTCTCTGGAACTGCCCTGGCTGCCTGGATCTGCTCTCAGCATGAAGAAAATCCTGGTGGGATTCCTGCTGGGCCTGGCCTTCGTGGAGTTGGGTAAGAGCTCCTCATTCCCAAAACCCCAGGGACCCCCCGGGAAATTCCTGGGAGAGGAGGGAGGTGAAAGACCTGGTAACCCCCAGGTAGGGTAAATGATGCCTTTTGTATTGAAGAAGGTCGAAGGAGAGGGTGAAATGGGAAAGGGGAGATGCATGACTGGTGGGAAGAGCTGTGATGCCCGACTGGGAGCGATGCCCATCCTTTGGATACCTGTCACCCATATGCAGGGATGAGGGGACAGCCACAAGGCACAGGGCAGGACCAGGCTGGGCAAGAGCTTGAAGCACCAGCCTCTACCTGAGCTGCCACCCTGTCCCTTCAGGAACGGGATGGGATATGTTCCTCCCGAGCTCCTGCCATCCCTAAAAGCTCCCAGCTGGCTGCTGGACGTGCTGAAAGCCAGAAGGTAAAACTTTGATATAGATAAGGGTAAGGGTGTGAGAAATAACTCCAAGCACATTGGAAAGTTTTATTAAACTTCCAGCTCCAGGATTTTCCCTTATTTCTGGAGACGAGCAGATGGGTTGAAATGGGAAATTCCCCTGGGTGCGTGAAGTGTCTGCATCTTGGGCAAGCCGGCACCAGGGTTTGGCCGCCGCTGTGTCCCTCCTCCATGCGGATGTGACCGACTGCAGCTACACCTGTGCCTGGAACAGCCATTCCGGGGATGACACCAACCCAGAGGGGTTTAACCCGCAGCCCACGGGGCCCCAGAGATCCTCAGGCTGCTTCCATGGGGCCCTGGAAGATCTGAAAGGAAAGGCAGCTTGGGCAGGGATCAAACCTCTCCGTCTGGAGTCCTGTCTTGGATTTAATGGAATTTCTGAGAAAACACCCAAAGTCTCAAAGAATTTTACGGAGACAGAGTTATCAACCGCATTTGCTTTATAGTTGGAATCAGGCAGAAATAATTTTTTTGGGATGATCCAGAGGGAAGCAGGTGGTCTGGGCACCCCTCTTGCAGCTGAGGGGTGTGTCTGTGACCATTCATATTCCCGAGGTTTAATATCAAGGGACGGAAGGTCCTGTCAGACAGTGAGGAACAGGGAATTATTGGCTCACATCAGGACACAGAGCTGTCCCTTTTCAGTTCTCCTGTCCTGGTCCTTATGGATTTGGGCTTTCCTCTTCCATGCAACCTTCCCACAAAACCTGTGTTCTCTGAGTGCCCCACCCGGAGCCAGTGAAAGACGAGGGGGTTGAGGTTTTCCTCCCCTAAACCTGCTTTTAACCGGGATTAATTCCCTCAAGGCACTTCCCTGCTCATCCATGAAAACGCTGAGCTTTGGAAATGGAAACCACCTCACCCCAAGGGTTGCAGGGCAGTTTCTCAAGTGCCTTAAGCCAGAACTGCTCCATCCATCCATCCATCCATCCATCCATCCATCCATCCATCCATCCATCCATCCATCCGAGACATCCAAATGACTCTCTGTTGGTAATGGTAAAATATAAAACAACCTCTCATGGATCACTGGGAAGGGATCTAGTGAGGTCCTGAGCTGGTATAAACAGGGATGGCTCCTATGGCCTCCAGAACACTGAATTATTCCCATGAAAAAAGTCCTTTTTACTTCTGCAAAGAGACAAAGAAAATTTTCGCACTGTGTAGGCTCTGCCCCACAGCTGAGTTTTCCAAAGGAGCTGCTGCGAGGAGCAGATGCCTTCAAAATTCCTCCTGAAGTCAGGTGTTCAAACAAACGCCTTCAAAAATATTTATCCTTATCACAAAGCCCCAGAGGTTCCTCTCCGGCAGCAGAACGGGAACAAAACAACAGCGTCGGTGTGAATTTCTACCAATAGATGGCACTGGGCGCTTTCAGGTTGTTTTTCAGCGGGTGGAAGGAGGGTAGGAGAGAAAATCTCAAACCAGGCTGGGTTTTGTCATCAAGCCACGCCAGCAGGACTTTGGAAAATCCACCCACTCAGTATCAGTTGTGTCCTGTAGACGGACAGGGCTCACACTGAGATTTCTGAGAGCTGTCGTGACCAAGATTTGCATATTTAGAGATGTCCCTCCCTCAGGTGGCAGCCAGCAAGGGTTTGTACATCACCTCCTTAAAAAGCAGCCCCGATGAGAGTGGGTTTGAGGCCACACTCAGCCCTCAGCATCTCTGAGACAGCTCTGGAATTTAAATCCTGCTCTCAGGTGTACTGATTCCTGCGGAATTTCCCCTAAACAAGCAGGAAGGAGCTGTTGCTGTGAGGGGAGGGATGGGGGAGCTGCCACTGTCACAGCTGGGGAAGGCTGCTCTCAGCAGAAGGAGCTGGTTTTTACAGTCGTGGAATATCCTGATTTGGAAGAGACCCACGAGGATTATCAAAGTCCAACTCCTGGCCCAGCACAGGACATCCCAAAAATCCCACCCTGTGCCTAAGAGCGTTGTCCAAGTATTTCCTGAACTCTTGGTGCCGTGACCATTCCCTGGGGAGCTGTTCCAGTGTCCGACCACCCTCTAGGGAAAAGGATTTCCTAATATCCAACCTAAACCTCCCCTGACACAGTTTCAGGCCATTCCCTTGGATTCTGTCACTGCTCCAGAGAGAAGAGATCTGTGCCTGCCCCTCCACTTCCCCTCATGAGGAAGCTGTAGATCCCAAAAATTCTCCCCTCGGCCTCCTCTTCTCCAGGCTGAGTTCTTACAGAGGACGCTCAGACCTACCAAAGCTCCTCAAGGAACAGATCCCTCTAAATCCCTGCTTTTTTTTGGTCTGCTGAGCCCCCAAAGTCGTGCTCAGGCCTGGCTCCTGCAACACCACCCCTGTCCTCCAGTGCTGGGATTTGATCTTTTCCCCCCAAGCTTTGCCATTGCCTCCAGACGTGCTTAATTTTGGACACGGCTGCATTTTGGTCGGGAAGCTGCAGATTTGGGTCTGTCCTCCCTGCTGCGTCACCTCAGAGCCCTTCTGTCCCCTCTGCAGCCCAGCCCCTACGATGCTACACGTGCAAGGAGCCCACAGACATTTCCAAGTGCAAGACAGTCATCGAGTGTCCCCAGAAAGCCACCGTGTGCACCACAACGCTGCACTCCATGGACACAGGTGAGTCCCACCACTCCCCCTGAGGGATCCTGGGGAGAAATCTGAGAATCCCAGGGTGGGGTGGGTTGGAAGGCAGCTTAAAGATCATTGAATTCCAAACCCCCACATCCCAGCAGACCAGGTTGCTCCAAGCCCCATCCAGCCCTGGATATTTCCAGGGATGGGGCAGCCACAGCCTCTCTGGGCAAACTGTGCCAGGGCCTCACCACCCTCACAGGGAAGAATTCCTTCCCAATATCCCATCTAACTTTACCCTAGTCCAGTTTAACGCCATCTCCCTTTGTCCTGTTACTCCAGGCCCGTGTCCAAAGTCCCTCTCCAGCTCTCTTGGAGACATTTTAGGCACTGCAAGGGGCTCTGAGGTCTCCCTGGAGCCTTCTCCAGGCTGGACATTCCCAGCTCTCCGAGCCTGGCTCCAGAGCAGAGGGGTCCAGCCCTTGGAGCATCTCCATGGGCTTTTCTGGACCTGTTCCAACAGTTCCCTGTCTTCGTTGTGTCAGGACCCCGGAGCTGGAGGCAGCTGTTCAGGTGGGGTCTCACCTGAGCAGAATAGAGGGGCAGAATCCCCTCATTCAACCTGCTGGCCACACTTCCCTCTCCCCATCCCAGTTCCAGCTTGGATTACCCTTTAACATACCTATAAAAATCCAGGTGAAATTATCCCGTTTTAAAGAGGGAAGGAGAGAAATCCATCAGATTTGGAGCCTCACAGTGAAGTATCAGGACTCACTGCACTTATTCCCTCTGTTTTGCCTTTCCTACCCCGATATCTTTATGGACCTTGAATTCATAGATGGTGCAAACATCCACAGGGACTTGTGTCCCTTGTCCATGCTGGAATAATTTTGGAAGGGGCAGGAGGGTGAGAGAGAAAAAATAGGCTGGATTAGAGGCACCCATGGATTAGGGATGTCCAACACCTCCTCTGTCAGTGTTTCTCGATCCCATTTCCTTTTCCCATTTTTTCCCCTCTCTCACCTCCTCCTCCTCTCCAATCCGCCTCTCCCAGGTTATCCCTTTTTTGGCAACATCACCGTGACCAGGGACTGTGAGGAGGAATGCCTCTCCTACGATGGGATAGGGGCATCCAAGCCCAAATCCTGCTGCTACACCGACCTGTGCACGGATAACACCAGGAGCAGCAGTGGCGTGAGGAGCAGCTCCGCAGCGCTGGGTCTGGTGGCCATGGTGGCTGGCACAGTCCTGCAGTGCTCCCTGTGAGGTCACAAGTGTCCCAGCTCCAGCCCAAAGCCCACCACTCCCCCTGCCAAGCTGCCTCATGAACTCTTAGATGCCTTGTGAATGTCCTTCTTCACTGACGTGTGGCTTGACCCCATCTCCAGCACTGGATTCAAGCCAAGAGTTTGGGCACCTGGACTTAAACCCCTCAAATCTGCAGTTTCCAGCTGTTTAAGCAGATTTTCCTCACCTTCAGCTGCTTCTGGTCCTCAGGACCCACAGAGAATGAGTTGGGTTGGAAGGAACCTTCACGATCACCCAGTTCCAACCCCTGCCGTGGGCAGGGACACCTTCCACTATCCCAGGTTGCTCCAAGTCCCATCCAACCTGGCCTAGAACAACTCCAGGGATGGGGCAGCCACAGCTTCAGCTTCTCTGGGCATGACCTGTGCCGTGTCCTGAGGGAGAGGAGCAGATGGATCTGGGCCCAGCCACTTCCTGCCCATCAAGGGGTGGGTGGCAACTGCAGGGAGGTGGCGCTTAATTCTAGGGATAAGCTGAGGAAGGAGCTCAGAAGGGCTCAGCTTCTGCGTGGGAATGGGGTGGATTTCTGGAAAGCTCAGAACACTCCCTGGACCGACAGACCAGGGTAGGTCAGACCTGCAAACCCAAATTTCCAAGTCTGGCCAGACAAACACGCCCCCCCCACCTCAGCTTCTGCCTGAGCTCAGGTTGCAGTTGGAGCTCCCAGATTTCCCTTTCCCAGATGTTTTAAAGACTATTCCAAGCAAATTCTTCTCTTATTCTGCCCTCCCTCCATCCCTTCAGAGCAGAAGCTGCAGGATAGGAAAAATAATGGTGATCCCAGACCCTCAGCTCTGGGAAAAATCGGTTAAAAGAGCTGGGATCCCAGTGGGGATTTGCTTGGAGCAGCTGTAGGATTGATTCTGATGTCCTGTCTGCTGTAAAAGCAGCTGGAGTGGAAGCAGATATGAATGAGCCAGGTGTGCCCAGCCCATAGCGATCCAGGGAATTTGCCATTCCCTCTGTTCCTATTGCCAGGGATCATCCAGAGGATCAGGAAGCAAGGGCAGTGTGGAGCATGGATACAGCACCCTTGTGTGTTCACGGCACCACTGCAACCTCCTCTGTGGAAAAGTCTATTTTTCCTCCACTTTTTCTTCCTCTTTCCACTCTGTTGCCACAAGAAACCAGGGCAGAGGGGCTCTTTTTCCTCCTCGCACAGAGGGAATTGTTTCTCAAGGTCTGTCTCAGTACCATTTAGAAGAAAACTCCGACAATTTTTCATTCCTTGGCAGAGGTCCCTGTGAGCTCAGGAGGATCTTGAGCCCTTTTTCCTGGAGGTGAAACCCTCAGAGCTCCACTAAAACACTGACAACTTCCCTGAAAACCCCCTGGCAATGCTGAGATCTACAGGGAGCAAATGCCACGGGGAGGATAATAACTGGAAGTTGCTCAAATCCCAGTGTTCCACCCACCCTCGCAGACACTGAGCACCGGCCCCTGCTTACCACTCCTCTGTTCTGTTTTTCCCTGCTTCAAAACCAGTTGGATGCGTCAGGCCAGAAGCAAAGCTCCGTCCCTGCCGTCCTCAGAGCACATTCCTTTTTTTTTTTTTTATCCTGGCTTCCAGCTCTGTCTCCAAGGGCCTTTCCACGTTTTCTGCAGGATCCTGGGCTCTGCTTTCCACGTGTGGATGGGGCAGGGTCTGGATACAGAGGGACTGGGAGGGTGAGGGTTCCCTTCCGTGTGAGAATTCCGTAAATAAAGTTGGATTCTCTGGTTTTCAGCCTGCAGCATCTTTTTTTTGTGCTCGATATTCCCGTGGGAAAGGAGTGTGGGGCAGCACAGGGTGCAGGGAGCGGGTTTCTGGCTGGTTTTTCAGCTCCCGAAACTGCCCTGTGCCAGACAGGGGGAAAACCACACACAGGGATGAGCAAGGGAGTGGAAAAATCCTCCGTGGAATAGCCACGTTTAAGGCCATCCCTGCTGGAAAAGGAGGGGCAGAAGGGTAAAACGTGGTCCAGTGGGACAGGAGGCTCTTTTGGGATATGCGCTGGGAGAACTGGAGGGGGTTCCATGGAGCAAAAGAGAAAGTGCCTGAGCTCAGCACCGAGGCTGGGGGTGACCATGCTGCGCTGCAAAGATGCTCCGTGTGGGGACTGTCCCCCTGTGTCACCAGTGCTGGCTGTGAGCACCCTGCCCCTCCCGACCTCCTGTCACCCAGGACTTACCCGCCAACGTGGCCACGAGTTTCTACTGGAGCCAAACCAGGCTCAAAAGCAGATTTTTATCTTCAAAGCACCTCTAATATGCTCCTTGATTAGGAGAGGTGACAAACCCTTCACACAGGGGTACAAAATGGCCTTTTTTGCATTACATGTCACCTGTTCACACTATGGCAGCCACGGGGCTGAACAGGCGTCACTGGGAGCGCTTAAAAAAAATCGAATTTGCTGTTTCTTTGGTTATTGCTGTTATTTATCCCTCCCTTTGCTCCTTAGGAGTTAAACCCAGCCAGTGCCACTGCCCCAGGAAATGCAGGCGATTCAAAGGCCTGGCCGGACTTTTGCGTCACTGGGTCGAGTGGACACGGGGAGGGAGAAGTTTAAATATAGGCTGGAGAAAATAGAACAGAGGAAAATGTGTCTCCAAAGGGCCAGAAAAAGACCTGCAACCTCTCGGCCCTGCCGGGTGAGGCTTCACAGCTGGCGGAATCCAGCGCTGATGTTGCTCTGCTGAAGGATTTTTCTCGTCAGTCCGAGGGTTTGTTCTTCCCAGCACATCCAGAGATTTTATCTCCAGATTTGAGGGCATTCCTCAGCACCTTATGCTTGATCTGGCCAAAAAAAAAAAAAAAAGCATTTTCCATCACCTTCCAGCCCTTCTGCAAATGTGGGGAAGCATTAGAGACGTGCAGAATCATTGAATGGTTTGGGTGGGAAGGGAACTTAAAGATCATCCAATTCCACCCCCTGCCACAGGCAGGGACACCTTCCACTGTCCCAGGTTTATCCAAACCCTGTCCAACCTGGCCTTGGACACTTCCAGGGATCCAGGGGCAGCCACAGCTTCTCTGGGCAACCTGTGCCAGGGCTTCCCCACCCTCACAGGGAGCAATTTTTTCCCAGTCTGCACCTCCTGCTTCCAGTTACAAACCTGAAGTGCTTTTTTCCACCCAGAAATTACAGAGTAAAGAACAACAGAGGCTCGTCAGTGAGGATATTGCAGCTGGGATACCCTGATGAGTCCCAGCTCCAGCCAAAAATCAGGGCTATGTACGTGCCTTGAGTAGCTTTTCCTCGTGGGAACTCCCTTGTGGGACTTCCGAAGGAGGGCTGGGCATTCCAAAAGATAATTCCTCGCCTGGAAACACACAACACGCAGCTTGGATTTGAACTGAAGGAGGACCCAGGTTCAGTCCTGGTTTGCCCTGAGCAGGATTCCCAGAGAAGCATCACAGGAGCAGCAGGATTAATATTTAAAGGACTGCGTTTTCCAGCAGGGATCATTTCCAGTTGCTTTCCACAGCAGGGCACTGGTCAGGCCATGAGTGGTGGTTGTTATCCCAGCACGCCCCGATTGCAGAGGTGGGAAACACCAGGAGCTGTTTGGCTGCTCAGTTTTTAAAAAAATTTTATATATTTTATCATCTTTGGGAGTGAGAGAGGGGAAAAAAACCCCACACAGGCCTCTTGGAACACACATTAAACGTGAAAGAAAGGGAGATGAGACAAGGTCAGAAATTATTGCAGCATTCCAAGAGCAGGAAAAAGAAGGGGATATTTTTTGCAGTCGGGACGTTGCATGTAAAACAGAGCTCTGGTGTCATCAAATACAGAGAGGACTTGTAGTTCTTGCTAAAAATACTTATCTGGAATATAAATATACATTAGAGTGTAGCTGCGAGGCTTCTGGAGAGCTCTGCCACAGCCTTGTATTTACAGAGAGGGATTTAAATGTTTAATTCCGCACCCTCAAAGGAAAGTCACTCCATCTGAAGGAGTTATTAATTATGGAATGAGCCTGGCAGCGCTGAAGTACAGCAGCAGTGATATCATTTTCAATATCACTCCCAAATTATTTCTCATCTCAAACCTATCATGTGCACTTTTTTCCGGTCTTAAAATAGAGCTATTTTTCCACATTAGGGTTTGGAGGGCTTGGAGCATCTGCCTCTGACACGGCAGCACATCCTCCCCTGGATATCTTCATTTTTCTCCTGCTTGACTCTCGCATCCCTAATTCCAGAGCAACGCAGAAGCCTCTTTCCCTCTTTATTCTGTACAGCCCGAGGCCTGAAAACAAAGCCTAAAAATGAGGTGAAAAGAACCTTTCAGTGTCAGCAGCAGATGTGCTGAGGGGGAAGGAAGTCGAGCGCGGCATCAGGGTTTGGGATCTTAATTTAGAAAAGTCATTTTGGGTCACTTGGATACGAGAGAGATGCTCGGAGCATTGTAAAAGGCTGGGGCAGATGGTCTGGGTGGGCTCCACCTCCGGCACAGACCTGGGGCTGCACTCTGCGCATTCCCATCGGGCTGGAAAACACACAGGATGTGTTTTAATCCTTCTGGTCTGGGTCCTGATCCCTTTTATCCCCTCAGCCCCCATTGGACAGATGGGAGTTGTCACACGTTGGTGGCTCCAGGCGTGGTCCAGCCACGCGTCTTTAGGACTGAGCTTTAAGTGTCTGAATATCCTCAGTAAATGTGGGTGAGGACTTTGCAGCCTTGGGGGGAAACAATTTTGCACCGGTTCCTGGTTGGGCAAATTGCTGAAATCCATGAGATCCGACATGTTACAGGGACCTGAACATATGAAATCCATGGATCAGAATCCCAAAAACCTACTCAAGAACTGGGACAAAAATCACAAAGGCTGCCTTTGGCCAGCAGGTCTGTCGATAGAATCCCGGAATGGTTTGGGTTGGATGGGTCCGTAAAAATCATCAAATTGCAACCTCTCTGCCGTGGGACACCTTCCACTGTCCCAGGTTGCTCCAAGCCCTGTCCAACCTTGCCTGGAACACTTACAGGGATGGGGCAGCCACAGCTTCTCTGGGCAACCTGTGCCAGGGCCTCCCCACCTTCACAGGGAAGAATTTCTCCCCGGTATCCCATTTATCCCTGCCCTCTGCCAGTGGGAAGCCATTCCCCCTTGTCCTGTCACTCCAGGCCTGTGTAATACAAGGGGTAAATATATTTTCCATGCCTTCAGGCCTTTCCTACCCATTCCAAGGACAATTTGAGGTGTCCTCAGCCACACCAGCAGTGACACCCCTGTACTGCGGCACTGTCCAAGCCCTGTTTTAAGGCACAGCCTTGTCCTGGATTCAGTATCCAGGAACATCCTACTCCTGTCTTGTTGACAGCTGTAGTTGGGACTGGCACATCCGTCCCTTCCCATCCTCGAAACAGAAATGGCTTTCACGCAATAATCAGGGAAGGAGATATAAAAGATTTCCTGGAAAAGCAGGTTGAGTGAAGTCAGGGTGCTCCAGAGTCGGTGCATTTGCTCCTGCAGTACCTTTGGATTCAGAATCATGGAATCACAGAATATCCTGAGCCGGAAGGGACCCACAAGGATCATCGAGTCCTGCTCCTGGCCTTGCACAAGACACCTCCGAGAATCCCACCAGAGGAGCAGAGAGAGGAGTTTGGGATGCTTGGGAGAAGCTCTGCCCCTTCTTTGAGACCTGCTGCTCCACACATTCCTTGGCTGCTCCCTGGGTTCCCCAGACGAGGCACAAACACGGGCTGGGCCTCAAGGCTTTGCCTCCGTGAAATCCCGGGGGCGGGTGGAATTCTGCCAGTCGAAACTGTGCCCTGGGCAGTGGCAGGATTCCAGAGGGTGGCTGGGAGCCAGCCGGGATGGGAGATGCTTGCGGAGGGACGTGCCACTGGTCCCAGTGAGGAACATCGACCCGAAGCGGGATTCCTGGGAACAGGCTGACCATGAGCTGATTGTCAACTTGTTAGAAAAATACACCAACTTAAAAACTTTTATTTTATAACTCTAGCCAAGTTTGTTCGCCTTTGCCCCGGGGGAAGGGAATTGAAGTTTCTTTCCAAAGCATTGTTCCACCAGGTGAGGCCTGATGAGTTTAGCATCTCAAAAGACTGGGAGCAGCACGAGAGATACACAGAAAATGACGGCCATTAAGGGCCATCAAGGGCCATCAGGGGCCATTAACAAACATCAACGAACATCTGCTCCAGAGGCTGGAGCCCCTGGCATGCTTGGAGACACCTGGCATGGTTGGAGGCACCTGGTCCGAAAAAGGCTGATGAGAAAATCAAAGAATGAAGATCTAATTAACATCGGAGGCAAAGAGATTCGGATCCAGTGGGAAATTGAATACCGGGGGTTGCTCAACTCTGGACCAATAAACTTCGAACCAGTGCATCTCTATGGGTTTTGACTGTATAAAGTTTAGGGGAAAATCCTGCAAAATGATGTGTCATGGAATGATTCTCTCTTCACACCCGGGCTATGTGTGGATGAGATGATTTCTGTGGTACATCCTGGCCGGAATAAAGTAATGCCTTGACTCTCTAACATTAAAAATGTTGTTGGGGGGTTTTTGTTTTTCTCGTAGTTTCAGTGACAAACTTGATGTAGTTCTTCTTCACGGACCTTCTGAATCCTTAAAAAGGTGTCTTTAGAATAAAGTAGAACCTTTTCCACCCAAAAATCTCCTTCCCGAAATCCACAGGGCCTTCACAAACTCCTGCCGTGCAGCGAATCCAAAGCAGCAGCTCTGTGCTGTTGTGCACAAAGCCACGATCAGATGAGCCGTGTCCTTACAAAGCCGGGCTGAAAACAAGCCAGACGTTGTTCCTAACCTTTCCTGGCTGCTGCCAATCTCCAGGGAGAGAAGCCACAGGGGAAGAGGTGTTTTTAGCATCAAGACAGCTGTCACCGTGCTGGGAGATGCCACCCAAATCTGAACGAGAAACAAACAGCCAGATGATGGTGACAGACTTTGACGCACTCACAGCAGAGCAGGAAAGTCATCCTGGAAAGGAGGGGAGAGTGAACAGCAAAATATCTGATTTTTCCCCACAAAATGAGGGGTTTTAAACAAAATGCCATCATCCACCATCCACGGGCAGCTTGAGGACTTTGGGGAATGCAGCTGGGAAGGGTTTTTTGCCTGGGGGAGGGGAGGGGAGGGGAGGGTGGCTGGGTTTTTTTGGGAAGGCTGGGACAGCAGGAGCAC
>VZTF01007968.1:531177-562093 GCA_013397755.1 Cnemophilus loriae | reverse complement strand
GCGCCGGGGGAGAGGGGTACAAACCCAAATCAATCCCAACATGAGTTTCAGGTGCTTACATTATATACTTTTCCCATTATATAATCGTATATTAATCATTTACCCGATCATGATTTTTGAAACCCCTGAACAATCATCTATTCATTATTGTTTTTACCCAAGCATCCCAAGCATAACTTGTTTTTACCCAAGCAACCCAAGCATAACTTGAAACCCCCTTTTCCAGGTGCAGTCACACAATTAACTCATCTATCTTAATTTCTTACTGCCCCCCCTAAATGAGCACTCAGTACACAGGTGCAGATTTGCTTGAACAGAATGTCCATATTGCTTTCGGGCCTACTCTTGCTACTGTAATTCGAAACATTTTAACCCTATGCTATCAGATGGATGGATGGATGGATGGATGGATGGATGGATGGATGGATGGAGCTGTGTTCTTGTTTATCCCTCGTTGCTCAATAACTTCGTTCATTTTGGCAGCCTCTTGCCAGCCTTGGAGGCCAAGGAAGAGTTAATGGGTTTTATGGAATCCTGTAATCATCCAAGCTCTGGAACAACATGTGACAGCATTATTGGTTCATTAAGGATTAGGAGCACCTGAGCTTAATGAGGCTTTTAGGAGTTTGTAGGCGCTGAGTACAAGCCCCCAGATGTTTGCAGCTGGATTGGCTCCGAGAACCTCGTGCCTTGTTTTGGGGACAAAGTCACCTCCTCCCAGCACTCAGGTAGAAATAACCCCAGGAAATGTCCCTGCCGTGTCCTGAGTGCACCCAGTCCCAAGGGAAAGAGTATTCCATGGGGATGGGCGGCAGCAGGTTCCTCTCTGCAGCCCTGGCAGGTCCAGCCCAGAGTTGGGACCATTTTTTTCCCGATCACAGGAGGAGAAATGAGGCTGAACCATTCCTGTTCCTCATTTGATAGCATTGCTTCTCTCCTGGAAACTCAGAGTTCTGTCCCTGGGCTGTATCCTGCCATCCTAAAAGTTTGGAAAGATGCGTGGAATTATTCACCACTGGAGTAAACAGTTGTTGACACACCTGAGCTGTGGAAATGCAGCGTTGTCATTTCCAATGTTTTTCTTAATTCCTCACCAGGTTTTATCCCACTCTATTTTTGGGATCCAGATGTACGTTTTCCTTATAAATAGCTGCATATTCTAATTCTGGCTGATAACTGGGACGAGGATGCACTGGGCATCCAGACCTTGGCTTTGGGGGGTGGAGAATGCAACATTTCCAGCCAAGCTTTCTGTGAGATCCTTCTCTCGGGAAAACTTTGCACCTGGAAAGTGTCCTGCATTCCCTGGATATGATTAAATGGGAGCACTGGGAAGGATTCATTGCCAAGTTAACAAATTATTGGAACAAGGCTTTGAAGCTCTACAGCAACTTTTCCTCTGTGGAGCTCAGAGCCTGAATTTAGACACAAAAACTTCGGCATCAAAGCTGGCTGACAAATATTCCTCTCATTTTAGAGTCAAGGAAGCCATGCCATAAACTTGGGAATCGTCGTGTGTGACACTGAACCAAAGCCCTTTGCTAAAGTTCATAAAATAAAAAACTCTGTGTGGCTTGTGAAGAGATTTAAATGATTAATTACTGCGAAAAATCAGGTTGCGAACATGTCCCAGCAAACAGAAACAATTCTGTTTGAAAGAAAGGGTAGATTTAGATTGGATTTTAGGAAGGAATTCTTCCCTGTGAGGGTGGGGAGGCCCTGGCACAGCTTGCCCGGAGAAGCTGTGGCTGCTCCATCCCTGGAAGTGTCCAAGGCCAGATTGGATGGGGCTTGGAGTAACCTGGGATAGTGGAAGGTGTCCCTGCCCATGGCAGGGGGGGGAACTGGATGATCTTTAAGGTCCCTTCCAACTCAAACCATCCTATTATCCCATGAAATATTGTTCATCCACGAATATGGGAGAACTATGAATGGCTCAGTTTCCACCTCAACTTCATCTTACTGCAGCATAAGAAGAGTCCTCAAAACTCCGTAATTCACCAAAAATGTGCTTTGGAACAGCACTTCCATCCACATGTTGGGAAGAACAGCTGAATCATCTCCCAGACCAGCCCAGGGGGTTGGACCATACACTCCAGAGCTGCCTTCCAACCTCATGTGTAATTCCAGATCTGGATCCATACTGGGACGCAACTCCTTTTATTTCTGCTTTACCCCGAATGCTGTCACATCCAGCTGGATATCTTTCCAAACACCACCAAGAGTTTCCATTCTCCCTTGAATACCTGTGCTGGTACCTTCCCAGTTTGTTTGCAAAGGGGATGATGGGATTGCCATAGGGAGCAGAGATTTGCAAATCCATAACCACAGCCCGGTGACACAGCCCAGCCCCTGAGGGCCTGAGTCCAATTGACACAGCCTTGAAGGCAAAGATAATCTCCTTATATAACCACGGAAATTCTCCTCGGAGTGAAGGAAGTCATCCAGATTTGTTTTCAAAATCAGTTTTGAAAAGAACATCCTGGATTTTACGAGTGCACGTTTCTGCTTCCTGGTCTAGGCACACGCACAGCTCCGCTTGCAAACCGGGATGCTCACTCTGGGTACAAGTATCCAGGGTTTGGGCTTTTTTCTCCCAGGAAAGTAAGGTGGCACTGCATGGACAGGCTGGGAGAGATGGGGGTGTTCACGTGGAGAAGAGAAAGATCCAGGGAGACCTTGGAGCTTCTTCCAGTGCCTAAAGGGGTCCCAAGAGAGCCGGAGAGGGACTTGGGATGAGGGTGCCAGGACACAGGGAATGGCTTTCCACTGCCAAAGAGCAAGGTTAGATGGGATATTGGGAAGGAATTTTTCCCTGTGGGAGTGGCACAGGTTGCCCAGAGAAGCTGTGGCTGCGCCATCCCTGGAAGGGTCCAAGGCCAGGTTGGACAGGGCAGGAACAACCTGGGATAGTGGAAGGTGTCCCTGTCCCAGGGAATTAAAGGGATGCACTTCCAGAGGGAGCAACTCGAGCGCTGCTGAAATTCAGACTTCACATTTTCAGCAGCAGCAGTAAAGGGCTTTTTTATGCAGGGACGTAAAAGAAAACCTCTGTGCCTCCTCCTCAGGATGTCACTGAAGGGTTCTGCAATCCCAGCAGGAAATCACAACTGCCTTGGCCTCTTGGAGTACTTCCTCCAAGGAAGAATCAGCAAACACAGTGGACTGGCTCTATTCTGCGAGGATTGGAAGCACAACACAGATCCCTATTTTTCAGAGGCAGCAGTGAAACGCTCTGGCAGGGCTGTTTGCTGATTCTGCAGTGATATCCTGCAGCCACCAAGCTGGATTTTACCTGGAGGGCTTCCAAGAGGGAATTCACCTGCCTTTGCCTCTGGGGACAGAGAGAAAACAAAATATATTCAGAGAAATATTGCAGGGAGCTTAGCTCTGCGTACAGTGAGGCCGTGTTCGTCCAGAGTCCTGCCTGATTCCTACTGCTCCCGAGGGAATCTGTTTAGACAGCTCCAGGCCCATGGGAAGGGCTCCCAGGCTGGGAGCTGAAGCAACAAACCAGAGCCAGGTTGTTCTACAAAAATTCACGCCTGAGCTGAGCTAGGAGGAAAACACGGATCGCTTTATTAATTCACATTAACAAAAAATTAGGTGGCAACTCGTCCCAGCTCCATACAAGAGTCAGGAAGGTGTGGGGTGGATGTCTGCTCCAAAGCCAGCCGCCACGGACCAAGAAAAGCCCTGCCTGATTTCCTCAGAGAGCTTTTGGACAAGTTATCCATCTCTCCCTGAAGTTCTCCTTGCCTTTTATCTGAAACATGAACTGTTGTCCTCTCCCAGCATTTCATAAAAAGGTCTAGAAAGGTCTCTCCTCCAAAGATTCACCGTGACAGGACAAGAGGCAAACCCAAGGAGCTGGGAGAGCCTGGGAGGAAAAAAAGGGAGCAAAAGACTCATTCCTAATAAAATGTAAGGAAACCTTCAGGGAAAGCTTCGAACAGTCCCCACGAGTGAGGAGGATCAGAAAAAACAGATGGACCTGGAGGTCAACTGGATGAGGAGGGAATTAAATTTCAGCAAAAATGAACCAAAAAAAAACCCCTTCTTTGGCTACTGGGGAGAAATAAATAGTCAGACATTTCCAGAAGCAGGAAGTTGAGGACAGCTTCACACCAGGTGGAACAGAGCTAATACATTAATTAATAATTTAATTTTTATATCAGAAAAGATACAAACCACAGAGAGGCTCAGGTTGATGTTTAACCACGAAGCATCACCCTGTGCTTGGAGAGCTCCGCTTCACTCCAGGGGGAGCAACTCCAAAGCTTCACCCGCACGGATTTTCTGCCTTTCAGACCAGATCTCCCCCCCGAAGCCGAAGCCGTGATCCCTGCAGGGAACAGCCGGAATGCAGGAAACACGCTGCCAGAGATCAAAGGGGTGAAGCATCCGTGGCCAATGAGGGGAGGGGAGGATCAGCTCCTCCGCACGCGGCTCCTCAAAGCAATGACAGATACGGAGCTGCTCCAGCTCAGCCACGGAGAGGTGGCTGCAATCAGCTGTGTCTGATGATTTTTGGAGGGTGTGGACCTCAAAAAATTCTCAGTGGTTCAAGAGAATCATGAATGGGAGGGTTGAAGGTCACAGTGAACAATTGCACCGCTTACCCCGAATGAAATCGCGGGACAGTGTTGGGACTCCCCGGTTTTCTCTCAGGTGGCACCTCTTGGGTCAAACCCACTTGGCTCCAGGCTCTGTGAATTTGGCAGAGCTGGAGAAATCCCCACCAAGGAGCTTTCAGAGTTTCATGGAATCATGGAATGGCTTGGGTTGAAAGGCACCTTCAAGATCATCCAGTTCCATCCCCCTGCCATGGGCAGGGACACCTTCCACTATCCCAGGCTGCTCCAAGCCCCGTCCAGCCTGGCCTTGGACACTTCCAGGGCTGGGGCAGCCACAGCTTCTCTGGGCTACGTGTGCCAGGGCTGCATCATCCTCCCAGGGAAGATTTTTTTTCCTAGTGTATGTTCCTTGCAGAACGCCCGGAAATGTTGGTGTTTGTGTTCCAGAGATCCCAGTGGGTGCATCATGATTTACAGGGAGGTCAGGCTGGAAAGGCAACCTCAGAATGTTCCCAATCCAAGTTCCTGATCCAAGTTCCCAATTTTGAGGTCAGCCCAGGTTTCTCGGGACTTCATCCACCGAGGCCATGAAAACTTCCCAAGGATGGGAACCGTACCACCTGTCTTGGAAACCCCGTGTGCCACATGGAAGAGTTTATATCATATTTGCATTGATTATTCCAAATATCAGGAGCAGGGTGGTAGTTGCAGGAGGATGTTTTTGCTGGACCTCGGAAAGGGGATTATGGGAAAATGCAGAACCAGAGCGGGACGGATCAAAACGTAGGAGCCCGGAGCAACACACAAGGGATTGCAGATGATGCTCTGGAGGATTAAAGCCAGGGGGAAAGTCATTCCACTGACCCCCAAATTCAGCGGAAAGCCATTACTCAGTATTCCCAGTAAAGATAGATTTGTACAAGGGGAGTTGATGGAAGAAATGTTGATGGAAGGTCACTTCCAGCAAGGGGTAATGGGAAATGTCTCATCCATCTGCTGTGAGACTGACCCCAAAACCCAACTCTGTGTAAACAGCACTGAAAGATGGAGTTTGGGAACAAAAAAAGGAAAATTAAGTGTGATTACAACTGTTTTAGCACAAGATTCTTTTTATTCTGCTCAAAAGGGTACAGAGAACACGAGATTTTAACCTCCCTGGATCAGATCATTGGCACGGGAAGTTCAGTCTCCTGCCTCATATTTCGGACAGAGAAATGTCTCCTTAATTTTATGGGTGCAAAGAAGGAGATCTAGGAAGAACAGCACAAAATGATGGGGTGGAGAGGACCCGCTCTAAGGAGGTAGGGAAGGCTCTTCTCAAGGTTTTTTTGCCTTAAATATACTTCACACATTTGAATTTTTTACTTCAAACCCAACTATACCAGCACAGCAAAGAAATGCCACAATCAATTTTGTGGGAGTTGTGGAAAAATCAATTAAAAAATTGAGTTGGGCCTCCCTGAGTTTTGCTTCTCTTTTGGCTGTGGGAAAAGTGTGAATACTGAAAAAAAAAAAAAAGAAAAAACAAAAACAATTTTTGGGAGCTGTTAAAGGTTGTTCTCGAGGCATCCACATGGAAAGCTGGGCTGGTGGGGGGTTATTTTCTTCGTGGAGTTTTCAGAATGAACGACTCCCATCATCCCCTCACAGTCTAGTCCAGAAAAAGGCACAGAGGGAACTCGCCAGGATCCCAACTGGCACGGCGCTGGTCCCCAGACTTGCTGCGCCATCGAAGTTGCACAGGTCAGAGTAACAGCAGGTGACAGGACGTGTCATCCCGATGCCATCCACGTCGGAGGGGACACAGGTGGAGGAGCACATCTTGGTGACAGTCGAGACTCCCGTGAAGGGATAAACTACGGCAAAGAAAAAAAGCAGGAACAGTTAGGACTGGGAAAAACAGAGGAGAGCATCACCATTCTCTTTTGTCTTCTGTTGACCAGGAGTTGGTGTCATAGAATTAAAGAATGGTTTGGGTTGGGAAGGGAACTTAAAGATCATCAAATTCCAACCTCTCTGCCATGGGACACCTTCCACTATCCCAGATTTCTCCAAGCCCTGTCCAACCCGGCCTCGGACACTTCCAAGGGCGGGGCAGTCACAGCTTCTCTGGGCAACCTGTGCCAGGGCCTCCCCACCCTCATAGCGAGGAATTTCTTCCTGATATCCAATGTAAACTTATCCTCTTTAGGTTTAAAGCCATTCCCTGTTTTCCTACCACCACACGACCTTGCAAAAAGTTAAAATCTTATTTCTGAGCATTAAGCAGGAGCTTGCATTCACCAAATACGAAAATTCACGCCAACACCACTTCCCACAACGGCAGGAGAGCTGCAGCTCCCACACAGGAGCTCTCTTCCACATGAAAGTGGAAAGAGGAACTGGTCTCTACACCAGCACTGTCGGAACACTGATTCCTGCTAAAATTATGGACAAAGAAGGAATTGTCCTTACCATCCTCCAGGGAATACATCGTAGTCTTGCACATGATCTCAGTCTCCGTGCAGTTCTCAATTGTCTGGCACTTCTCAACTGGGGTCAACTCCCTGCACGTGTAACACTGCAAGGAGTGTCCTGTGAGGAGGGAAAGCAGGAGGTTGGAAAACACGAGGATGGGCTCAGTGTGGATTCTGTCTGTGCCCCTCCAGGTATCTCTCAGGAGGGATTTTCCAAAATAATCATGCTGAGAACAGGAATGGAGTAATAGAACGTGTTCGGACCGATGGGAATGAGAAACACAAAGGTCTGGTGGTCAAAGCACAGACTCAGGTCAGGTTCAGACCCCTTGTGATGAGTCAAACAAGACAGAGCCACACACACAGGAGACCCCGTGACACAGGAAAGAGCTTGGGCTGATTTATTTCTCTGTTTTCTGGATCTACGTCTCTCCTTGACTTTAGTAGAGCATCAGAAAGAGATCCCAGACTCCCAAACTCCCAGAATCACAGAATGGGGGAGGATGGAAGGGGCCTCTGGAGCTCCACCAATCCAATCCCTGCCCTCAGGCAAGACCACCTAAAGCGTCTTGTCCAGAACTCTCTCCAAGGATGGAGATTCCGCAGCTTCCCTGGGAAACCTCTGCCAGTGCTCAGTCAACCTCACAGTCATAAAGCGTTTCCTGATGTTTCCTGTGTTCCAGTTTGTGTCCTTTGCCTGGTCCTGGCACTGGGAATCACTGAAAGGAGCCTGGCTCCATCCTCTTTGCTCTCTCTCTCCAGGAATTTATAGACATTTATAAGATTCCCAATTTGAACCTTCACTTCTCCAGCGTGAGCCGCCACAGCTTTTCCTCGGAAGAGAGATGCTCCTCCAGCCCATGCCTCAACTGCTCGTCCATGAGGATCTTGGAACAGGTTTCCCGAAGAGGTTGTGGATCCCCCATCCCTGGAAGTGTCCAAGGCCAGGCTGGACGGGGCTTGGAGCAACCTGGGATAGTGGGAGGTGTCCCTGCCCATGGCAGGGAGTGGAACTGGATGGTTTTGAAGCGCCCTTCCAACCCAAACCATTCCCTGACTCCATGATCTTACAGGAGAGAGCACCAAAGACCTTCCTGAAGGCAAGGTAGAAAATATCCACAGCTCATCCCTTGTCTACCAGATCAGTCACTTCATCACAGAAATTTGTCCGCCTGGTCAGGTTTGTCCCCTTGGTGAAGGATCTGGATGCACACACAAAAAAGTCAGACTTGGATGTGAGTTGCAGCAGGGAGAATTTCCTCTGGTGCTGCCCACTCTGCCAGCTCTTCCCAAAGGCTGGGACAGTGTCCCAGACAGAAGGAATTTGTCTCCAACAAATTCCCTGGGCCACGAGAACAAACTGAGCACAACCTTTCCCCTTGTGCTGAGATCCTGGGTTTGTGAGAAGAATGTCTGAGAGGTTATTTTAAATCACGGAACGGTTTGGGTTGGAAAGGACCTTGAAATCTTCCAGTTCCACCCCCTGCCATGGGCAGGGACACCTTGCACTATCCCAGGTTGCTCCAAACCCTATCCAACCTGGCCTTGGACACTTCCAGGGATGGGGCAGCCAGAGCTTCTCTGGGCAAGCTGTGCCAGGGCCTCACCACCCTCACAGGGAAGATTTAAACCTGACAGCAGCACCATGAATGGACTGCATGGGACACGTTCTGCTCTAGGCAGACACCACAGAAACAAAATTTGATACTCAAGACTCCAAATCCGTCCTGAGCCAGCTCCTCCTGCCTCACCCCTCACCAGTTCAGAGATGTTCCTCATCCCTGTTAAGCTGTAAAGCCCTTGAGAGCTGCAGGTGCCTCTCAGCTCCTAAAACCACAGAATAACCACAGCCCGAATCTTTCAGTGCCTAAAGTCTTCTGAGATGGAGAAACTTTGGAGAAAACCACTGAAGAACCCAGATTATTGTGACACAGAGCACTCCAAACTAAAGATATCAAATCAAAACAGTGTCTGGTGCTTCCTATCACCAAAAAAAAGCCGCTTTTCGACAAGTTTTTCAGGGTGTTTTGCTCTCTGTGGGTTTTTCTGAGGAACCCAACTTTTGATCTGGGTCCTGTCCTCTGGGTCCTCTCTTCCACCCCCCAGCAGACACCTCAAAGTGTGTGTTACAACCACACCGATGTATTTTGGTGCCATCACACCCCAGCAGCCCCTCTTTGGTCTGGGAAGCCCTTGTCACCCTGTCTGTGTGACATTCCTGCTGGAATTCCTTTAAACTCCGCTAAAAAGGAGAAATGATTCAGCTCCTCTCAGCACAGCTCCAGTGGGATGTCAGCAGGCTCAGGCAAACAAGTCACCCTGTGAAAACAGACACCGTCCTAATTAACGAGCCAGAAAAAGTTTGTTTTTTAAACAAACACTGAAATTTTCCTGCTTTTATTCAAAGCAAGCTTTATTCTCGTGCTTTGCCCATCGTGACCTTATGCTTTGTTTGCACTGATTCCACGTCTGACACTTGTGAAATTCATCTTTAGGAGGAAGCATCGTTCTTAGTCTCACATTTCATGATGCTGGACAAATCCAACCCACAGGATTTGTGTTCCTCTCTGAAAAGAAAACCAAACAAGCCAACACCTGTTCCTCCCCTGCAGAATCTGCTCGGCAAGGAGGGAGGACCGAAAATGTCCTTGCATAAGAAGGAAATAAATAGGAGTTTAAAAATCCTAACACGGCTCCACAGACAGGCACAGATAAAATCAGATCTGAGACTATCCCAACGAACAGTCACAGATCCTGGACTGATCCTGCTCAGGAATTGTCATCCGGGAGAACACCAACAAAGCTTGGGATCATCAATTTTTGTCCAAGAAATTGGTGTGGTGGTAGAAACAAGGGGCTAATAGGGACAGAAAGGATGGAGGGAGGATCATGGAATCATGGAATGGAATCACAGAGTGGTTTGGGTTAGAAAGGAACTTTACAATCGTGGAATTCTATCCCCTGCCATGGGCAGCAACACCTTCCACTGGACCAGGGCGCTCCAAGCCCTGCCCAGCCTGGCCTTGGACACTTCCAGGAATGGTCATCCACAACTTTTTTGGGGTAATCTGTGCCAGTGCCTCACTTTGGATGATCTTTAAGGTCCCTCCCAACCCAGCCCATTCCATGATTCCATGATAAACATCAACCCTGCAGTACCTGGGCCACCAGCAGTGTCCCAACCCCTCTTTCCCACTTCTAACGCCTAAAATCGGATAAATCACACATGTAACATTTTTGGAGAGCTCCCACACACGCGACATGGAACTGACATCCAGGGCTAAGTATCGAAAAAGGTACAGAAAGTTAAAAATAACGTTAAAAAAAGAGAGTGGGATTGAGCACGAACATGGAAAAAGTGAGAGTGGGAATTTGCATTAGAGGAATATCATGGTTTAATCACGCACTGCCTTGTGACACTTCCTAAAAAGCCCGACCTGACAACCCCAATGACACCATCACCATCCTGAACACATGGAAACATTCCAAAGAAAGATTTTTTTTTTCCCAAAGACTGCCTAAAGTGGGAGACATTGCTTTCAGAGGGAACAAGGCACGTCCTATCCCATCACGCTGCATCTTCTGAAGGAGTCTGGATAAATCCAAGCAGGAACTCACCCAAATCCATGCAAGCCACAGCAGCCAACAGAAGAGACAGAAACAGCTTCATCTTGCACAGCCCTCGCTGTCTGGTCGCTGGGTTGTCACCACTCTTCACCAAAGTCACACGTCCTGGTGGTTTGCCATGCACCGATCCCGTCCCCAGATCCAAATCTACTGGAAAAACGAGTCTCATTGAGCTATAAATGAACTGAAGGAGCTTCAAAGCAGGCCCCACCTCTTGCTACTCCGTCATCTCTTTTCATGTTCCTTGGAGAAGAAAATTCGATTTTGCGGGGTGGACAATGGCTGGGATTGGTTAAGAAGGGTGTTTTGTGTCCAAGCAGGACGTGGAAGGCCCAGGGTGTTAAATAATCCTTGGGTCCAGGTCTTGTCTCACAGCTTCGGGATATTTCCTCTCCTTTTTGGAGTGGTTTCAAGAAATCCTGGGTAAAAAAGCATTGGTGGGTGTGAACATCAAGGAATCGAACCTCAGGGGTTTTTCTCCTCTGTGCTTTTACCTTCACTGGGGTCCAGAGTTTATCAGGAGGAGGAGAATCATGGAATGGTTTGGATTGGAAGGGACGACCTCATTCCAAACCCCTTCTGTGCACAGGGACACCTTCCACTAGACCAGGTTGCTCCAAGCCTTGTCAAGCCTGATCTAGAAGCGGAAATCTTTCAATCCCTCACTCACTGGAAAACCATGGAGCACTGGGAAAAAAACAGGACCAGGATCTGAAGGTTTGGGCCAAGGGAACCTCTCAGGCTCATTATCCTGAGGAAGGATGGAAAGGAGAAGCCCCTCTGCTCTGAGCCAACCCTCTCCAAGTGTGGTTGCAAGCTCATGTCTTTTTTGCTTCCCAGACACTTTTCCCATTCCCAACCCTGCTGCCGCAGGCATCTGCTGGATTTTCCTGCACCTCAGGCCAGTTCTGTGCTAGGAAATCCTTCTCCAACACGGGATGAGTAAGTCTGAGTGTGGAACTGCAAAAACTGGGAAGGAAGAGCCTTTCGTGGCTATGCCGGGCACCCTCTCAACACAGACTTTTACTGAAAAATGGGGAAAAGCTGAATCTAATATGGTTTTGGAGATATTCCCACCACCTTCATTATTCCACCATCGAAGGAACTTTATTCAGGGCTGTTCACTTGAACTCTTGGAATCACAGAACCGTTGGGAACGATGTTAGGATCATCACATTCAAAGTCAAACGAGCACCACCACCATTTTCTCCACTAAACCCTGTCCTCAAGTGCCACATCCACAGGTTTTTTGAGCACTTCCAGGGATGTGACTCCATCACTGCCCTGGAGCCTATTCCAATGCCTGGCAACCCTTCCTGTAAATAAATTTTTCCTAATATCCAATCTAAACTTTCCCTGGGGCGGCTTGAGGCCAATTTGTCTTGTCCTGCCTCGGAATGTTAAAAGTTTTTCTAGGAATGCTGGATGAAAAAAAACAATCATGGTCTCTCCGAATCTCAAGCTTCAGAATCATGGAATGGCTTGGCTTGGAAGGGAATTTAAAAACCATCCAGTCCCAAACCCCTGACATGGGCAGGGACACCTTCCACTATCCCAGGTTGCTCCAAGCCCTGTCCAACGTGGACTTGGACTCTTCCAGAGATGGGGCAGCCACAGATTTTCTGGGAATTCCATTCCAGGTCTTCCCTACCCTCACAGGGAAGAATTTTTCCCTAATATCCAGTCTAAAGGTGGTCTCAGCATTTCAGCAATCCCTGTTGCTTTTCCGAACACAACTTCTGGGTGACCTCCATCCTCAGGAATTCCGACGGATTGTTTTCACAGTTGCCTCTCTAATACAGTAATTATGTGGATTATGAGAGCTAAGCAGTTATTTCCAGCCCCAAAAATTACCTAGGGAAAGACATTTAGGTATATTCCAGGCCTGGCATTCCTCGTGTTCAGCAGAAAATGTTATAATCCTATTAAAAGGGCGACATGCTCTGACGGTGTTTGCCTTTTTGGTGGGGGAAAAAAAAAAAAAAAGAAAAGAAAAAACATGGATGGGGTGTGGCTTCTGGTTTCTGGTATTAAGCGGCCTCAAACAATGTGTGTTAAATGACTGGTTTCACTTGCACGGCTGAAATGTGATCTCCCTCGCCTTAGAAAATCTTGGATGGAAGAATCTCCGCCACCACCCTGCTCTAAATCCTGTTCCCTCCTTTGCTCCGGAGGGTGGTTTGGTGGGGAGTGTCCACACACCTTGTTTATGGTTTCAGTTGATTTTATCTGAGTCCTGAAATGCTTCCTCTTTTACGCACACTCTGTGCTGCTGCTTTGCAGGACTGGCGACTCACCCAAAAAAAAAAAAATAGCAAGGACTAATGACAGCATTCAAATATTGTTTTGTTGAATTCCTTTTATCATTTTGTAGGAAACCACAACCTGTTCTATTGGGGGGTTCCCACTAATTACAGAAAAAAAAAAATTAAAAGACACAATCTGCATAAATCTGCCTCATCACAAGATGGATTTTAAAAAAAATTTGACATTTTTTAGTGTATCTGTTCAAAGCAAAATTAATACAACTCTCCTCATTTCGGATGAGTTTGTTGTCATAAATAAAAGGCAAAGTTCAGCCAAATGTTTACTTCCAGCCTGGGAATCCTATGCCAAACCCTTTTCCTGTCCTACCTCGGCAGCTGAGGCAGTCTCAGAGTGGAGGCATCTTCATCAGACCTGCCTCAGTTGCACCCAGCCTGGAAATCTCCAAATCCCACAACCTCCCAGGCTGCCCAGTTCCCAGCTGGGGAGGTCCCATTGCAAATCCTAAAATTCCCTATCTGCCTCCAGGGCAGAGTTTCAGGGACCAAGGGCTGCAGGCACTGAAAGCTGCCTCCACTTGATTATTGTGAACTCTCCATATTCATTATTCTAATCAACTCTTGATGTATCTCCTATGAATCCCAGATTTCCAGAGCCAGCAGATGCAGGAGCGAAAGATGGGCTTGGATTTGAGGGTGGAGGGGTGCTGACATGACATTGCCATATCCCAGTGCTAAGCTTTTTTTGGAAGAGGACTTAAAGATCATTCCATTCCATCCCCCTGCCATGGGCAGGGACACTTCCACAATCCCAGGGTGCTCCAAGCCCCGTCCAGCCTGGCCTTGGACACTTGCAGGGATGGGGCAGCCACAGCTTTTCAGGGAATTCCATTCCAGGGCCTCACCACCCTCACAATGAAGGATTTCTTCCCAATATCCCATCTAACCTTACCCTATTCCTGTTTAAAGACCTTCCCTGTGTCCTGTCCCTCCATCCCGTGTCCCAAGTCCCTCTCCAGCTCTCCTGGAGCCCCTTTAGGCACTGCAAGGGGCTCTGAGGTCTCCTTGGATCCTTCTCTTCTCCAGGTGAACCCTCCCAGCTCTCCCAGCCTGGCTCCAGAGCAGAGGGGCTCCAGCCCTTGGAGCATCTCCGTGGCCTGCTCTGGACTCGCTCCAGCAGCTCCCCGGGTCAGGGATGAAAGGCACTCACGGAAGCAGCAAGGATGGGTTCCTCGGAGCACTGAACTGCTGCTGGGCAGATGCCAGGGATTAAATCACCATGAATTTCATCTCTGGGACATCGCGGTCCCCACATGTCCCTCACAGAAACCAAAATTCTCCAGAGATGAGATTCCTGCACCAGAAAGAGAGGAATTAAACAGGTATCCCTGCCCTTCTCCATCTCCTCCATTGATGAGGAATGTCTTTAAAAGTTAAAGAGAAAGCTGGAAAAACAAAGTAAAAAATAAAGAGTGCCAAGCCAGACTCTGGCCTATCCCTATGAATAACGAGTCAGGAATCCAACCCTGCAGCTCTTTTAGAGCCATTTTCACTAAGGCACCTCTCATTAGCTCATTAGTCACAGCAGCTTTATTCCTCCTAATTGATTTCACTACAGTTCCCTACAATGTATGGCCAGGATCCAATGTGTCTCTGCCCGGCTTAAAAACCATTACACTGGCACAGCTTTGGAGACACCTCATCCCTCTCCCTCTGGAGTGTGTAAAGGTCAGGTGGTTCCCATAACTGAGCTTCTGGAAGGTGCCCTCAGGAGAAGGACATGTGTTCCCTCGGTGGGACCAGCCATAGGCTCAAAGGACCCAGCTGAGCAGAGACTTGTGGCTTTCACACCTGGGAGCAGGTGGGTCTGGCATGGATTGGAGCTGCAGATGGATGCAGGAAGTTTGGCAGCTCTCTCCACACTGGTTTTCACCTTGGCACTAGACTGGGACAAGGAATCATGGAATGGTTTGGACTGGAAGGGACCTTCAAGATCATTTCATTCCACCCCCTGACATGGGCAGGGACACCTCCCACTAGACCAAGCTGCTCCAAGCTCCATCCAGCCTGGCCTTGAAGAGATGGGGCAGCCACAGCTGCTCTGGGAATTCCAGCGCCTCACCACCCTCCCAGGGAAGAATTTCTTCCCAATATCCCATCTAGCCCTGGCCTCTGGCAGTGGGAAGCCATTCCCTGTGTCCTGTCCCTCCATCCCTTGTCCAAAGTCCCTCTCCAGCTCTTCTGGAGCCCCTTTAGGCACTGGAAGGGGCTCTGAGGTCTCCCTGGACCCTTCCCTTCTCCAGGCTGGACATTCCCAGCTCTCCCAGCCTGGCTCCAGAGCAGAGGGGCTCCAGCCCTTGGAGCATCTCTCTGGACTTGCTCCAGCAGCTCCACATCCTTGTGCTGAGGCCCTCAGAGCTGGACACAGAACTGCAGGCAAGATCTACAGGGAGTGGAGAACAAGGAGGAAATCCCATCCCTGGACCTGCTGGTCACATTCCTTTTGATGCATCCCAGGGCTCCGTTGTCTCCTGGCTCCAACAGAGACCTGAGAGAATGTGATGAAAGCCAGATCCGGGGCAGAGAGGTCAGACCATCCCACAAAGGGTTCCTTAACTCTGCTGCTCATCCCAGATTCCCACCAGACCTCGCTGTGTCCCCCTCCCTGCCCCAGCCGTGTGCTGTGACCTGCGCCTGGGGCTCAGTGATGCTTTGGATGTTCCCCAGGACAAGAAGGCAGGAACAAGATTATTTATTTTTATAAGGAGCCCTGTTCCTTCCAGGTAATCATTCACCTGCCTTTTTTTTTTTTTTCCCAACCTGTTTTTCTCCCTCTCAGAATTCCATGCAGGTACCTCTTATCTCCAGGTTATTATTTAGATTAACCTCTGCATAGCTCTTAACTCTTTCTGGGTGAGACCTTCACGTCCATAGCTTCCCCGGCCAGTGGCCAGCACACGGATAAAGCGATCCCATGGGGGAATCTTAGAGGAGTTAAGAATTCTTAAAGTGTGTTTATGATGTACACAGAAAGGATTGATCATATATTTATAACTAGTGGGAATTTTAATTCCTTCCCTACCAATTCTTTTCTAGCTCCCTTTTGTTCTTTTTGCTTCCAAGCTGAGAAATTCTCCCTTCCCGTCAACTCTGACTGAGGCAGCAATCACTTATTTGGAGATTATTTGCTCCATTCAGCCTTTCCAAGGCATTGTTAATGATGCAGGAATGTAAATCACTCCTCAGTGTAGCTGTCACCTGCCTTAATTATCCCGTGCCTTCGTTCCAGACTTAATCCAAGGAACAGGAGATACTTTCCTACCTGAGTCACTTCTCGCTGATCCAGAAGGGAAGAACAAGGACAACACGTGTAAAACACTAAATAACCTGACTGAAAAGTACCAGCTTTGCCTCCAGGCCCTTTTCAGTTCCCTCTAATCCCGCAGAGCTTGGCATTGGAGCTGGAAATATCCACGTTTCTGGCTGCTGAGAGCTGCTCAAACCAGTAGAAAACCTAAGCGAAGATTCCACTGCCCAGGTGAGAGGCTCAGTGTGTCCTGCACCAAAAAACAGCCCAGGTTTGGCCTCCAGATGCTTGAAGATTTCAGGAAGAGGTTCCTGATCCCAAAGCTTCTGGCTCCCAAAAGGCTCCCTGGGAAAGGTGAGGAAAACAACACCTCTCCTATGAGGAAAGGCTGAATGGGGATTGTCCAGCCTGGAGAAGAGAAGGTTCTGGGGAGACCTGAGAGCCCCTTCCAGTGCTTAAAGGGGCTCCAGGAGAGCTGGAGAGGGACTTGGGACAAGGGACTGGAGTGGCAGGACAAGGGGGAATGGCTTCACAATAAAAGAAGGCAGTTGGGAGTATGAGCTTTGTTCCAGATGCGCGGAAAACGTCTTATCTACTCCCATCTGATCAGGCTCTTATCAGACACCCACCACAGCACCATCTGTCCTGATCTACCCCCTCTCCCTGCCCAACCAGAGCCCAGCCACGGCAAAACCCAACCCTCTGCGCTATCCCACCACGTCCCTGTGATCCCAACCTTTCATGTGGTTTGGAACACGGATTTGACCCCAGGCAACACGAGGAGTTACGAGACAGATGGATTCGTTCAGCCTGGAAAACAGGCTGGGAAGGGAGGGCTCCGGGGGCCCCACGGCATCTGCCATGGAAAAGGGTCAAAGAGAGGTCTGGGCTGGATTTATTCCTCGTCCACAGGTTCCAAAGGAACTCCTTTCTCCATCATGCCCCTTAGGAGAAGGGGCCTGTGATCCTGGAATGGCAGCACTCCCATCCCAGTACATCCCAAGTGAACGCGCTGGCAGAACCGGGACCTGCCACTGCCACCTCCTGACAAGTGGAGAAAATGCAAATCCCAGCCCATTTCCCAGGGAAGGAAGGAATCTTCAGGATCATTTCGGTGTTTTTAAATTTTCGCTATTCCCAAAATTCGGGTTTTGTAGCTTGTTCTAATCAGCTTGAGGACAAGAAACCTCCAGGTGAAAATAAAATAAGGAGAAAAATTCCGTTTATCTAAATTGCCTTGAACAACCCAGGAGCTGAATTCCAACAGGAGCAGCTCCACCTTGTCCTTACAAAGACCCTGAGTGGTCACGTCCAAGGTGCCACCATCCTTTATCTACTGAGCAAACTGAACTTGAATTTTTTTTGGCATCTTTCCTTTCATAGTTTGGCACTATGTGGGTGCTGCTGCTCCTGGAACCAGCAGGTTTAACTGGTCTGAGCTCAGGTGCAAAACTCAGCCTCTGGAGTAACAACGGGTGAGTGAATCCCCACAATGTGAGCCATGAGAGGTGGAATCTGAGCCACGAGCACTTGGCACCTGTGGAAAACACCTGATTTAGCTCTGGGTGACAAAGCGTGACGAGAATCCGCGTGACATTCCATCCGCCCAGTTGTTGGTGTTAATTGGAATGGAGCAGGAGAGCACGGAGCTACTCACACCTTTCCCCCATGAGTTTGGCGCTACTCCCACCTCTCCCGCCATGAGTTTGGTGCTGCTCCCACCTCTCCCCCGATGAGTTTGGTGCTACTCACCCCTCTCCCGCCATGAGTTTGGTGCTGCTCCCACCTCTCCCCCGATGAGTTTGGTGCTACTCACCCCTCTCCCGCCATGAGTTTGGTGCTGCTCCCACCTCTCCCCCGATGAGTTTGGTGCTACTCACCCCTCTCCCGCCATGAGTTTGGTGCTGCTCCCACCTCTCCCCCGATGAGTTTGGTGCTACTCACCCCTCTCCCGCCATGAGTTTGGTGCTGCTCCCACCTCTCCCCCGATGAGTTTGGTGCTACTCACCCCTCTCCCGCCATGAGTTTGGTGCTGCTCCCACCTCTCCCCCGATGAGTTTGGTGCTACTCACCCCTCTCCCGCCATGAGTTTGGTGCTGCTCCCACCTCTCCCCCGATGAGTTTGGTGCTACTCACCCCTCTCCCGCCATGAGTTTGGTGCTGCTCCCACCTCTCCCCCGATGAGTTTGGTGCTACTCACCCCTCTCCCGCCATGAGTTTGGTGCTGCTCCCACCTCTCCCCCGATGAGTTTGGTGCTACTCACCCCTCTCCCGCCATGAGTTTGGTGCTGCTCCCACCTCTCCCCCGATGAGTTTGGTGCTACTCACCCCTCTCCCGCCATGAGTTTGGTGCTGCTCCCACCTCTCCCCCGATGAGTTTGGTGCTACTCACCCCTCTCCCGCCATGAGTTTGGTGCTGCTCCCACCTCTCCCCCGATGAGTTTGGTGCTACTCACCCCTCTCCCGCCATGAGTTTGGTGCTGCTCCCACCTCTCCCCCGATGAGTTTGGTGCTACTCACCCCTCTCCCGCCATGAGTTTGGTGCTGCTCCCACCTCTCCCCCGATGAGTTTGGTGCTACTCACCCCTCTCCCGCCATGAGTTTGGTGCTGCTCCCACCTCTCCCCCGATGAGTTTGGTGCTACTCACCCCTCTCCCGCCATGAGTTTGGTGCTGCTCCCACCTCTCCCCCGATGAGTTTGGTGCTACTCACGCCTCTCCCCCCATGAGTTTGGTGCTGTTTGTGTTACATTTCCATGCAGCTTTAACTCCCACGCAAAGAACAAGTTATTAACGCCAGCTCGGGTGCCCGAGTGTTCCGCGTATCCCAGGAAAGGTCAGATCACGGAGATCCAGGCACGTTGTGCAACGTCTCAAATCCCTTTTTTCTTGGGAAGTGATAAGCAGGAAGGTTGGAACGTGTTCCCACAGCCACGTAAAGCACCTCCCACCTTTCCAGCCTCCTGCAGCCTGGAGGTGCCATCTCTGCCCTGGTGCCCCGTGATCTCTCAAAATCCATGGAATGGGGAGAAAAGGAGGCAGGAGGAAAAGAGGTGGAGAGGGTCAGCACTGGCAGGAAGGTGGAGCTCTTGATTCAGTCATTTTTTTTGCCTTCCTTTAGCACCACTCAAATTTTAAATTCCAAACTCTCCTCCTACACACCTTTCTTGACTCCTCCACGTCAAAACTCCCAAATGAAGCAGCTTTTTGGAGACTCCTCTTCAGCTCCAGAGCTTTTTCCTCCTCCGAAACCTGTATTTGCCCTGGATAGAGAGGAGCCCTGTCCAGAGAGACAGCAAAGGATAGGATACAACCCCTGTCTCTGCCCTCATGAGATCCCACCAGGAATCCTGCGTCCCAGGTCTGCAGTCACAAGCACATGGATGACAGGAACCTGCTGGAGCAAGTCCAGAGGAGGCCACAGAGATGTTCCANGAGAAGCTGTGGCTGCCCCATCCCTGGAAGTGTCCAAGGCCAGGTTGGACAGGCCTTGGAGCACCCTGGGATAGTGGGAGGTGTCCCTGCCCATGGCAGGGGGTTGGAATGAGTTGATCTTGAGAAGGTCCCTCCCAACACAAACCATTCCAGGATCCTGTGATGGGGAGGCCGGAATTCCCCCACTTCAGACCCGTTCGGTGCCTCCCAGCCTGGGATGATCAGGACAACCTTGGGATGCCAGTGAGGAACATCTGCACAGCAAACAAGAGATGCGGCACCATTTCCCTCGACTTTACAAACAGTTGAAATACAGAAAAGCCCATCCTGGGCCTGTGCAGAGACAGGCAGATCCCCAGGGAACAGCAGGAGCTGGGACACGGGTGACAATGTCAGGAGAAATGATGGGAATGCCAGGCGGGAGGGAAGTGCAGGTTTGTTCTGTGACCCCTGGCTGTGCAATGTCCTCCAATCCCCAAAATATTCCCTGTCACCACTGGTGCCCTCCCATCCCAAAAACCACTTGCTAATCAGGCTGCAAAATATGGATTGCAGTGAAAATGGTAGTCCAGGCTGGGACCATCCAGAGAAAAGGAAAGATGTTTTTATGTCTTTGTTTCAAAGAAACTGCCGAGCCCATCGCAGTTATTCCGCATTTGCCTTACATTCCGCAGGGAATATAATCCCCTTCTCCCATGGGATCCAACTGGGATCCCCATGAAATCTTTAAACAAAAATTAGGATGACACAACTTCGCAGAGCTGGATGTTGGCAGAGCAGGGAGGAGCCTCCAGAGCACCCAGCCCCGTGTCCGTGTGTCCGTGCGTGCGTCTGTCCGGAGGCAGGAGCGGGGTCGGATCCCTGGGAGTGCAGGAAGAGGAGCAGCTGCCCACGGACACCCACACAGGGCCCTTTCTGTGCCCAAAATAGCCGCCCTCTCCCACAAGGAAGAGCGCGGGCTCCAAGGCCAAATCCCACCTCCGTTCCCAGCAGGGTCACGGCCAAGTCAGGGATATTTATGAGCTATTGAAGGCAAAGACAATCCCTGCTCTTTATCCATCCCCAGGAAGAGATTCCAGTGGCCTTGAGATGAAATGCAGGAATTTAACCCTCCTTTTAGTCCCTAAATTCAGTCTGTCCTTTTATCCAGCCCACAACCCGCAGCCCTGAGCTTGGAATCCAATCCAGACATTTTCCTTCCACACAAAACAAGAGTTAATATCTGGAGTATCTGCAGAACCACCCAAAAATCTCCTTCCAAGTGTATTTTTTTTATTAATTCCTTATAATTTTTTATTAGAGTATAAGAAACAAGATGGAACATACACTTCACTTATACTTAGGTTAATATATTTAAAAGGATGGATGCTTCTTTATCCCGCTTATCCTGTTACAATAAAGATAATACACAGTTACAAATCTCACAGACAGCGATTAGTAAAATCAACATTTCAGGGAAACCACCTCGGATCATCCAACAAAGCTGAAATAAAACATGCCGATATTTTTTTTTTTTCTGCAACGTTTTATTGGCTTCATATATTTTCATTTGATGAAACAGGAGGATTAGTGCTGGGGAAAAGTGTTCCCATGGAAAATGTTGCAGCTGGGAAGCCTCTTAAGCCTTTTATTTCTCAATTTCCAAGATCAGAGCAAAGCTGGACGAATTAAAACCTTCAATCTGTCTCTGCTGCTGCTGATTCTCTGCTTTGGGTGCAATTATTTGGTTTAAGGCAGCTCATCCGCCTTGATTTCAGAGATTTGGACTTCAAGTCCCTCCACCAAGTCTGGCAAAAGCCAGTAGGCGGCAGGACCAACCCAGGGCTTGGCTTCCCCGGGCACCATGGGCATTTCCAAAACACAGAACTGGGTGTTTCTGTTCCCATGCCCGTTCCACAGCCTCAGACAGGGGTGAAATAACTCCTTCAGGATCAAGGATCCAGAGCCACCTTCATCCCAGAGACCCACAGGAGCAAGAGACTTGGGATGGGGCCCTAAACCTCCAGGCTTCCAGATGTGCACCACCTCTGCATTTTCCAGAGGGCACGGATCGTGTAACTCATCCCTTGGATGCACAGACAGCCCCACCAGAGCTTCCCATGGGGGTGGTGGGACTGCAGCCTCGTTTTTTCATGGCAAATAAAGTCCCTGGGAGACAAATTCCAATCCAACAACCCCCAGCTTGAGCAAATCAACACCGATCCAGGACATCCTTGGAGTAAGCAAAGTGGATCCTTGGAGTAATAATTAAGCGACTGATCATTTGTTCTGTTGGAGCAAGGAAGTCACGTCAGGTTTGTGGTTTCCAAAAGAAGTTTTGCCCTTAAAAAAAACCCCAAAACAATTCTCAAAACCAGCTGGAAGAACTGTGCTCATTTTGAAGTCCTTCTCTCGGGCAAACAGCAAACCCCCAGATCCTGGGCGAGAAGCACTGATGCCACAATGGATTTTGAGCATTTTTAGACAATCCACAAAAATTCGAGCCCTTGGTGGGGTAGTGGGAGATGGCAGCAGCTGCTGGTGAATTACAGCCATTTCCAGGATGGAAGCACTGAAACCATTTTCTCAGGAACATGCTCTAAAGTGGGCAGGTATTTCACTTTAGCTCTTAATTTCCAGTAAAAGCTCTTCCAGGATATTTTACGCTTCTAAGGAGACAAACTTCCTTCCTTCAAAACCTCTTGTCTTGTCAGAACAGGTGAATATCTGAGTTTTCTGCTCAGATTTTGATCTCTTAATTCCACAGTCCATATAAACACATCCAAAGCACTTCAGGGCTGTCCCACCATGGCCCTCAACTCCCAAATGCAGCATCAGGTTTAACAACCCACCAGTCTGAACACTTCATAAATCCCGTGTTTTTTCCTGCTTATTGTCTTATTATTAATGGTTTTTATTACTTCACCTGCCCATTTTTAAGCCTGGGTTTTACAACAGACGAGGTTCTCACCAGATTCGTCATTCTGGGGGTTTGGGGGCAAAAAATAAACCTAGAGCAGGACAAGGAATAGTGAGAGTTGGCACAACTGATGAGAAGGTGCTTGGGATTCAGCTGTGACAAGCTGCCAGCCCCTCCCTCTCTCAAACACACGTGGATCTATCCAAGAGATCTTTGCCAGGAAAGGAAATACTGAAAATATCCCTTTTTCCATATTCTGGACTAGGGTACATGGGAAGGAAGAGACAAAAAGAGAGCGAGGAGGAAAAACGAATCTCCACGTGGAATTTATCCAACCAACCCTCGGCTCAGTCCCCCGGCAATTCCATGAATACAGTTTGTTATTTATTGGGATAAGCAGCCTCTGGATGCTCCTCCCCCCGGCCTTTGCTCCCTGGCACAACCAAATCCTTGGCACCAGCCAAGGAACCCCGAGAAAGGAAGGATTTGCCCTTAAAAAAAACCAACCAGGGCCCTTGGAGGAGACAACCCGGGGGGTTGTCCAGCGTGGTATCCTCGGGATCCTCATCAAGGCATGGATGGACATCAGGACACAGCTGATGGCTTTGAAGTTCAGCTCTTTGCTAAACATAATCGAGTCCCAAACCAACCCCAAAACCTTTTTCCAGGTGGCCAAGAAAAGACAGAGCCCCATAAATTCAAGGTAGAGTGCTCCGGGTGCCACCTCGGTGTCACAGCAAGCGCTGAGGGACAAATGAACCCAAAAAACGAGGTTTTGAACCCTCTTGGGAGGAAGGCTGAGGCACAGGGAAGCTGGGGAATATCCACCTCAGTTTAGGACATTTTTCCCCAATTTTCCCTGTGCTCCACATGCATAGCAGAGGTTTGTGGGGCACCTCAGGCCCCAAGGTCCCAGGAGGACGCATTATCCAAAGGAAGGCACATCCAAGGACCAACACAAGTGATGCATTCTTCCCAAGTCAACCACTAAATTGCAGATCACATCCCGCTGACCCACCCCTCCTGTTGGAAAAGCTGTCATTAACACCTGCGTCACTTTAATTAAAAGATGGGGAGAAGGAAGGGGGGGGAAAAGAACATAAAACCACTTTCGTTACAAAGACTTCTGTACAACTGCAACCACCTTTCATTTATCGCTCCTTGAAGAGGGGACAGAGGTGGAACTGAAGGTTTGTGGAGCTTTTGTTTGGGTTTTGACACAGAATAGGAGAAGCAGGTACAAGGCACGGCTAAAATGTGCCAACACCTGGGTTTTGCTGCAAGAAATAGAAAAAAAAAGCCCAGTGCACCTCTGATCAATCAATGGGAGTGACAACAAGCTTGAACTTGGCAGTTTAAGGCTGAATTTTGGCTTGGTTTGTGTCGAGCAGGTCCACAGGCAAGCAGAGTAGGCAGGACAGACCACACAGAGAGGGCAGGAGGACACATCTCCCATGGGACAGCTGAGAACTTCTAGGAAAAACCTTGCCAAAACAGCTGGGAAGATCCTGGGAGCTGAGGGACAGCAGATGTGGAAGGTTGGGTGGTGAAGTCACCTCCAGCAGTCCATGGGCACCATCAGGCATTGAAGGCTGGACCTGAAGATCTGGGTATCGACATCTTCCCCTCTGCCTTCACCACACTTTTCAGACCTGTTGCCCTTGGTCACGCAGGTATCGCCATCGTTGTGGTCACCGTGACAAGTCCAAAGCGGGGAAACGGAGGCACCAAGTCTTTGTAAAATGGAGATTCACTTTTAGAAGTCCTGCTCCCAGGGCGATTGCTCCGTTAGGGTTGACTCAGGCCCCAAAACGTGGCATTTATCACTAAAATGCACCTGGAAAAAGTCATTCCCAAGGGAGGTGGAACAAGCTGGCCCAGAGGTGTTTATCAGGAAGGACAGCAACAGGGAGGAGATGCATTTGCTGCTCACAACTGGAAAGGATGTGGAGATGAAGCCCCCAAAAGCTGCTCGAGAAGGTGAGGGACCCTCGTGCTGGGCGCAATGTCGGGATTTTCCATAAAAGAGTTCCTAATCCCTGGAGCAAGGAAACACACACACGTCCCATCTCAGGTAACAACAGGAGCAAGTTTATTCAGGTCTGGCACTTACAGAACTTGGAAGGACAAGGTACACGGCATTGGTTTTCCAGAAAAGTCAGCCCAGGATCAGAAGAAACGAGACTATTTTATAAAAAGAGACTGCAGCTGCGAGGGGCCGGGAACGTGTCTCCCTTTGGATCCCGCATTCCCGCTGCCCGTGCCACCCATGTGCTGGAGCAGACCTGGTGGTGCCTGGGGTGAATCTGTTCTCAGCGAGTCCCAGCCTGGTTTTAAAACCTTAGAAATGAGGGTGGGGGTGGGGGGGGCTTTATTAATAGGTAGAAAAAGCAGAAACCCTTCCAAAATTATCCACCTTGGCCAAGGAGGAGCGAGAGTGCAGCGGGAGACGTCCAACAGGAGGAGAACAGCTCGGCCAGACCGCCCAGGTCTCCAACGCTTGGAAGAGCATAAAGTCTGGGAAACAATCACCTTGGAAGCCTGCTGAGAAGTAGAGGATCTCCTTGCAGACAGCAACAGAGAAGATATTGGCTAACGAGACCCGTGGGAGGCGGCTCTTGCTCAGGCAGCCCCATCACTCGCGAGCCCGGAGGACGTAGATGAAGCTGACGAGAATTCCCAAGGCCAGGATCGTGTAACTGGCTCGGACGCTGCTGGAGCCGCTGATGTTGCAGAGGAAGGAGTCGCAGCAGTAAACGGAGGCGGCCGCTATTCCCAGGTTGATCCCGGCGCTGGGGCAGATGGGAGAGCATCCCTTCGAGATGGACTGGCCGGATTTGCCGCCTGGATATGGGGTTGGGGTGGAGAGGAAGGAAAAGAGACGGATTTAGGATGGGTTTTTGGGTTTTTGATCACCTGCTCTGCAAAGGAATTACAGCACAGGAAGAGCCAGGGCGGCGCAGGCGGCATGGGGAGGATGAAGTGCTCCGGAGAGGATGAAGTGTTTTTCGGAGACAGGAATCCCAGCCAGACCATCTTATCAAGGATCACCCCTGATAAGGTCCTACAAACACCCCAGAGGCCACCCAACAACCCAGAGACACCCCTTTAGATCGGCCAATGTTCGGCTGCAATGGCTCCGGTGAGGAATCCCAAAAATCCCTCTTGAGCTTCACTCTGGGACTCCTCAAGGGAGACAAGGAGCACTGGGGAGACACCTGGCAGCCAAGTCCGCATTTCCAGAGAGGCACAGCCCACGTTAAGAGGCAGGAAAGAGGAAACCATTAGCACTGGGCTAAGAAGGGAAGTTTATAAAAGTTCCCAGTCTCTGTTTGTGCACATCTGACCCACCCACGCTGCAGACTCGGGCATGAAATTCCCCCTCCTCTTGCCAGGGAGAGCCAGGATGGGCTCTGGTTCCTGCAAAGGCCCCAGGAGATCTGCCAGAGCAACCTGCCTCCCTCAAAGCAGCACAGAACCCCCCCAAATCTCTCCAGGCACTCAGGAAGGAAACCTGCAACCCTCCCTTCCCACCTCATCCACGGAAAGTGAAGCAAAGGTGAGACTCAGGGACGAAGAACCCAAACATGAGGCAAGAAATCGGCAGGAATAGCAACCCTGGCGCTTCCCCCACAGGGAGCCTGCAGCATCCTCCACGCTTTCACTTATTCACCAGCAAACTCCCCGCCCCCAGCCTGAAACTCCCCCCGGACTCGCGGGCATCGGTGCAGGCACGTGGGCTTTAACGTGACTCCTCCTGGCAGCGCGTCCCTCGTAAGAATTCCCGTGGGATGGTCCGACACTCAGTTGCTAAGCAGAACTTTCCCTTTTTTTTCGCCCAGCCAGAGGAAGGCAAAGCCTCGCTGCAGCTCAGCAGGTGACCCAGGAGAGCAGCCAGGAGGGGCAGGAGGAGGTGCTGTCACCACTCACCGAGTCCCACTCCGACGTACGTCGTCACGCAGTGGTTTTCATTCTCGCCACACTTGACAGGCTTCAGGCAGGCCCAGTTGGAGGAGGCATCCGAGCAGGAAAAGCAGACGAGCGTGTGGGCTGCAAGAGAAAGGCAAATCTCATTTGGGGGCTGGTGGGAAGATCTCCTCACTTGGAGGTCCCCACCTCTGTCCCACGGGATGTCTCACATCTGCCCACAGCCATGCTTTCTGTTTCAGTTTTATCGACCTGCAACAGGGGCTTTTTTCCCCAAAAAAACTGGCCAAGGGAAGGGTTCAAGCCTAAGGGATGCATTTCAAGCTCTTATCAGCTGAAGCTGATACGACCAGAGCCTGGCACTTTCTGTCACCCCCTGTTTGCACCTAGAACGTGTTCCAGCTACAGCTGCCAACCTGAAACTAAACTCCAGAGGCGAATTTTTGAGGTTTGGGCTCGTTCAGCTCAGCCACCACAGGGGTTGGAACTGGATGATCTTTAGGTCCCTTCCAAGCCATTCTGATGTTACGATTCTGTGACACTGATGGGAAATGCTCCAGGTGTGACCAGGGGTTCAAAGTTTCCATGACCCATCTCTGGGCACTAAGATCAGGCCGTGCTTGAGCTGGAGCACGTGGTGGAAATGATTTCTCAGCTGCAGAAAGCCCAAGACCTGCAAAGACTTGCACTGTCCCACTCCTCAGGGAGTCACAGCACTCTAAAGGCAGCTTATTCATCCAACCTTTTTAATTTGGAGCAGGAGCATTAATTTTCACGTTTTCCTCCACGGCAGGTCCCCTAAAATTATAGAATCATGGAATCATTTCAGTAGGAAAAGACCTCTAAGATCTTTGAATCCAACCATTAACCCAGCACTGCCGAATTCACCACTAAACCGAGTCTTTAAGCAACACAGCTGCACAATTTTTCGAACACTTCCAGGGATGCTGATTCCACCCCTGTTCCAATATTTGAGCACCCTTTCAGTGAAGAAATTTTTCCTCGTTTCCAAACTAAACCTGCCCTGGAGCAACTCGAGGCCATTTACAGCTCATCCTACACCAGCAGGATGGACTAGCTGGCTCCCATCCCTCACCCCTCACAAAGAGGAATGATTGGAAAACAGAATTTGGAGTGGGAATTGGCTGTGGAGACAGCCCGGACCAGAGACTCAGCAGGGCCATGGGCACTTTGATCTCTGTATTTTACATACAACAGCATCACATCCACGCTGCGGTTGTTGACCTACATACGCCGACAGATCAGGTCTGTTCCCAACGTTCCGTGGACTCGGGATTTAGGAGCTCCCAGGCAGCCCTTCCACGAGGCACCGCCTTTCCCCTTCTGTGTTTACGGGATGAAAAACAGAGCGGGGGCGGATGCAGGGTGGGAAGCACCAGGCAGCCCCATCCCTGCTCCCGCCTCCTTCAGCCCCACCACAAATGGGTTACCAAAGAATCATGGAATGGTTTGGGATGGAAGGAACCTTCGGGATCATCCTGTTCCATCCCCTTGCCGTGGGCAGGGACACCTCCCCTTATCCCAGGTTGCTCCAAGCCCCGTCCAGCCTGGCCTTGGACACTTCCAGGGATGGGGCAGCCCCAGCTTCCCCGGGAATTCTATTCCAGGGCCTCCCCACCCTCCCAGGGAAGAATTCCTTCCCAATATCCAACCTAAACCTGCCCTCTTTCAGTTTGAAGCCATTCCTGCTTGTCCTATCTCTGTAACAAAATCCTCCTCCAGCTTTCTTGCAGACCCCCTTGGAATATTTTCCTAAGGAAGTGAAGCAGAAGAAGCCCTGGGAGAGCTCCCTGAGGCTCAGCAGTCCCTGCCATGGATATTTTGAAGAATTATTTGGACAAATATTGCTCAGCATCTGTCCCACTCTACCACAGGACTGCACCACATCTCAAGGTTCTTCTCATTCCTGTTTCTCTCAGGAAAATAAAAGGTCTCTACAAGAAAAATGAGAAAAAAAATAACAATTGCTCTCAGAGGAATGACTTTTGAACAGCCACAGCTGAGGAGGAGAAAGAAAACAAAACATAATCTCAGAGAAATAGATTAAAGTGGGTTAGTGGGAGATCCTGAATGTCACAGCAGAGCAGCCAAACCTCTGCTTTGGAGCGGAAGCCAACACCACAACCCCCCAAGCAGGAATTTCCTGGACAGGCTCACGCATCCCGCGAGGATCCTCACTCTGGCAACGATCCCTACAACAGACCCGGGTTACCTGAGCACGCCAACGCAGCCACCGCAGCACCGGGATTACAGGGCCACCAGCTGAGTCAAAACCTCCAGGAGAGATTCCTCAGTGGATCTCTGCATTTGGGAGAGGGGGAGGAGGATGGGACCAAGCCACTGAGTCATTGCTCCCGGCCGGGTTGGCCACAACTCCATGTGGGACCTCGGAGCGAAGCCCAGTTCTGCTCCCAAGTCTCAGGTGACCTGTCCCAAACTCTTCACCTCACAACCACCCCGAGGAGGCAAATTGACTCATCCCAGGAATCTTCTGCAATCAGGAATGAAGTGGATTACAGGCTTCCTGTGGGCATTCTGGCAGGACAGACGTCCCCATATGTGCTGGCTCACTGCGCTGAAGGCACGAGTGGTGCAATGCCGTTCATTAAAGGTTCCAGGAGCAAACATACCAGAAATCTTTGGACGTGACATAAAAGTGCTGCTGGGCATGAAATTCTCTGCCACGTGACTCAATCCCTGCTCCCGCCACAGCATGTCCTACCTGTCTCTATGTTTTTCTTTGTCACACCTGCCCATTACCCCTTGTCTTAACAGAAAAAATCCTTCCAGGAGAGGCAGAGTTTAAGAAAGGAAATATTCAGTCACTTTCTGCCCCAAAAAAATACCCACTGCAGAGTTACGAGAGCACAAACAGGCTGAGAGGTTTAGACAAAAGGCACAAGAGGGCTGGCAGAATTAATTTCATGCAGCTGGAGATGGAGCAAAGAGTTGGAGTTCAAGGTTACAAGCAAAGAATAAAAACGAAAAAAAAAATCCCAAGACTGAACAATGCAAAAGAGAAGCCTTGTTTTCACCAGTGGAAGAATTTATGTGTTTATTTGTTTGCTGCTCGGCTTCTCGGAGGAACAAAGAGCTCCCAAAACAGAGCAGAGCATTTGGGGGAATTCCTTCAGATAAGGGGTTGAATCATTCTTGCAAAGACCGGGAAAAAAATGTCTTTAAAAGCCCACTCTGGAGCTCGGCAGCACCAGGAAAATGCTGTTGCTTCAGCAGCGTTTCCATTCAGCCCCGATGCTGCTTTTCCATTCTCTTAGGCAGAATCGTTATCAAGATCCACAGGCAAGATCCTCAAGCAGGGTGTAAAGCTCTTCTGTGAAATCCCCCCTGGATATGCTGGAAGTGTTTGGGGATAAAACCACCTGCAACGAACCCTTCTGCCCGGATGAAAACTTACTTTTAAAGCTGAAAGGGTTGTGGGTTTTTTGGGGGGAGCATGGGGCGGAATGAAACCCTTCACTGCCTTGGCCTGGCCAGCCCATCCTCCCCGCTGGAACTGAGCACAAGCCAGCTGGGCTCTGCCCGAGACTCAACGCTTCAATTGCCAGTTGCTTCCCAGATCCCACTGGGAGGGGGAATGGGAAGGGCAGCGAACAGCCAGTTTCTTCTCAGCGGTGCCCTCAGAAAACAACAACAAGGGACTCTGCTTGCTGAGCAGGGGCTGGGAGAGCTCAGAACTCTGCCGTTTGCTCTTTGTTTGGCTTCTCCAAGCAGCGCCATATGGGAACAATCGGTGGTTTTGCACGGCCCCACGGAGTTTGGATAGTCAGGAATGGATGGGGAAGGAGGGCATGGCAGGCCCTGCGACTTGGGCAACTTGGCAGTTTAACACCCAGCAACAGGAACCGCGTTCTCCCCAGGTTCGGTGACAGCCCCAGGATGCGCCTCACAGGGCATTGTCCCTTAGGGGTCATCGCGCCACGCACCGGCCACCGCAGCCGGCCCCGAAGGATGCTCGGAGGGGGCAGCAGGAGCCAGAATCACGAGTGGCTCTGCCCTGACTTTGCTCCATCAGCCATTGCCGGGGCTGGGCTGCCTCTCCCCTCCATCCTCCTTCCCCTCGGCTGCATCTCAGCCCATCCCAGCGCCGTTATCCTGGCTGCCTCCGCCGAAAAGGGGGAGCGGAGCGGGCCCTGCTCTTTGTTCGAGCCGCAACTGGGAAAAGCTCCAGGATATCCACCCGCACAGCCTGAGATGCTCACCTATTCATACAGGCGGGGAAACCCCGAAGTTCCTGCTTCAGGAGGGACACTGCTGCGAGGCAGGTCCTGGAAAGACATCCCCGCACCCCGCTCCGAACCATAACGCGGCTCAGCGCTGTGCCCCGACCCCTTTTCAACCCTTATATCCCCTACAAACCTCCAACTTCCACAGCCCACCCTGCCA
>VZTF01007968.1:483799-522045 GCA_013397755.1 Cnemophilus loriae | reverse complement strand
TTTCTTTTTTTTTTTTTTTTTGTGTGTTTTCCAGGAATGGGAGCTTGCAGCCGGGGCTGTGACCCAAGAAGCTCTGAGCTGTTTGTGTGAGTCCCTGGCTGGCTGCCCTCCTTCTTCTCTGTGACACCCCCAGGCCTCCTACAGAGCTTTTCTGTCTCCCCTCAGCTGCAGCTCCCGCGGGGAGAGGAGGGAGCAGGGAGCTCGGAGGGCAAAACCGAACAAAGCTCAACACAATCGATGGTTTCTCTGCCAGGAACGTGGGTCTGTAGAAAGCCTCTCACAATCTCTGAATGGCAGGGGTTGGCAACAGCTGTGTGAGGTTGTTTTGGCCCTGGAAAAAAATACAGAGGGGAATAGATATGGGGATGCCTTTTCCAGCTGGATGAGGTCCATGAGGAGGCAGTGTGAGGGCAACTCGCAGCTCAGCGGGCTGCTCCCATTCCTTCCCTTCTCCCTCCCACCTTCCCACTGCCTTTCCTCTCTCAGCCACGTTTTTCCCTCTCTGCCTTTCCCCCTTTTCTCTGATGTGAAAATTTCGAGATGTGAACCAAGGGAGCACAGAGCGTGAGGAGCAAGAAATCGCTCCCCGCTGGGGCTGGAGAAATGTCCACAACACTGCCAGAAATCAGCTTTACTTCCACCTGCTTGTTTATGAACAGATGTTTGATAACCAGACTCACTGTGGACAAATCCACCGATCATCCCCTGTGCTGACACAAGTGTGGAGCCGTTCCTTGTGTTTCGGGCAGGGTGGGATGTTATTCCTCACAGAGCTTTGAAAGTAAGAGACAAAACTATGCCTTCAAGGATCTCCTTGGAGCAATGATGATTTGAAGCCCGAACATGTCCAAAAAGGCCATTTTTTATGTGTTTTCTTAGGTGAGTTGGATGTCTGGGGACGCTTCGGATTCAAGTAGGCTCAGGAAATCAATGGGAGTTCAGCACCTGACTTATCCAGGCTCTCTCAAAAATCCCAGGGGAAGCTCAACCACAAAAAACAAATCTCGGAGAGCAGCAATAATCCCAGAACAACACTTTTATTTCAGCCATCACGGGGAGCTCTTCCAAACCCATCAGAGTCCGTATGCAAAGATGTAAGTGACGCTGGCCAGGACACCCAGGGACATCACCCCGTGGCTGCTCTGCTTGCTGCTGACTCCATTCACGTTGCACAAGGGTTTCTCACAGCAGGAAATGTTCTGGGAGCTTTGGGTTTGTTGCTGACCTGTTGCTGGACACGTTGGAGAGCACATCTTGGAGATGATGTATTTAGGCTTGTTGGGTTCTAGCACGGGGAAAAAGTGGGAGGAGAAGAGAAAAAAGGAGGATGAAAAAGCATTGTTTAACTATTTTCGTGGCTAAATCTGTTTTGGTGAGTAAAGGAAGGCCAGGCACTGCTCCTCAAGGCAAATTTAATGGAATTAATCATTGAATCATGGGGTGGAAAGGACCTTAAAGATCATCTGTGGGCAGGGACACCTCCCACCAGACCAGGTTGCTCGGAGCCCCGTCCAAGCTGGCCTCGGACACTTCCAGGGATGGGGCAGCCACAGTGTCGTGGAATCCTAGAGCTGGTAAGGGTAGAAAAGGCCTTTAAGATCATCAAGTCCAACCAAAACTTCTCTGGGCTCCATGTTTTTAGGTTTTGTCAGTCCTGATGTGGAATTAGCACCTGTGGGTGGCTTTCCGTTCCAGCTGCCTGAAGTGATGCTCAGGTTGGGTCGTTCCTACCAGGACGGTTCTTCCTACAACATGAACCCAGGGGGAATGTTCTGCATGACCTGAGACTTGGGATAAGAGCACGTGGAGGTCTTTGAGGGCGCAGAGCCCCCCAGGACAGACCTGAAGGATTGTGCTTGGCACAGGGAGTCAGCCATGGTGAGGTTTGGCCAAAACAATTCTGGGAGTCAAACACGCGCAGCTCCAGGTGTGAATCCGCTCCCTGGTGCTGCTCTGTGTGTCCTCAGCATTTTCCCCAACTCCCAGCAGGGATATCGAGTTTGTCTGGACACTGCAGTAGGGAGCCACAAGGTCAATGTCTCCTAAAAGTCATCAGGGCCTGTTGTTCCCGTACTGGGATGAAATCCCGTTCCTGGGACTGCTCTCCTACAAAACAAACAAGGTGCTGTTCCCAAACCTACTTGTCCCGACGTCCTTCCTGATGGTCACGCAGTGTTTGTCCTCCTTGTCACACATGGAAATGGTCAAACAGTCCTTGTTGGACTCCTGTTCTTGGCAGGTGTAGCACATGAATGGATAAACTGGGGGGGAAAAAACCAGGAAAAAGCACATTACAAGGTTTGAAAACCACACAAGCTCCAGTGCAGAGATCTCCACTTTCCTCGTGACAGCCTGAGGAATGTTTCTGTGGGAATGACCAGTGACTTTCTTTATCTCCTGACCCGTGGCAGCAGCGCTAAATCCCTCTGTGTCTCCTCTGGCTCAGGCTGCAAAGTGTTATCGATCTGTTTGCAATCCCTGGGAGCAGGAGATGTGAGTGGAATTCAAGGATTTGGGGGCTTTTATGATGGAGATTATTGCTGAGCCATAGCAGCTCTGTCCTGAGGGCTCGGCCACGGGAACTGCCGATTACTGCTCAGGGTTTCTCCTGGGCAGAGCTTGGCAGGGAGAATTTGAAGATGCCCGGAGCGTTTCAAGGAGGTGGACAATGCCCAGTGTCCCACTTCTCTTTCATCTGGCTCAGAGACTGCTGTCACATCTCTTTTTCTGTGCTTGAACATCTCTGAACTGGCCTAACCTCAGTTCTAGGAAGCGTGGTGAGAGCCCTCAGATGCTCTGTCAAACTCCTGTTTTTAGCATAAAATCGGGAATGAATGGGAAATCTTAACCAAAAGCTTGGTTTAAGTGCTAAATGCAGATTTGGTGAGATAATTCCTACATCTGCAACAGTGGCAGATGATTGGCAGGAAGGTCACGCAGCGATGGTTTGTGTCCTGCCAAGAATGTCTGTGCCTGCCCTCAAAACCGGAATGTGGTAGGCCAGACCTCTGGAAAGTGGTAAAACAAGGGAAGAAGAGCAGAAACGGAGTCTGGCTGATAAAACACCCCAAAATATGTGCAGAGCACTCCCCAGCCGGGCAGATTGAAAGGTTTTATAGTGGTGGTTGAGTTCGGAGCTCGTGAAGTCACCCAGAGCAAAGTGTGGGGTTTTGTGATCGAGTTCCTTTGAAAACACAGCTAATTTTTGGAGGGAAACAAACCCAAATGCTGGCTGAGTTCCTGCTAGGTCTGGGGACAGTCTGTCACTTTGGAAAGGGCAAAAGCAGCTAAAGGACACGTCCCTGTGAGCGCAGCTTTGCCTGATAAGAAGTTGGCAGTGAGAAAGTGGAAGGATGGCGGAGGTCACACCATGAAACGAGAAGTTTCTGACAGAAGGGAAGAAGAAAGTCATCAGCGGCTGATCCTGTGCAGCTTTTTTGCTTTGTTCACCTCTAAAAGAAGTTGAATTTTCATGTACAGAGTAGAGGAGATTCGGGGAGGTTTTAAGGAATTTTTGGCACAACCTCGAATGATGTTATTCACGAGCAAGCCCAGGAAATGCAAGCTGGTGAAAATTCCAGGGAATGGGTGCAAAGCCAGGCATGAAAACACCCTCAGAGGGTAATTCCCAAGGATTTTTGGTCAAACCAACTGGAGCAATGGAAGGAATTCTCCCCTGTGAGGGTGGGGAGGCTCTGGCACAGGTTGCCCAGAGAAGCTGTGGCTGCCCCATCCCTGGAAGTGTCCAAGGCTGGGTTGGACAGGGCTTGGAGCAACCTTGGACAGGGGGAGGTGTCCTTGCCCATGGCAACCCAAACCATTCCATGATACTGTGATTCTAAGTGATTTTGACAGATGGATACAATAAAAGAGTGAGAAAGAAGAGCGGATGCAATTAAGTAGAAATAAATGACATTTAGATAAAACTGAGACGCTTAAATGTAGGGTGACAAACAGCTGGTTCCGTTAGAATTCACAACCACAGTGACAACAGCAGGAGCCAACAGTGTCACGTTCCAGCCGTGCAAACAGACGTCACCCACGGGGACGCGGGCAGAAACATCATGTGCAAGGTATGCAAAGTGGCCTTTCCACCCTGGCGAGGCCTCAGCTGGAGCCCCAGTGCCCAAATCTCTCTGTGGCACTTCCAAAACTATGCAGAGCATTTGGAGAGGGACCAGAGGAGAGGGAGGAGAAAAGGTCAGAGATCTTGAAAATGTGACCTTGTCAAGAAAGGCTGGAAGGGTTTAGTTTGTTTGCTGAGAATGAGAATATGCTGAGGAAGGTCACAGGAATCTTCATGCAGAAGAAGCAGCAAAGAAGAAAGTAATAAAATACTATATATGGTGGAAATATGGAAGAACAGTGCAAAAAGAGATGCTGAGATACTAAAATTAAATTTCTAAAGGGATAAGAGTCTCTGAGCAATTCTAGGCTGTTCTCACACTGAGAACGTTGCCTTGGAAAATTCTCCTCTTCTCTCCATGTTATGTTGCTTCATTCAGGAATCATGGGCACAAAATCAGGGTTTTTTTAGGATTGAATAGTACTTTTCCCACCCCAAAACTGGCCAAAGGTCCTGCTCTTCCAGGCATGCTGGCAAACCATTCCAAAGGATGTAGGAGTAGGGGGTTGATACATCAGTGATAATTAATTAATTAGACGCCTCTTTCTCAACCAGATTCGTATCGTGGTTTCTGGGAAACCATCAGGTGTGGGGGAAATTTTGGCACTCTGGTCATCATTCCCACGTGCCAGGAGCGATGGAGCAACCCGTGTGTCTCACTCCCAGAAGGAGGACAACACTCAGCCTTCGCTTTGGGAGCGGGATGCCTTTAACATGAAAAGTTCTGTCACCTCTGCTGCTGATTTAATCTGCAGAAATTCCCAGTGTTGCGTTTCCTAGGAAGACATGTGGCAAACCACTACAAGGGAGGAAGCAGCAGGAAAGAAAAGTCTCGAAAATACTCATAAACCTGAAATTATTAAGAAAAAAGAAACATTTTGTTACGTTTTCTATCACTTCCAACTCGCTTCCTTTTGGAAGATCCCAAAAACCACTGTGTGGATTTAACCTGGCCAGAGCTCTACCACTGGAAAGAAGAATTAATTCATCAGGTTCTTATTTCTGCATCAAATCACTGGTTGAGGTTGCAAAAGGACATTGGTGACACCATCACAACCCTGCAAAGTTGGTGACAGCCCCCTAAAGTTTTGCCACGTGGAAAACTGTCACCATCTTCCCCCTAATCCTTGTCTTAAGTAGGAGCAGCACGAGAGGCTCACCTTGTTCCACACACAGGACGGCAGCCAGCAAGGTGACAAGAGGAGCCCTCATCTCCAGCAGATCCTCCCAGCAGGACCGGGAGGCTGTTTGCGGGGCAGGTTTTATACCCCCAGCCCAACGGCAGCAGTTTTACAGGTTCCCGACGGCTCGCGGGTGGACGTGAAATCAACCCGAGGGTGTGGAATGTTCATGTGGGAGTTTTCCACGCCGGAGCCCTTGGAGCGGGCTGGCACCTTGGGGAAAAGCCCTTTCAGCCACGCATTTCTTGCTATTCCGGTCGTGTGAGTGATGGGAAGTCGGGATCTGCTCTCTCCTCCTCTGAATTTCTTCCTTTCCTTCCTTCCAGAGCCGCTGCTCTGATGAAAGCGGAGCCCGGAGGCACGGGGAGATAGTCCTAGAAATGAATTTTTTCTAATCCCTTTGCACAGACAGCACGTGATGTTCCGGGGTTCGTACCATTCATTGGCTTTAATTATTCAACAGCACCAGACTCAGCCTCTGAGCTGGCCTAAGCTGGTTTACCTCAAATAAAATCAGTGTGTTTTACACTAAATTAAATTAGCTAATGGTTGGTTAAACAGAAGATTTTCCTCAAATTTTCACGTCAGTCTTCATTTCTTTATCAGTTTTCCTCTGGGTAATCCCTCTGCTTGCTCTTTTTCCTGCTTGTAATCCTCAAATACCTTGTACAATTTTGATTTAATGAAGTTTCGCTGCTATCCAGGGATTCTTTAGAGGAGCTGCTTTTCTCCACGCCCAACAGTTTCTCGAAATCAGACCTCCATTTCCAAGCCCACAAATTGGCACCCTGGAATTGCAGCTCTGCTCTGGAAAGAGCCATCCCTCAAAGTGTCATTTTTTCAACGTCTCCTCTTAAATCAAGCCTTTTGCTTTTATTCCTCTCCTCTGAATTCCTTAAAATCTGTCTCTGACAGTCTGGGATAGAGACCCTCATTCAAGATGCATCTTGTAAGAGCTCGAGCTGCCAGGTCCACAGAGCTTCTTCTAAAACAAGATTAGTCCTGGACAGCACAAAGAAAATATTGTCAAACCCCGCTTTTCCTGGCAATTATGGAATAACTTAACTGGCAATTCCCTGCACGTAGCCACCAGCGGGGTATTTTTGTCTGTTTCTAGCGTGAATCGTTCCAACACCAGATGATTTCCTGATCCATGTGATTGTCTGACAACTTTTTCCAGGCCCTCCTGATCTGCTCCTGGAATGACATCATCAGGTGGTGAATTCCAGAGTTGTTCAAGCCCTGTGTCCACATAGACATTCCCTGGGTTTTGGAGGTTGGTGAGGTCAGCGGGGACAGGGTGATGACCAAATCGAGCCTTGTGCTTCACACAGGACAACTTGGTCTTCTGCCCCAGTGTTTTATAAACAGGTTTTTCTCCCTAATTAGTGGGTGTGGCTCCTCGCTGGCATTTTGTGATGAGGGTGAAAGGGAAGAACCTTTTTTTCCCCTTATTTTTGGTCTTTTTTATCCCATAGACTTGTTATGTTTATTCCTTTCCCCTTCCATATCCCTGCTCCTGTTGATTTCCATAGAATCATGGACCGGATTGGTTGGAAGGGACCTTAAAAATCATCTTGGCCCAACCCCCTGCCATGGGCAGGGACACCTTCCACTATCCCAGGATGCTCCAAGCCCCATCCAGCCTGGCTTTGTTGACTTTTCCAACACCCATTTAATTCCCACATGAACCTTCTGGGAATAGGATCAGCACAAGTCGACACTTTGACTTTGACTTTGACTTTGACTTTGACTTTGACTTTGACTTTGACTTTGACTTTGAAGGAGCAGTGAGGCTAAAACATTCCCAGCACATCCAACAAACACATACTAAGGAGAGAAATTCGGGTGGGAAATGGGATTTTCCGTGTTTCCTGGGAGCCGTCTCCAGGACACGAACACCTTCCTTAGTACCGTGGTTCTAAGATACCTTGGAATGCTGGAGCGTTCCCTCTTCCCGGTGCGTGGAGAGCATGGGAAAGAGATTTATTTCCCAGTAGGACAGATTACAAAACTCAAAAGCACTCAGAGGCATCACGCAAGAATCCAGCATGGAGAGGGTGTCTCCTGCAGCCCGGGATCACAGCCTGGAGGAGGGCCTGGAGCAGGGACACCAAGTGAGGAGTAAGATTGAGGAAGACTGGAAAAAAAAAAAAAAAATCCCTGAGGAAGCTGAGTCACCTCTCTGGAGTAATCTTATCATTATCCACTCAGGAAAATTAAAGTGGATCAAATTGGAGCCATGAGTTGGCAATGGACTCAAATTGGAGCCGTGAGTTGGCTCCGTGACAAGAGAGCAGCAGTCAACTTTGGAAAAAGGGTCGCTTTTGTCCCTTTCCATGGCTTCCAGAAGATTTTTAGACCCAGTGAAGGCCTTGCTTTGGTCTCTTGCGTCCATCCTGTCTCTTGCTTCGGCATTGAGGCGCTCTGTTGGATCTGGGCAAATAAACAGGGAAAAGGGGGAGAAATTTCGTGTTGTGAGGAAAAAGGGAGAGGAATTATGCAAGCAGAGCAGCAGGCAGCACAGATCCTTCAAAACCAATGGTGGGAAAGCCCTGAGAGAGGGAAGAGAAGGGCCAAAGTTAAAGCACCTCCTGCAGATGCCTCATTTAGGCAGGGATCCTTGGCTGATCCGGGTCTTGGTGCAGTGACTCAGAGCTCTGAAAAATGAGTTTTATATAATCCACAGGGAGAGAGAGGCAGTTACCTCCCAGGAGCAATCCCAGCTATTGGAATGAGACTCCCGTCTCCTTCCCAAAAGCCCTCCAGGCATCACAGATGTCTGTGCTCATGGGGCAGCTCAGCGCTCCCATGTGAGGAGTGTGCAGCCGTGGGAGGCACCAGAAACCCGGGGTGATGGAAGGATTTGGAATTAGGGAGCAGCACCCGCGTGGGAGGTGTCAATCAGGATTTCTCGGGATGGCTGGCAGAGTCTCCTCTTATGCAACATTCCAGGGGGAGGGTTCATTGCAGGAGCTCTCGTGTTTTTAGGACCTGCTGTGCCTCAGGGAAGTTGCTGCTCCCACCTCCAGATGAGGACTTTGGGATGTGGGTCAGCTTTGGAGCACATGGATGTGTTGTGTTGTTGGGCACTAGGGAGAAACCCATGAGGTCAGCGGGAAATCAGGCAAGAAGGAGCCAGCCAGGATGGAGCTGCTCCCTTAGGGATGGCACTTCTGGATTCCCAGAGCTGTTTATAACTTCTCCATGCAGCAGCCATAACCAGGGCATGAGACCTCCCAGGGGTGTCCCACGTGTTTCCATCCCCTTTGCCATGCCAGGATCCTTCCCATCCCAAAACAGAGGCACCTGCCAAGTTCAGGCAGCTCAAGACATGACCTTATTTGAAACCTGGCTGCCAAAGGCAGGTCTGGACTCCCAAGCTCAGCAGAACAATACCTGAGGCCGTACCAGCCCCATCTTGGCCTCTCCCTGTGCCAACCATTGTCCCTAAGGAATCCTAAACCTGTGGATAGCACAGGATGAAGATTATTCCAAATAGTTCAGTTGTCATCCTCTTGGGATCGGGGTGTGGGGCAGAATATGGCCAGCCGAGGCCACAGAATTGGCTCGTTTGGGGTTTTTGGATCTGCGTCACTTGAATATCCCTAAATTTGGCGGGAAGGGATGCAGGGTGAGGAGAATAAATTGGGCAGATGGATGGAGCCAGCTCAGCTGGGACAGGCAATAAAATCCATGGGGAGGATGAAGAGACTTAAGGCAAAATCGAAGTATCCTTGGCCCATCTTGCATTTACACCGAGGAGGAAACCATGAGCTGAGGCAAGGAAATAGAGGTTGGATGGAAAAACCCAGAGTAGGACTGGAGGAAGAAGCCGACGAGGAAGTCTGGGAGAGAAAACAACCAGAGAATGCAGAGCCGGGGTTGGATGTGGATGGGAGGAAGGTGGGCAGGAAGGGGTAAGAGCAGATCGGGATGAGCTGGAGCCATGACTCCACGTTTCCTCTGCAAAGCTGTTGTAAAGAACAAAGATGTGGCTGTTCCCGAGCGTTGTTCCTCTGCTCCTGGAAAATTCCCGTCGGGATGAGCAGAGCATGGAGCTGTGCAAGGAGTCTGCAAAGGGAAAACCAGCTGGGTGAGCTGCACCCAACTCATATCCCTGGGAGATCTGCCTCGGGATGATCCTTGTGGAGAGCTCCTTCATCCCAGGAGAAAGCAGCTCAGCCTCCCTGGAAGGGTCGGAGTGGGAAAACCTCTCATTCCTAAGATTATCCACAAGGAAGGTCAGAGCAGGGTAATGAATCCCTTCAATTTTAACTTGACAAGCAAACATAAAAGATTTATTTGCAGTGTTAATATCTTCTTCACAGATGAGTCTGAAAAAATCCAGGTTTCTTTCCAGAAGGAAAATCTTTTCCTACGATTTTCCTTTAAGCACCCTCCAAAATGCTCTTCTCCCTTTTCTAAATAATCCTAATTCTTCTAAAGGAATTTCCACTGGAAGATCTTAAACCAGTTTAAAGAAAATGCTCAGGATCCCTTCCCATCAGGCCCTGCCTTGTCCTCTCTGTTTCCTGGAGAGCTCAAGAGCCGTTTCCTTCCAGGCAGCTGCCCCAGGAGAGGAACTGAAAGGAAGTTAAATAGAATTCAGTTTATTCCGAAATGGAGTCACAAAAATGCCATTTCTGCCAGTGCAGAAAAATAAAATCTAGGGAGAGGCTTCCTGAAGTGAATGCAAAGTAATTTTAATATATTTCAGCATTATTCCCATTCAACTTGCAGGCGAACGCCTCCGCTTTTATCCCATAACGTGGATGCATCCAGCAGCTACGCCCAACGTGCCACACCACGCAGCCACACAATAGAATAAAATAACACTTTATTGAGCCCAGTTTCTGTTTAACAACTGGAATATTAAAGGCTTTCTCAGAGCAAAATGATACAGGGCGGAAAATGGGAAAAAAAAATTGGCACAAGAGAGTGGCGGGGATAAAATGAAAGGCAAAAAATGCACGGAGTTGTAAATGCCAAGAGCAGGAGAGATGGTGACCACATGGGGCCATTCTGCACCTGCAGGGCTCCATTTTATCCCTTCCTCTCCCGAACATCATTTTGTGTCGTCATCAGAGCATGGAAAGAGCAAAAATATCTCCTGATGGGAGGAAGCCTTCCAGGTAGGAGGCACAGGGCAGCGTTCCCGCCGTACGGACCGCAGCTTGAACCATGCCATGCAAAGCCAAGCAGCTCATTTTCCCCCAAAAAACCCCTCAAAACCCCATCCTGAGGATGCAGGCGAGACTGGCCAGGACCCCCAGGGTGAGGATGGTGGAACTGGTTTTCACGCTGCTGGCCCCACTGATGTTGCACAAGGAGGTCTCGCAGCAGCTGGTGGCGACTCCGGCTATGCCGATGTTCAGGTCAATTGTTGGGCAAAATGCAGAACATTTCTTGGTGATTCGCTGGCTCTTGTCGTTGCCTGGAGTGGGAGGGAGAGAAAACAACAGGAAAAGCGCAGTTTTTCATCTTGGATTTTTTTATTTTTTTGCAGGTTTCGATCATAGCCTGGCTGCGCAATCCCGTGGGGAAATTGTTTGTCTGCGCTTGGTGCCGTCGGGTTTTCCCTTGGGTTTCATCACATTCCGTCTTTATTTGTGTATGTGTGACCTATGGACACCATCTCCGGGCCTTACAAATCCTCTGCTGGTTTCAGGGCCAGCTGAGGGCAGGAGTTTGGGGCTTATTTGTACAATGTGAGATTGCAAAACATCAGCACCGTGCCTTGGGATGGCCCCTTCCACAGCACCCAGCCCTTTCCGTTTCCACCACCTCACGGGCATAAACTTGAGCTTGGAGTTGAGACAAGGAGTTTGTGCAGGGATAGTAAAAATAATTATTTTTATTCCAACATCTCCCCGTCCTGAGTGTGTTTAATCAGAAGTATTTAATTTTAACTGAGTTTAATCGGAGGTATTTTTACGATATGTTGCAACGGGCCCAGTCTATGCCGTGTTCCCACCTTCCCAAGATTTGTTCTCCGAGTGCTAAAATCCTCATTAATTCCTCCAGAGCACGTCCAGAGTGGGAGGAGGCTCAGCTGCCAGCCCCACCTGAGCCCCACCTTGTCCTCAGAGCCTTGGGAAAGCTCCACACTCACCGATCCCTGTGGTGGAATAGGAGGTCAGACAATACTTCTCGTTCTCCGAGCATTTGGTGGTGCTGAGACACTGGATGTTGGAAGTTGCATCTTTGCACGAGAAGCAGGTCAGGGAGAAAGCTGCAAAAGAAGCACAAAAACATTCATCAGGCACCTCTGGGAATATCCTTAGGAGCACAAAACTGGGGGGAGGATGGAGGATCTGTCAAGCCCAGTGGCCACAGGCAAAAAATTCCTGCATGGGTTAAACTCGGCCCCGAGGACTCTCCAGGAGCCAGGTTAAGCTCAAATTGCTGCCACAGCTGTGATTTGCTCATTTAGGAACCCACAGGGGTCTTCCCTCTGGATATTTAGTTAACTCTCCCTTGAATCCATTAAAACATCTGGAATCTCCACTGTATTCTTGGGAAGAGCAGCCCAGTCTCCCACCACTTGCAGTGTGAAGCTTTTGGGTTTTCTTTCCAACCTGGCCCCTCCAAGCCTCATTTTTTGGCCACCGGTTCTTGTATGGAGGCACTGGACCAGGGAATCTGTGGCTGGGCCATCCCTGGAAGTGTCCAAGGCCAGGTTGGATGGGGCTTGGAGCAACGCGGGATAGTGGAAGGTGTCCCAACCCATGGCAGGGGGGTGGAATGAGATGGTTTTTAAGATCCCTTCCAACCCAAACCTTTCTATGATTTGGGTTGATTTTCAGAGCTCTCCTGTGCTAGGAGGAAAATCTTGGATCTGGAGAAGGCCGGGCTCAGCAAATCCCTGCCTTGGCTGCAGCAGATTCCTTTTTCCAGCCATCCGTGGGTAACAACTTCCTCGCTCCACAAAACGTGCACATCTGGAGCCCTCTGCATCTGCCAAGTGCTGTGCTAAAATCAGTGAATGAGAACAGCTGGCACTCGACGAGGCTGAAGCATCATTGAGAGCAAAGAGATCCTTGGGGAAGGATTCTTTGCATGATAAGGGGAATTTCCTCCTCATCTGTTTATCTGGCTGCAATGTCACCCTCCAGGGATTAAACTCATCCTCATTTCCAGAATATCCCTGGCTACGGGCAGTTAATGCCCAGCTAATTCTTGCAGGAGCTTTGTCCTGTAGCTTTGCCTTCCTTGCTCTTCGTCTTCCTCACTCCTCTCCCTTGACCAGGTTTCTTTGTGCCTTTGCCTGCAATGTCCCAACCTCTCCACTGCCCTCGTTTGACCTTGGACGAGCCCTTGTGGCCCAAACAGGCTCCTTAAGTGTCCTGCTAGCCCAGATCTGGCTCCAGCTCAGTCCGTGACCGCAGGATCACTGGTTTCCTTTCAGGTCTCTATTCTTCCTCTGCCTGTGTGGAAACTCTGCCTTCTTTTCCCACTGCAGCCAACATCCCCTTCTTTCCCGTGGCCTTTCCTCTTGTGGTCCGCAGCCCTCACATTCCCTGCTCTTCCTCTGCTGTCCCTCACTGACCGGCAGTGAGCAGAGGCCACCAGACAACTCCAGTCCCACTTCCCACCATTCCCATGGTTGTTCCAAAAGCCTCAGACTTGGCACACAGCTCTCTTTGACTTCATATCCTGACTATTGCAATTTGCTTCCTATCGTGGCCATTCCCATCTCCAGAACCTCCAGTTGTCCTGCCTGGCTCTTGCCTTCAGTATTGTCCTGACCCTTGGGGCCTAAATTTAATTCTTCAAGTCTGGGACCCTCCTTTAGATTGTCCCTGTCCAAGGTGTTTGGCTTCATTCTCTTTTCTCGTGTGAATTCTGTTACATGGAATATAACACGGAATATTTCCGCTCCACCCCACTGGGAACCACCCTTTCCTCACGGAAACACTCAGTCCCCAAACTGGATTTTCCAGACACAGAGCTCACTTTAATCCTTAATAAACCCGGCATCTTTAATCCAAGCCCATTCCCAGAAAAACTCCCTGAATCAGGGCAGGAAACAGTGGAGCTGGTTACCTGCCCAAATCCTGTTTCATCCCAACTTCCCAAAGCTCCTAATTTCAGACTCCAGTTGCCCTGGGAGCCTCCTTGGCAGGTGAGGGGGGAAGCACCATCCAAGGGTGAATTTTCCAGCCTCTCTCTGTGCTCCAGAGGTTTCTGACTCACCATTTAATCCAGGACTCTGGGATGGGCTCCTAAACTGGCAGACCCTGAAGTCAGGAAGGACAATTTTGGTCAAACTATAGAAAAACACTTCAATTTTATTTCATTTCTTGAGGTATCTGCTGCAATGAGGGCTGAGAGGGGAAGGGAATTTTATTTCTTCCAGATACAAACGTGGAGTTAACCCAGGCTTCCTTTGGATGTCTCCACCCACCAAGACCTCTGCTCTAACTGAAGAGAAACATTCCTGAAGGAATTTGCTGTCTCATTCCATGATCTTTTTTAAAAATGGGAGTCAAGCTGCAGGAAAAGATCCTTTTATTTGCCTTAACATCCTCAACTTGAGCACAATTCCAAGTTTCAAGCCAGAGAAATCCAACAATAGGAATATTTCCATCCTCAAATTAAGTGGGATCCAAAGTGGTCTGTTAGTCCAGGGCCAGCATGGCCAGGAATTTGCAGGTCAAATCCTACAGGGAAAAATTCAGTTTGCAAACAGGCAAAACCTCCCCGAGCTGAGGGAATCAGCCATTCCCCTAAACCAGAGGGATATTCCAGGCTGCACCCTCTGTTCCCTGCCTGACCCAGAGCACAAGGCATGGTCCTTGGCAGAGCCCATGCAGGAAAACTGAGGTGCAGCTTCCCAGTGCTCTCCCAAAAAAACCCCCCAGATAATTATCAGAATGAGAATGGGACCCTTCATCTCCATCCCAAACCTGGGATCAGCTGGAAATCGTGGAATCATTAGGGCTGGAAAAGACCTCCAAGATCATCGAGTCCAGGTCCACCACTAAACCCTGGCTCTGAGCACCACGTGCACGTATTTTCTGAACACTTCCATGGGTGTGATCCCACCGCTTCCCTGGGCAGCCTGGATGCTTGACCACCCTTTCAGGGGTGAAATTTTTCCTGATAGATCAGACTCCATGGTCTTAGAGGTCTTTTCCAACCTTAGGGGTTCCGTGATCAGCAAAGTTGCACCTTGGAAGCAACAAGGAAGAGCTGGGAGCCAGAGTTGCACCTTCCTGTGGCTCAACCACCTCTGTTAATTCAGGTAATGATGGTTTCTAGATGCAACCAATAAAAAGTGAGCGAAAATAAAATAAATAAATCGGGCTGTAGTGTTAGATCTGAGACTTACTGCACGCATTGCCCCATCCCTGCCCTGGATATCCCTCATGGATGTCCCTATTCCCATGGAGCTGCCCCGAGGGCTCTCAGCTGCCACTGAGCCATTCCAGGGGCTGGGCTGGAGTCATCTGAGGTGGGAATCTCACCCCCCACTCCTCATCATCCCTCCGACTTCTGGTGGGGATAAACCCCCTCGCCTCCTTCTCCTGGCATAACTCCTTCGTGACCCTTCAGCTTCACCACCCACGCTGCAAAATCCGGGAGTATCGAAGCCGTGCCCCAGTTTTGGGATGGTTCAGTGCAAAGCAATCCTTCTGGGACTCACCGCTTTCCGTGCACAGGGCGACGCCGAGCACGACCAGGAGGAGAAGCTTCATCCTTCCCAGGTCTGGGAGCCTCCAAAATAAGCAGGGCTCGGGCAGGGCAGGTTTTATACCCCTGCAGTGTTTTCTTTGATGCGGAGATAATAACCAGAGGCTGCTGTGTCAGATGATGGATAATTGGGAGCAGCGTGTCCGGGCTTGTAGGGAGAAGGGCGTTTGGTTGGAAATCTGGGAGTGTGTTTTTCCCCACAACTTCTCCTTTTTGTGGTTGCTTCACAGTGCAGCCGCTCCAGCTGACGTGAACTCTGCAAGTGTTTCTAATTCTGGAGAAGTGGGGGGGAAAGCAAAACACAAAAACAAAGCAATTTTCCCTGGAAAAGAATAAGGTTTTCCTTTTCAGGTCTCAGAGCAGGCTGCATCCTCCAAGATCGTGTCCTTGAACGTATGGAAATGGAGGGAATTTGAATTTAAAATTGAATTTGGGATGGAAACTTCTCCCAAATGTCTCCCAGGATTGTCAAGACAGTGAGATCAGAAGAGCAGAATCCTTCCACTGCTTTTCATAGGGGACCAGGCATCATTTTCTGTCTCCTTTTTAAGTTCAAAATCAGAAATGTTTCTGGGATATTTTTTATGAGGGGAAAATGTTATTTTCTTAGAAAATACATTTCACAGAGCAAAGAAAAATGACCATTTAAGTTAAAAAATAGGAATAACACCCACTCCCATGGCATGGAAGAAGCTGGGAATTTTTTCACAAATTCACAAAAAAAATAAATGTCAGGGAGAAAAACACAAACCAATTAAAGCACAGAGAAGGAGGAGTTGGCTGATCAATGATCTCAACTCATTAAGTCTTAGAAAAAGGATAATTTGTGAAATGCCAAGCAGGAGTATTCCACTGAATTCCCAGACTGTGCTCTTTATTCCTCCTTTTTTTTTTTTAAATTTAAATCGTGTTTCATCCCATCTCCCTGTATAGAATCAGAACCTTTCCCATCTTCCTGGGGATCGCCGTTGTTTTCCCCTCCCGCTGTTGCCTTTCTGCCATCAGGTCGCGGGGACAGAGGCACAATCCCAGGGAAGCTCCGGCTGGATCCTCTCGCGTGACCCTCGGAGCTGCAGGAGCTGCCCCGAAGCCTCCGCCAGCGCCTCTGCCCCTTGCTGCTCTCCATCTGCTCCGTTCCCTTTTTCCTTACCTCCAGCTCGCTCCGATTCCCGTCTCCCATGGAATATTTCGGGCTTCCAGCCTGACCCACCCCCAGCCACCCTCTCACCGGGAAAACACGCCGCGTTCCCGAGGTGACGTCAGTTTTTCCAACACCTCCAGGTCGGATTTATAAACATTGTCCCTCCGGAGCCCTGCATGAGTAAGGTGAGGAAATTTTGGCTTTCCCAATAGGCAGAGCACGAAACTCGTTCGGAGCAGAGGTGGCAATTGCCCAAAAAAGCTCCAAGGAGGGGCGAGGTTTGGCTCTCCCGGCCTCCTCAAGGCACCCGGCAGGAGGAAAACAAAGCTCCCTCCATGCCAGCGCAAAATACTGCGAAATATTTCACCTTCTCCAAGCCGGAATAGATTTAATGAGTTTTTTAGTAGTAAATCCATGTTTATTGGGGCCTATCCGGAGGGCTCCAATCCTGAGGAGATGCTGTTCCATTCCAGAGCCAGCCCACGCTGGGATTTATCTCCAACAGCATCCTCTGACAGGTTCAGAAATAGCAGCTCAGGCACTGCTTTTTTTTTTTTTTCCCCTTGCCTCAAAATCTCATCCCATGCCAAAGCCTAAAATATCTCCTGTCTCCTGCAAGCTGCTGAGATTTGGAGAAGGCAAGACTGGATTTCTTAAAGGCTTTATTGCAGGATTCCTGACAGATTTTCCATGAGATGCTCCTGAAATCTTCCAGCTGGTCCCATATGGCCCTCTGATATTTTGTCCCTGCCGGGGCCAGGTGACAGAATGAAAGGAGCCCATGAGGGCAGGAAGGACATGAGGACACGAGAAGAACCGAGGCAGAGGAGAAGATAAAATCTCAGTTTACAAGAATTTGGAATTCATGAAATTCAGGAAGATTTTGTAAAGAGTAGCAGGGGATTTAACTGGAGGGGAAAGTGGAAGGTGAGGTGGAAAGATTTATTTCCCTTGACACAGCGGAGTGGAGAAGGGAAAGAGGAGAATGTTTTGCTTATCTTGTTCTAAACCTGATTGAAATAGTCACGTGAGAAGGGCAAACAATTGTTTATTTTGGGGGGAAAATGCAATTTTCATCAAACAAGTGCTGTAATGCGAAAGTAGCTGTGAAATTCAGATGTTGTTGCTAAATGTGGAATTTCGAGTTGGCCGAAAGCTTTGAGAAGCGTCTCAGAAATGATTGTGATTAACATAAAGTGACGGGAAAAGCGATTTTAAAAAGTGCAAAGCCCCAAGCTTCTGGAGAAATAGTCCCCACAGAAATTCTACAACAGCTCCACTTCAGTTATCCCATTGAAATAAATTCCAGAACACCCTTCCTGGCCAGAAGTTAAATCCTTATAGGATGACTAAACCTAATCCCATCTTTACAACCTTCACGCAGCACTGTGGTTTCTCCCCGTTGCACGGAAACACATGGAATTTGCAGTGCTGGTGGAGTAGAAATCTTCTCAAATCCAGCACAGGATTCCTCTCAAATCCAGCACAGGATTCCTCTCAAATCCAGCACAGGATTCCTCTCAAATCCAGCACAGGATTCCTCTCAAATCCAGCACAGGATTCCTCTCAAATCCAGCACAGGATTCCTCTCAAATCCAGCACAGGATTCCTCTCAAATCCAGCACAGGATTCCTCTCAAATCCAGCACAGGATTCCTCTCAAATCCAGCACAAGGTTCCCTCAAATCCAGAGCAGGATTCCCCTCAAATAAAACAGTACTGGAGGCCTTTTTTTCCAGGTGCCGCTATAGGGACCCTCCCAAAATTCAGTGCTGCACTTTTCAGCTGGGAATTCCACACTCTCCAGCTCCAAGATTATTTTATTTGCCTGTTTTAGCTGCAGTTCTGCTCCTCCAAGAGCAGAAGGGAATCTCAACCCCCAGAGCAGAAGGGAATCTCAATCCCAAGACATTCAGGGGCTCTCCATCCAATCTCCTCCCACCCCAAGCCTGGAAATGCAGCAGAAACCCTGGAAAGGGAAGGAGCAGAGACCTCCCCAGTGAGCTCAGACACCGTCACCTCTCCCAGGCTCTTCCTGCCCGTTTCCCACAGGAAAATCAGGAGCAATCACTCAGCAGCATCTCCAAGCAGGCACGGGGGTCGGACAGATTCCAGCAGCGTTTTCCTTACCTTGGACATCTCCAGCATCTTGGGGTGGGACCTTTACCTGTTTTAAAAGCTGGAACAACCCACCTTGCAGAGATCCCAGGAGAACTTCCCGGTGCAGGTTCCTGCAGGACCAAATTCCTGGCCCTGTCTCAGCTTCTACAAAACAATTCCCACCGTTGTTTGCAATGGGAACAACGCAAACATCTCTGACCTTTCCAGACTGCCACCGTTCCTCATCTCTGAGGGATCTGGGAGACCGTCTGGCTCTGTGGAGTGTCGGGAGCTGCTGGATGGAAGGAAGTTGGGAAAGGCAGCCTGGAGAAGACTCCCAAGTGCTTAAAAGAGGAATTCAGTGTGAAGCAGAGCTGATTTCTCAGGCTGGTCCTGGTGTGGATACAACAAACACGCTCTAGAATAACACAGATCTTTATTTTGTCGGACAGTTATCACACACGTGCTATCAAAAGAGCTTTTTCCAGGGAAAAATTAATATAAAACAACAGGGGCAAAAATAGGAGCTACACTGCTGTGTCATGTTGGGGTCTGAAGCAATGTCTTGGAATAAAACAGGGTCGCTGTTGGAAGCGCTCGGCTGAGGTTTGTCACTTGGGGAATACCTTGTGGCTTCTCGGGTGGTCACATCTGCCACCCCCGATCACAGTCCTGCCCTGAGGACGCAGATCAAACTTCCCGCGATTCCCAGCAGGATCACGGCGTAGTTGATCCGGATGCTGTTGGCGCCGCTGAAGTTGCACAGGGAGGTGCTGCAGCACTTGGTGGAGTAAGCGGCCACCCCGAAGTTCACGTTGGTCTCGGGACAGTCCGCGGAGCATTTCTTGGTGATGCGGTGTCCCGCGTCCTTGCCTGGGTGGAGAAGGGATCAGAAAGGAGAGCTAGGGTTTAGGATTCTTCCGGAAGAGCCGACCAGAGGAGGGGGATTTGCAATTTCCCTAATTTCCCACACAGCACTAAAAGCCCTCAGGGGGTTTGATGAGGGCTGGGTGTGAATCCACAGTCCCTGGATCAAATGTGGGACACTGGAAAACCCTCGATTGAAACCCACACCACCCTAAATCTCTGGTCTGGTTGCCCAGGCGGTGGCCAGTCAAAGCTTAAACCCAAGATCCTGGAGGTCTTTTCCAGCCTAAATGACTCTGTGATTCCTGCGGGACAGCAATTCCAATGCATTCCCAGCTTTTAAAACCGCGTTATTGACATCCAACCCCTTTCCATTCTCCATCCCAAAACATCTCAGATCAAACAGCAGAGGCTGCTCCTGAAATCTGGGTGTTCCAGCCAGCCCTTCCACAAGGTGGTGGGGCCCTGGCACAGGTTTTCCAGAGAAACTGTGGCTGCCCCATCCCTGGAAGTGTCCAAGGCCAGATTGGAGCAACCTGGGATAGTGGGAGGCGTCCCTGGAACGAGATGGTCCTGAAGGTCCCTTCTACCTCGAAGCACCACCGAGGGATTCACACTCATCACATTGAGACACTTAAACCTCAATATCATCACTCCTTTACAACAAAACCAATCAATTCCCTGAAAAAAATTGCCAAGCAACATCTCTGGAAGAAAAAAAAATCCCAATTTCTGGGGCTCACCAATTCCGACAGTGTTGTACGTGGTCGTGCAGTATTTCTCATGGTCCTCACACTTGTAGGTTTTCAGGCAGTTCCAGTTGGAGTGTTCGTTGTCACAGGTGTAGCAAAACAGGGAGGAAGCTGGAAAATGCACGCACGACACGGGTTAGTGGTTCCCAGCAATTCCCTCCTGGGGAAAAGAGTGCCAAAAGCCTTGGAAAATAAAATACAAGGGGAAAAGCCTGGTGTGAACAACTTTTCACAGTGAGTGAAATAAGTTCGGGTTTGATTAATGGAGCTGAGGAAACAAACGTAGAGAACAAACCAAGTTTTCTTTCTGGACTGGAGGTTTTGGGGGGTTAAATTTACACTTTTCAGCCTGAGCAGCATTTTCAGGTGATTTTTTTCTTCTCCCCAGGATCTACATTGGCCCTGTTGAAAACCAACTTCCAAAAGCAAAGTCCTGGCAAGGAGAGGAGGAAGCGGCCCAGTTCTAGAGGTCAGTTTTAAATATTTTCACCCTACATCTGCAAAAACCCTGCCCAGACATGAATTAATTAATGCTTAATGACACCCCTGGGAGCCAGATTACGGAGGCACCACAATAGAGGGAGTTCCCTGGGAGAGGTTGCCCCAGACAATGGACGGATAATTCCTGTCAGCACCTGGAACAAGGTGTTCTCCACGGTGTTTTTTCCTCAGTGCTGAGCCGGGTCTATCCCAGAGCCAGAAAAAAGTGGGATATTACTGGGCACAACGGGAGTAAATTGAGTCAAACTTCCAGGCTGGCCGTTAGAGCACAAATGTGCCTTCTCGATCCCTGGAGGTGGGCTCACAACTGGTGGAAATTGCTTCCCTCCTGCCCAAAATTCCAAGAAATGCTCCTGATTCTGGGGCGGGGGTGACAGAGGCGGCTGGGTTGCTCTCGGGAAATCCTGCTCCATTGTCACCAGCCCTTGGTGAAGAGCTCTTGGTGGAAGGTGAACAAAAGTTATAAACCAGCGAGGGGTCTCCATGAGGCTGAGATTTCCCTGGCTCTGTTTCTCCTGACTTTCCCAGCCCAGGAAGGCTGTTTTTGCACAGAACGGCCCCTTCCAGTCGAACTTGGACTTGTTTTTAGCAAGGAATCCCCTCCCAGTGACCCTCCAAAGTTTGTTCTTTTTTCAAGCTCTCATCTGAGGTTGGGTCTGCCCATGAGACTTGGTTAAACAGTTCCAGAACCGGTTTTAAAAGAGAATTGAAAGCCCTTTTAGTCTCTAACCATCCCAAGGAGGAGAAAAAAAGGCCTCCCCTGTCTGATCTGGGGAGCTCTGGGTGTCTCAGCACAGGACAGGCTCACTCTGAAACCTTCCCAGACGCTTCAAGGAAAGTTGGACAGGGCTTGGAACAAGCTGGGATAGTGGAAGGAGCCCTGCCCATGGCAGGGGGTGGAACAGGATGATCTTTAAAGTCCTTTCCAACCCAAACCATTTTATCATTTGCTGATTCTCCGCTCTTTTTCAGTGCCAGGTGTTGCAAGCTCAGGTGTTCTCCGCAGCAGGAGGTAAAATCAGCCTCGTTGCAAACTGGATTTAAGTTCTCCTTTTCATCACTCACTATTTCTGCATCACTTGGGAATTTTCAGCCTCCGTCAGGGTTCCCCAGCCCGACCTGGGGGCTCCTGTCCTTTTGCAGGCAAAGCAAAACCCAGACCTGGCGAGGATTGTTGCATTTTACAGACCCTGGAGCTCTCCCTGATCTGCTTTTCTGCCAAATTTCCCAAACCACTTCCTGCTGCAGATGGAGCCGAGTCCTCAGCACGTGCCTGAGAGCAACTGAAAGCGCTGATGCTCCCTAAGTGATCCAAGGAAAATCCCTTCCAGCCAGGAAACAATAACAGCTCGAGCCATTAGAGCTGCTCTAAAGCCTTTCCTGCGTCTGCCCTCCCACCCTCCATTAGCTGGAGTTTTGCAAACGCAGCCAGAAATAACCTTAACGGTGCAAATTGTGCTCCTCGGGCTGGCAGATCCATGCCCAGAGCCAGTATTTCCCAACCGGATATTCCCCCACAATTATCCAGGTACGGCTGCACCTCCTTTTAAAGAGGACAAGAGCAGAGCGTTGTGCATCCCATTCCAAACACACTCTCCCAGGCACTTAGCAGCTCTTCCAATTTAGGAGCAAAGAGCTCTGAGGCTTTCAAATATCTGCCAGCAGCCTCGTTGCTTAATTGGAATTGCGGGGGAATGAAGTGAAATGCTGGCAGGACATGTGGTGCCAAGACCAGCCACGCTTTCGTCCACAACAACTCCTCGGGTTTCATTCAGGATCAAAAATCAAACCAAAGGCAAAGACTCTGAGCCCGGCTTGATTCCTGTCAGCGTTTTTCAGGTCGTGCCTTCGGCTGTGAGTGATTGGAGCTGGATATCTGAGGGTGTGAGAAACCAGAATTCTTCTCCTCTGGGTTACAGAGAACCCACCCAGGAGCGAGGACTCAACCACACGAAATATTTCTCGCCGTGGCTGCCACCGAGAAAACCCCACCGAGACCTCGGCAGCTGCAACAAAAGCTGCCAAACCCTCTTGTCCCTCATTTATCTCCTTGTCTGTCCTTGCCATCCTCTCCTCTGGCTCTCCCAGCCTCCTGAGCTCCTTACCTTGCTGGGCGCACAGGACTGCAGCCAGCAGGGTGACCAGAAAAGCCTTCATGGTTGGTCCTTGTGCCCTCGGAGCCGGAGCAGTGTGGGAAGATGCATCCCAGGAAGGTTTTATACTGGCACTGCCTCGTGTCTGGCTTCCTTTGATTGCAATAATTTGAGGTTTGGGCAGTGCCAGCACCCGAGATGTGATCAGTGCTGGGTGTGTTTGTGCATAGGAACCTATTATGAGGCTGCAGATAGCAATGTTTTTTTACCTCTCCTTCTCATCCACTCTTTTTTTTCCGAGGCCTACTCCTGTCTGCATTGCTAATTTGGGGAGCAATTTAGCTGATCCCAAACACGGGAGTCCCTTCTTGGGCTGAGCCACGAAACCTGGAGCGAGTCAGAGGCAGCTGGGCCTGGCTGGGATGGCTCCTTGCTTGCTGGCACCCTCCGTCCTTTCTCTGTGCCGTGGAATGGGAGCTGAACATCTCTGGGGAGTGGGAGAGGAGGCAAGGAAAGATTTTTGGATTGTCCGGAGCCATTCGGAATTATCTCACCTGTACAAAGTGCTTTAAGCAGGAAGCAGCAGCGTTCCTACAATCGTGGAACCATAGAAAGGTTTGGGTTGAAAGTGACCCTAAAGATCCTCTTGTTCCACCCCTGATCCCACTGTTTGTGCCTGGAGATGTCACTCAGAGGCTCCAATGGTCCGGGCAGGGATGGGGTTTGATGCTTTTGTTTTGTTCTTCTGTCCTCCAGAACCATCCAGGGTTTCCAGGTGACAATGTTTGTTGCTCCCTGGAGTCCAACTCCAGACTCCGTCAAGTTTTTCCAGTCCCCCATGACCTTTCCAGTCTTTCTGGGCTCCCTCCTTCTGCTCCCACAACACCTCTTGACTCAGGGTGCAGAAGAGCCAAATGACTCAGGGTGCAGGAGAGGCACAAAGTGCACGGAAACACTTGCAGGAGTTAAAACAAATCTACAAATGGGAGTGAAAACGACAGAGAAATAAAAGAAATCCTGGTCAAAAGGTCTTGGCAGGGACTCTTTGGAGAGAGAAATGACCAAGGGGAGCTCAGGGTCAAGGTTTGTAAGGTCACAAATGGTGTGGAAACAGAAGAAAGAACATCCAGGTGCTCCTTGTTTTCCCCAGCTTAATCATAGAGTCACAGGACACCTTAAGCTGGGAGGGACCCAAAAGGATCAGCGAGTCCAACTCCTGGCCCCGCACAGGACGCCCCAAAATAATCCCACTGAGGGCTTTTTCCAAGCACTTCTGGAACTCTGGCAGTCTTGGGGCCGTGATCGCTTCCCTGGGGAACCTGGAAGTCCCTTCATAGTCTCTCCCTCTGCCCCCCTGCCTGCAAAACCCTGGGAAGTTGGACCCATTCCTAACCCCTGTTACGAGTTTTTTGCTTCCAATCATTTTTCCTTCGCCCAATTCCTCCTTTTCTGCAGCAGCTTCAACCTTCAGTGATTCTGTCTCAGTGTCCAGAGGGTGGAGGGGATGAGCCTCCAGTTTTCCAAGTTTTCCATTCTGCTCTCTGGCCTGACCTTGAGCAAGAATCTTGAACTATTTCATCCTTTAGGGAGGATGTGAAAGGCCCACGTGACAGATAATGCAGCAACAATATTTCAGAAATAATCTGGGGGAAAAGAAAAAACATTCTCTCTGAGCAAGATTCCTTATAAATAACAGGCATGAAAAACATCAGGCAGGAAACGAGATCTGCTGGAGCAGGGAGGGAAAAAACAGGTATTAATCCCCATGTTTGTTTAATGGATAACACCAGGGTTGTCTCAGGCAGCTGGAAAAATGGAAAATGAGACTTCCTTCCCTTCCATCCCATCAAAAATCCCAAAATGAAAATGAATTATCACCCCAAATCCAGCTCGTCTGGGAGCCAATCGAGCAGAAAAATGCAGCTCCTCAGCAGGAAGAGGGAACAAGGCTTGAACACAGCCCACTACAAGCAAGAAGAAAAGCTTTGGAATTAAAACAAATAAATGAGCAGTAAATAAATGAGGCTGTTAAAGCAAAGTGCAGCTGAATAGAAAAAACGTCAAGTGAGAAATGGGCTGTGGGAAGTGGGAATGTGAGAAAGCTTTTAAATAGATTAGAGAGGGGGGAAGTTAATAATAATAATAATAATAAACAAGATTAATATTTCAGACAGAAGTGGAAAGAGAGAAGGAGGGAGCGGAGAAATATTGGTGCAAAGCAAAATAATTCAAGGCCAACACACAAAGCTTAGGGGGAAATAATTAAGGACAGGCAGAGTGAGGGAAATGAATATGATGAGCTGGGAGGGAAGTCCCTCCTATGTGGAAAATGTAAATTTTCTTCTGTGCAGACCCAGTTCAGGGGATAAAAGCAGCCCTTCAAGGGGCTGGGAAGCTGCAGAATTCCCCAAATCCCAGTTTAACCAACCCCTGGGGGCTCCTGTGCAACCTGGATGGGGAAAGCATCCAGGGCATCACCTGACCCCTATCCCCGTGTCCCTGGAGGAGGCTGCCAAGGCTTTGGGAGGCATCCCAGGCTCTGGCCAGGTCCCAAATCCCCGCTATTCTTGGGCCCCGTTGGCATTGCAGTCACGCCCAGGGCCACTGCAAGGGCTCTGGGCTCCAACCAGCACCACAGCACTGAGGGGAACGGCGCCTTTGGAAGCAGAATCCAGTTTTTCCGAGCAAGGGGTGAAGAGAGCTGGCAGAAAATCCAGGGCAAAGACAACTGAGGGAGTGGGAGTGCAGATGGTGCCAGGAGGGCGCAGCGGGGAGGTGTTAAAACCGTTTCCCAGGGACATAAAAAAAAAGCAGGGTGAGGGGAGGGCAGCAGGGTGGCTCTTGCTGCAGAAACTGGGCCAGGTGGGTGTCACCCAGTGGGTGTCACCCAGTGGGTGTCACCCAGTGGGAATTAAACAGTTAACAGGGAGTTTTAGGAAAAAGAAACCTTCCCCCACTTGGGGCTTGGCAGCCACAGAGGGTGTTTGTGCCAGACTTTGGGAATGCCTTGTGCAAGGCCAGGCCTTTCTGTGTAACTGGAGCCAGACAAAGCGTGGTTTCAACCTGGGATGGAGGGATGGGATGGAGCCAGATCCAGGGATGTTTAAATGTCAGCACTTCCCACTTTCTCCCCTTTTTTCTCCCCGGAGGGTGGCTCCAACCTCAGCTCCCCTCAAGGGTGTAGGGAGGAATCTCTGTTTCAGCTCGGGCTCGTGAAGGGCAGACTCGAGAGGGAAGGGAGAGGCCGTGGATGAGGCGGGAAGGTGGAGGACATGGATGGTGCTCCCCGTGTCCCTGAGTCACACAGATGGTGCAAGAGGTCCAGCCTGACTCCAGACAACACCAGGATGATCTGCTTGTGTCCTCTCCTCCTTCCCTGGAGGGTCAGGGAAGGCCGGGTTGCTTCATCTGGACCTGCAATGGGTTTGGTGAAGGAGGAGAAGGGGGAGATCACGGGACCCAGATACACCTGGAAGAAAGGAAAACCCGAGTGCGACGTTTTGCCTTTTCCACCTGGGCCTGTTGCAGGCAGCCTTGCAACAGGCAAGGGAATATCCTCCCTTTGCCAAAGCACATCTGGCACAGCTGTTCTGGCAAGCTCCAAACAACAGGACACAGCTCCTCAGGTCATTCCCATGGCAGATGACAGAGGCTACCAAACTTCCAGCTGGGAAGGACACCGGTAGCCCAAATCCACCATGTGTGGCTGAAATACAGAGTGATCCAGGTGGACTTCAAGGCCAGGTTGGATGGAGCTTGGAGCACCACGAGGAAGTGGGAGACATCCCTGCCCATGGCTGGGGTTGGAATGAGATCATCCTTAAGATCCCTTCCAACCCAAACCATTTTGTGTTTCTGTGGCTTCCAACTCAGCAGCTGCGATGGTCACCAGGAGCCTTCCTGTTGATCTCAGGAGCTGAGGAACTTGAGTCCTTTGGGGCTGCAGCCAACAGGGAACCGAAGCCATTTCGTCACATTCCCTCAGCCTCCAAGATCCTAAGGGATATTTCAGCCCCGTCAGCTTGGAGTGACATCAAACAGCACCATCATGCCCGGAGTCAACCTCCATGATTCACACCGCCACCAAAATCCTGATGGAAAGGCCAGATCCAGGCTCTGTCATCAAACAGGGCACCAGCCCGGCCCCAACGCCACCCAAGCCATCGGGCCACCAACACTGGGCACACCCCAGCCCAGCCGGTGCCCTGGCATGAGGCTGCTCCTTGGGAGCCACTTGGATGTAACCACCCTGTTTTTGGAGGAAAGGGAGTTATGGATGTGAATCATCCTCCTTGGAGCCGGGGCCAAGGTTTGTTGTTCGGTGGTGGCATCTCCGCAGCCAGGAATGGGAATCTTGGAGACCTGCGGGGTCTGAGGGGAAAAGGGCAGCGAAGAGGGTGGTTGGGAATAGGAAGAAAAGAAGAAAAGAGAGGAAAAAAATCCAGTATCCTCTTGGAATTTCCGAAAAATAATTCATTCCAGTCCCTGCCAAGGAGGGCACCGCTGGCTGCAACCATATTTGGGAAGAAATAACCCTTCTCCCTGACAAATCCCACATCTGCCATTGTTTTTTCACTGAAAGTGGGAATTTCCTCTTGTCCAAGTCCAGCCCTCCCAATCCTGTTTCATAACACGAAGAGTCAACGTGCAGGAGTTAAAATGGGATCATCCCCTGCACCACATGATCCCACAGGCCCTGACAAGCTCTGATCCCTGTTTGGAAACCTTGGCCTGTGATAGGAATCTCAACCATGCCAGGACAAATTTTTACAAAAAGACGACCAAAATCTTTGCCACGGAATATTTTGGCCAGGGTTTGAGGGAGACAAGTAGGTGACAGCTGCCGTGTTTGTCTTCACGACATCTCTGTGAGCACTGTGGGGGTTCTGTGTTTGTTTTGTGGGTATTTTTAAATTGAACTTTAAGATCCAGGGTGGTGTAGGGAGCTGTCACTGGAACCTGCCAGGCTGGTGTGACACAGCTGTGGTGGCATTTTGAGGGCATCTCCAGGTGTCTGCAGGGCCTCCAAGACAGCTTCGGCCTACTGCATTTTGGGCTATCTTCCGTAAGAACCAAAATTTTCCATGTCTGCCCATTTTAATGTGCTTTGGGTTCTTGGCTCATCTCTTCCATGATGGGTGTTCCAGGCATGGGGGTGATCCTCTGCTCTGGAGCCAAGAGCTGGAATTTCCATGGTTAGGTGAAAGCTGGCCATCAAATGAGATAAATAATAATTTTTTTTTATCTGTGGAAAATGTGGGACGAGCACTGTAGAAAATCTGTCCGCTCTTCATGGAATCCCAGAATGGTTTGGATTGGAAGGGAACTCAAAGATCATTGAATTCCATCTCCCTGCCATGGGCAGGGACACTTTCCACTATCCCAGGTTGCTCCAAGCCCCATCCAGCCTGGCCTTGGACACTTCCAGGGATGGGGCAGCCACAGCTGCTCTGGGAATTCCATTCCAGGGCCTCACCACCCTCACAGGGAAGAATTCCTTCCCAATATCCAACTGAAATCTAAATCCACCCTTTTCCAGTGGTTTTAATCCATTCCCTCTCACCCTGTCACTGCTCTTCCTTTGTTTTAACTTCTCTGGGTCTGTTTTTTCCACAAGACAATCCCAACTGAGAGCAGAAGAACTCAACGAGAGTGGAAAAACTCAGCCCACGTGTGGGAAGATCCAGATGCTCCGGTTTCTCTCCTGCCCTGCTCCCGCCGCCACAGCCGGGCACGGCATCAAAAGCCCGGTTGGGTGGTGAGAAGGAGACCTTGGGCTGGTCCTTGTTACGTCCAGAAACTTGTCACACCTCATGTAATGACCCTGCTGAAACCTCCCCAACCGCGGCCAGGGACAGCAAGGTCCCCAGGGAGAGCCCACGCTGGCGGAGGAGCTCCAGAGCCAGGAAAAATCCCAGCTGAAACCATCCCAGCCCCACGGGTGTGGCCACCAGGGCACAGAAACAAACAGTCCTATCTGAGAACTCAATCGTGTCCTTCGCTGGAAGAGCTGATGGGCATTTTCCCAGGAGGGTTGGCCAAAAATTCAAGGCTGTGTTGTTGTTTGGGTTTGGGTTTTTATTATTATTATTATTATTATTATTTTGGGAAGGCAGGGAATGGTTTTGTCGGGGTGGGACAGAAAGAGGGAAAGAAATTAATCCAGCTCAGGTGCATCCCTGCGCATTTCAGCCGGGTTTGGCTTCTTCCCACCACCCCTGGGGTTTGGTGGGAGCAGCTCAAGTGCCAGGATCAAATCCATCCACTGGCAGAGCATCCCCTCCGAGCCCAGCTGACAAACAAGGGCTTGGAAACCTCCTGGATGGCAGCCTGGGAGGGGCACGGGAATCGAAATCCACCCACACGATCCAGGGAGCGACAGAAGGGTTGAAAATCCACCCCGGCTCTGCAGGCACCACCTGCTTGCCAAGGAAAGGGCACGGCAGGAACAACTCGCCCCGTGTTGATTGTGCACATCGTGCTCCAGGCTTTGACTCATTCCCAAGTTATTAAACTGTCAGGAAAAGGACAACAAGGTCTTGAGGGGACTTTAAAAGTGTTCCAGCAAAGAATTCCAGAGCCTTAAAACCGAGTCTGAGCAGGGAGAGGCATTCCCAAAGACACAGGCATGGGAGAGTGGTGGTTGAGGCTCCTCTCAAGGAGCAGGGGAGGAGGAAGGAAAGAGGATCTCCAGTGGAAAAAGAAGTCCATGGAAATTTCCAGAGACTTATCCTTCCATTTGTGGAACAACATTCTGGAATGCCATTTCTTGGCATCCTGGTTTTGCTCCCTGCCTCCCCACGTGGAAGAAAATCCACTTTCCTTCAAGCTGAAAGGGAGATGGCATGAAGGAAGTGCCAGCAGAAAGAAATTTGGGATTGGCTGAGCACCTGGAGGCCAAAAGCTCTGCCTTTGTTCGCTGGGCATGGCTTTCACGGCGACATCCTGGGAGCCTCCTCCACAGCACCAAGCGGTGCCTCTGGTGGCACTTCCAGAGCCATGACGTCCCCTCTGTCCTCACTGCCACCAGGTCCTGACGGTGGGATGGCTCCTGCCCACCCCTTCTGATCCATCTCATTCCCCTGGGGACGGGTGGCCAGAAAAGAGGGGGATGCACCATGCCATGCAAGCAATCCTCAGGAATCCTCGGGAATTGCTTCCTTCGGGTTTCTCAGCCACTTGGGGGCCCTGGGCAGGTTCACAAAGTGCTTTGATAATGAAGAAGAGCTGTGAGTCAACTTCTACACCACTAAATCAGTCAAAAACTTGGCATTTTCCCACTATCAACACTCCCACGCCAAGAAACTCCTCCCGGCCCATGCCCAGGGGACGGATTTGGATGTGTTTTGGGGATGGAAGGGGTGCCACAAGCACGCCGTGCCACGTGTCCTCACAGCTGGGGGACATCCCCTGCCCTGTGCTGTTTATCTGCCTGGCTGGAGCCTCTCCCTGTAGGATTTAACCTCAGGATCTTTCACGTGTTTGCTTCTTCCCATTCCTGCGGTGCCAGATTTAGGGTGGAGGATTTGGGGTGGGAGGTGACACGATCTGTGGGGACACTGATGGGACAGCCTCCAACCCAGCTCGCTCTCGCTGCAGAGAAGAGGAGAGACCATTTCAGGAATGCCTGAACACCACTCCCACCGGTTTCCTTGGAAGCACGACAGCATCCAGGGGAAGCTCTGTGCTTCTGCCACCAAACCTTGGGGACTGGGGGTATTTTGGGGAATGAAATGTGGTTAAATGTAGAAAACCACCAGGCTCTGCTTCCCGTGAACCGGTCAGCCCCAGAGCAGGCAGCAAAACCTTGGGAAGAGCATCTGTGTGCAGATAATCCAACCCTGCAGCAAGGACCACGTGTCCAGGAAAAGCTTTGCATTATAAGCATAGGGAAAAGAGAGACATTTTTTAAACCGAAAGAGAGATTTGGATCAGCTATTAGGAAGAAATTCTTCCCTATGAGGGTGGTGAGGCCCCGGAACGGAATTCCCAGAGGAGCTGTGGCTGCCCCATCCCTGGAAGTGTCCAAGGCCAGGTTGGACGGGGCTTGGAGGAACCTGGGATAGTGGAAGGTGTCCCTGCCCATGGCAGGGGCCTGGAAAGGGATGAGCTTTAAGGTCCCTTGCAACCCAAACCATTCTGGGATTCTGCGGGGGTTTTCTGCTGTGGGGAGGGGGTAAAGCACCACCTCCCTTATTCCCTGCTGGCATCCAGCTGGGAGCTGGCTGATGAGCAGACAAGCCGGTTTCCCAGTTTTCCAGAGTGGAGCTCATCCCTGAGCTCCTCCTTGCTCTCCTGTGTGCCCTGGCAGACCTGTGACAGTGCTGGGGAGGGGGCAGCTGCTGGAGGGGGAGGCAGATCAGTGGAGCTTTCCAAGGTTTTCTGAGGACACGGGGCTCTGCATCCCATCCTGGAGCCCACCTCATTCCAGGGACCAAGTCCGGGTCTCAGACCTCCTCTGTTTGCACCGCCAGGACACGGCACATTCCAGGGACCAAATCCAGGCCTCACAGCTCCTCTGTTTACACCATCAGGACCCTCCAAGTTGAACAAGGGGTCCTGTATCCCACCAGACCTGCTGGGCAGCCTCAACCCATCGTGTCACCACCCTGGTGACACCAAATCAGGCAGTGGCCAAGGGACCGAGGCCCTGAGCAATGGCCACACCCTCATCTTCACCGGTGTGTCTGCATCAAGCTCCTTTGTGACGGGGAGGAGGGCAGGGTTGTCTTTCTGCAGCGTTTGCAGGCCCGGTTCCTGAGAGAACTCCCAACGAAAGCTTTCCAGTGAGTCAAGGAACAGCATTTCCGGAGGAGGGAGCGACGCGGGAGCAGCGCCGGCGTTGCCACGGCAGGTTGTGGGAAGGAGGAGTGCTCCCAGCAGCTGGAGCAGCACGGAGCTGCGGGGACCTGGGAGAGGCACAGGCGCTGTGGGTGGGCACCTGACCCTCCTGATCCTGCTCTAAGGTCACCCCTGGGCCAGCTGGGTGACGCATTCCCAAGGGACCGAGAGCCAAAGAGGCCTAAGGTCACCTGGAGTTGTTATCTCCATTTTTATCGCATGAATCAGACACCGAGTGACTCTCCCGAGGTCAGACACAGGGAGGTGGTGGAAAAGCTTGGTTCGAAGTCCCACCTGGACCACCCGCTCCCAAAAAAACTCGGAGAACTTCTTCTCTGCTCCACTTCCCTGGAATTGCTGAAGGAGTCAGGTTGAAGACAGGGCGAAAGCTCAGAGAAGAGGAGGAAAAAAGTGGAATTTCCATTATTTGTCCAAGTGCTGGCCCTGTGTTTTGGCTGTGACCATTCCTGGAGGGAGTCATGGAATTTAAAGGGGCAGGAAGCTGCACAAGGAGTCACTGCAAAGAGGGAATGTGTAGGAAAATCAGGAAAAGTCACCCAGAATGGGGCAAAAAGGCACAGCCCCATCCGACCTGATCCCCTCTTTACTCCCCAAAACTTCACGGGTGCCAAGGAAAAAAAGTTCCCTTCATGCTGCCAGGCCCATGCCAACAATTCTGGGGATTCCCAAGAGTGGGACAGAGGGTCACACGCCCTTCCAAGCCGCCCATGGATTAAAACCTTGGAATTCGGATGGAAATGCCCCCTGTTCTAGCACAGGGTATTGGATGCTCCAGAATTATCCCGGAATCCAAAGCAAGGCACATCCCGGATTGCCAATGGCGCGGGAGCGAGCAGACACTGGAGAAAGGCCAGGACGTGCTGTCGGCTCGGGTGGAATCAGCAGGATGGACCCACAGCCGGGATGGATCCTTCCCTGGGCTCCTTCCAACCCAGCCGGCTCATCCCTCCCACGGCTGCTCGCTTTTTTGCCCCTGGAAATGGCTCCAGGATCAGCGTCTCTCCATGGGCTGGCAGCATTCCATGGCACGGGACAGAGGCAGCAGCTCCCTCTCGTGGGCTTTGTCTGGCTCTTTGTGCTGGAAACCAGCCAGAATTTCCCAGGAAAGTGGGGTTTTTTATTGTCGTGTCTCCCCCTCCCGCAATTCAGAATATTCGTTAGTGCCCCAGACATGGAAATTTGGTGGAAAACTGCCAACTTCCATCAAATTCCACCTCGTAGCCGGGTGGGTTTTTTATAGTTTTGCCACCTTTTTTTTTTTTTTTTTGTTGGTTTTATTTTCCTCACTCAGTCTGGGATTCAAAACAACTCATTTAGGAATGGAAAGGGTTGATCCTTCGGATTCACTTGCCCAGGGCCTCTGGAAAGATTTGGGGGTCTCCATGGAGCCATTCAGGTGCTGTCCTGGCAGGGGGGAGTCACCCCAAAATCTGCAGTTTGGGGGGCAGGCACAGACTGAGGCATCCAGCACTGAGACAAGGCCAGGACACAAATCCCCAAAAGTTATTTCAGTTTGGAATGCTGGAAATCCAATGTGTTTCGTGAAGTCAAAAGTTAAGGAAAAGGAGAACGAAAATTTTAAAAAACACATTTTTGATTTTTTTTGTTTCGTTCCATCTTGGCCCCAAACAGCTCCAGAGATTTCAGCTTCCAGCTTTTGGTTTGGAAAACTCCTGGTTTCCCCAAAAAAGCTGGAATTTCCCCCAAAGCTGAATTTCCCGCAGCTTTGCCACCCAAACTCCCAGCAGGAAAGTGTCGTCACGAGCTCAGAGATGTTTCTCCATCCCTGGTACCTGCTGGGAACATCCAGGTCACTTCTCCCCTCTCCGTATTCCCTGGTTTCCGTGCCCCAGCAGGTCCCTCTGGAATCCCAGCCATGTTGGTCACCCCCCAAACCCAGCGAGGACCTCACCCCCTTCCCTGAACCCTACAAAGAATTAGGGAACGGCTCTGGGGTTGCTGTGCCTCAGAGAGGAGGTCTGGGGTTTTCCTGCCTGGCCCAACACTCATCTCATGGTGGGGGTGGCAGGGGGACGGTGGGGTGGCCACGGGTCACATGTCACCATCTGATGTCCCCTCTTCCATGGATCCCTGCCTCGGGAATTCTTCTCCCTCTTTTCCAAGGTTTGATGGCTCTGTCCCATTCCCCCCTCCCTCCCAGCACTCCTCAGCCCTGCCCACACACATGGATTGGCACAGGGATAAATTTCTCCGCGGGATTTGGCTGCTTGTGGTTCTGATAGCAAAGGTGAAGGGTGGCAACTGGCCTGGACCCGAAGGAGCCACGTCACAACTCCATGCAGCACGCCCCTGAGGTATTTAAACTGATTATTATCCACAGCCAGGCGTTTATTATTCCGTTTGGAATTGTTGCTCCATCCCAATTCCACGTGATCCTGCCGGCTCCAGCCGCTGAAAGGGCTCTGTGTTTGCTTTGTGCTGCCTCCTTCAGTGCCGTGCTCAGGGAATTCTTCCTCCAAGGAGCTTTTTCCACCCCTTAGAGGACAACATCTCCCTCTCCCCTCTGTCCCCGTGTTCATCGGGTTGGGTATTCCCTCCCCAAATTCCTGCAATAACGCCGGGACGAGCCTCTGGAGCATCTTCACCTCTGTCCAAGCCTTTGGATGAGGTCAGAGAAGCTCAGAGCGGTCTGGAGTGAGGCGAAAAAGTTTTTTCCAACCCTTTTTTTGCTGAGGATCCTCCAAACACCTTCCCAGTCCGAGGGGTGGATGTTGTTGGCTCGCACCACACAGCTCAGGGTAATTTTCTGGGCAGCCTCATCCTTGTGCTAATGACTCCCATCTTTCCATGGTCCCGATTGGCCCTAATTCCTGGTCAAAATTAGTGGTTGGGAATCACACCCTCCTCTCCTTCCTGCACATCTCAGATGTCTTGGGGAGGAGTAACTGCCGCCAGGGCTGGTTGGCATTACGGGAGGAGGGATTTCCATGTCCTTGAGCTGCAGTGGGAATTACAGGATCACGGAATGGTTTGGGTTGGAAGGGACCTTCAAGATCATCCAGTTCCAACCCCCTGCCATGGGAACACCTTCCACTGTCCCAGGTTCTTCCAAGTCCCATCCAACCTGGCCTTGGACACTTCCAGGGATGAGGCAGCCACAGCTTCTCTGGGAAATCCATTCCAGGGCCTCACCCCCTTCCCAATAAAGATTTTCTTCCCAGTATCCCATCTAAACCTCCTCTCATTTACCTAATTTTTTTATGTTGTAAAAAAAATAACCCTTTGCTCTTCAGCCATGCCCAGGATGATTTATTTTCCCTTTCTATTATCCATGGATACAAGGAAGTTTTTCTGCAGCAAAGGCACAGCAAATCGAGCAAAAAAAAAAAAAACACGCCAGTTTTGCTTTAAAGCAGCAAAAAAAATTCCCAACTGTGTTTTCCTGCAGGCTGGGGGAGCCTCTGTCTCCACGACTGCAGGAAGAATAAATCCAACCCAATAAAATATTAATTATTAGAGTCTGTCCAACTGGGATTCCTCGGTGCTTTCAGAGAGCGGAAAAATTCTGGCACGCAGGAGAAAAAAACACACAAATCCCCTTTTTTGTTGTTGCTTTTATGAGGGAATATTGTGTGATGAGTAAATTAAGAGCTTTGGGTCGAGGGAAGGGAGGGGGCTTGGGCTGCTTCAAGCTGGGAAATAAAAATTCCCGAAGAGGGTTGGGAAGAGATCGTGCTGCAAATAAGAGGAAAAGGCTCCTTGGCACGGTAGGAGGGGGGGGTGAAGGAAATCAGAAGTTGATTAATAAGAGAGAGACACATCCCTGAAAATTCCCTGTTCTGCAGAACTTGGGAAGAAATCCTCTGTCCTGAGCAGCCCCAGGCTCCAGCCTGAGGCAGCCCTGCTCAGCACAGCTCAAAGCCCCTTTTGTCCCCATTGTTTACCAGGCTTGGGTTGGAAGCACAACACTGAGCGTCATCCCTTGGCTGGGGAATGTTTTGCAGATTTGGGAGCTTTGACTCGAGTTAAAGCATTCCCATGATTTTTCCAGAGCAAAATTCCAGCAAAAAGTGTTGTTTAGGAGAAAGGAGAGGCACTCAGAGCACATCTGGCAATGAAAAACCTCTGTTGTCTCGCCGTTGTTTATTTTTCCAGCTCATTTTTAGCCTCGGTTCTCTGCAGCCTCTGGAAACGTCTCCATGAAACATTCGGCCTCTGTGGAATCTCTGTTCTCCTTAAAACCCTCTCCAAGGTTCCTCAGCAGCTCGACCCAAATGCTGCAAATGCTTTTCGTGAGGGGAAGCGAAGGAGGAGGCACCGATTTCTTCTCTCTGGTGCCCGGGACCTGAGGGAACAACTGGAGCTGTGTCAGGGAAGGTTAGGCTGGATTTTAGGAAAAGGCTCTTCATCCAGAGGGTCTTTGGGCACTGGGACTCCCCAGGGAAGTGGTCACAGCACCAAGGCTGACGGAGTTGCAGAAGTGCTTGGAGAAAGCTCTCAGACACGGGGTGGGATTGGGCAGGGCCAGGAGCTGCACTTGGATGATCCTTGTGGGTCATTCCATGGACATTCCATGATTCCATGATTCCCCTGCTGTTGCTTTGGAGGACGTCTGAGGGAAAAGGTGAATTAAAGGATTGCTGGAAGACACAATTCCAAGTGGCAGGAATTGTGAATCCAGGGAGCTGCTGGCCCTGGGTGAGGTCGTGTGGCTCCAACAACAGCAAAGCACGTGAAGGAAGGGATTCCCAAGGATGCTGGAGGTGGGGACAGATGTGCGGATAGGAGGGGTTGTTATTTCTGCCCAGAAGTTGCCACTCCGTGGCTCCAACTGCACCCAAAATAGGATAAAATTCCAAGAGAAACCCCTCTGGAGATGCAGGAAGTGCAGAAGGAGCATCTCCCTCCCAAAGCTGCAGGACAGGGCATGACAAGGAAAACACTGAGGGGCTGGAGCGTGTCCAGAGACAGGAACGGAGCTGGGGAAGGCAATGGAGCACCAGGAGCAGCTGAGGGAGCTGGGAAAGGGGCTCAGCCTGCAGAAAAGGAGGCTCAGGAGGGACCTTCTGGCTCTTCACAACTCCCTGAAAAGAGGCTGCAGCCAGGGAAAGGCAGGCTCTGCTCCCAGGGAACAAGGAACAGGATGAGAGGAAAAGGCCTCAAGCTGTGCCAGGGGAGGTTCAGGATGGACATCAGGAAGAATTTCTTCACAGAAAGGGTGGTCAGGCATTGGAAGGGGCTGCCCAGGGAGGTGGTGGAGTCCCCATCCCTGGAAGCATCCAAGGAATGCCTGGACGTGGCAGTCTGGAGCTCTGGCGGGGATGCTGGAGCCACAGAGCTCAGGGCTGAGAAGAAAATGAGAAAGAAGTTTGGGAGACACCACAGGACAAGATGATGGCCGCAATACTTTATCTATTCCTCATGTTTGATGTCCACACCTTCCTGGGGGAATCTGGCCAGGCTCTTCAGTCCTTCAGGGTCCATTTTCTCCCAGCACCACTGGGCAGGTGAAGAAGGAGACGGAATGGGACCCCCCTGGCACCTCACGGCCGAGCCAGCCGGGGCCCCGGGCACGCACTCAGGTTGCACAGGAAGCTTTGGCAGCAGTAGGAGGTGTAGGTGGCCAGGCCCAGCTGGAAGTTGTGGTATGGGCAGGTGTCAGAGCACTTCTTGGTGATCCTCTTCCAAAAGGACAAAAAGCCTGGCCCAGAGAAGGGAGAGAGCAGGATTAGCAGCGGGGTTTGTTGAGTGACCCTTGTGCAGGATGGAGTTGGGTTGACTGTCCCCCCCACAGCCCCATTATCCCCCCACAGCCCCAGAGATCAGCATGAGACCCACCCTGGTCCCACCACAGCCCAGGAATTGCCGGTGACCTCCTACACAAGGAATTCCCTATCCATGCTGGGCATCCGGCACTTCCCAGCCTGGATCCTCATATCAAGACTTTTTTAGGTGTACAATGGCAACGTTCATTCTGGGTTTTAAATTGCATTTCCGGGCTTCTCTGCTTGAGGGAAATAATTCTGTTTCCCTCAGTATCTGGCTTGGATCAGAAATAGTGTGACCAGCAGGACCAGGGAAGTTATTTTTCCCCTTTTTTGGCACTGGTGAGGCCACACCTCAAACCTTGGGGTCAGTTTTTGGCCCCTCACTGCAACAAATTAGGAGCTGGAGCATGTCCAGAGAAGGGAATGGAGCTGGGGAAGGGTCTGGAGCACCAGGAGCAGCTGAGGGAGCTGGGGGAGCTCAGCCTGGAGAAAAAAAGGCTCAGGGGGGACCTTTTCACTCTCCACAACTCCCTGAGGGTGCAGCCAGGTTGAGGTCGACAAATCAAGGTTCAAATTTATTTTTTTCTTCCTCTGAAGGATCCTTCCTCTTCTCTCAATGTCCCCTGATTTTCCGTGCAGGAGTAAAACAACAGCTGAAGAGGAAAATCTCGGTGTGCGATGGGGAGGAGGATTCCAAACCTTCAGCACCGCCAGGCTGGGATAGGAAGGGCTCCACCTCCCCCATGTGCTTCCCAAGGACTCCTCAGCCCATCACAAACCCAGCCCAGACCCTCACGTCCCGTCCCTGAGTCCCCACGAGGGGATCCAGAGCCAGCACCCACCGATTCCTACGGAGGCCACGTTGGTGACACAGTACTCGTCCTTGTCCGAGCACTTCTCGGCCTTCAGGCAGCTCCAGTTGCTCTGTTCCCAGTTGCAGGTGTAGCAGTACAGCGCATGTGCTGCAGGAAGAGACACAAAACGTGGAAGAGGCAGATGGAATCATCCTGGCTTGTGCCAGCCATAGTGAGGCCAGCAGGACCAGGGCAGGGATTGTCCCCTGTGCTGGGCACTGGTGAGGCCACACTTCAAATCCGGTGTCCAGTTTTGTCCCCTCATGACAAGACAGACTTTGAGGGGCTGGAGCGTGTCCAGGGAAGGGAATGGAGCTGGGGAAGGGTCTGGAGCACCAGGAG
>VZTF01007968.1:462649-483773 GCA_013397755.1 Cnemophilus loriae | reverse complement strand
GGACTCGATGATCTTGGAGGTCTTTTCCAACCTAAATGATTCTGGGATTCTGTGAAATGCCAGCAGCAAAAATTATCCCCTGCTTTTCATGGAGCCTCAAATACACGAGGTGCAGGTCTGAGAAAAGCCATGGAGCCGAAAGACCCAACCCACTCTCCCAATGTCACATCCAGCCTGGCCTTGGACACTTCCAGGGGTGGGGCAGCCACAGCTTCTCTGGGAAACCTGTGCCAGGGCCTCACCGGCCTCACAGGGAAGAATTTTTTTCCATATTTCCAACCTAAATTTCCCCTCCTTCAATTTGATAGGCCGAGGGCGCTGTGTTTGATGTGATGCTTGGAGCAGGGAAGGGCAGGGACTCCTGGAGGAGTTTCCAAGGATGTCCCAAGGCCTGGGGTCACCTTTCCTACTTGCTGAGGACTATTAAACTGCAGCCTCATTAGGCAGAAAGCAATGGCAGATGAAGAGGGTTAATTGGGACCTCCACAGCCTAAAGTCAGGCTCCCACGCCTTTGTCTTTGGGTGGGACATCAATGTCCCCAAAAATAAATCCAGAATCTGGGTTAAAGAAAAAAGAAGATGAGGAGAAGGATTTTTTTGCTCTTTGCTGTGAGAATTCAGCCCTAAGACACATGCAGTGAATGCTTAATTTTTACTGCCTGGATAATCCAACATGGATTAGGCCAGGCTTCATTTTGGCACTGAGGACAACCTCCCTGTCTCCCGGGCCTTGTTAACACTTGGAAATCTGTCAGGATCACTGTTCTGGTGAGCGAACAAAGCTAAATAGCAGAAAGGTATTCTTAGGCCACAATGAGCCAGAAATAACTATTCCAAGGAATTCTTTTTCTGCACCAGACGTGTGGCACAGTTCCAAGGGCTGGCAAAGCCTGTCCCGCTCTCCAAAATGAGGGTAAGGTTTATTCTCTCTGGTCTATAGAGGATATAGGATCATATTCCTTAAAAAGGCTCTGATTTAATTTACCATCTCTCCGTGAAATAAAATGCACCATCTATAACACAATTACTATGCAAATACCCACCACCATTAACCCATTCAGCCCACATCCCAACTTCTCCCTAATTCCCCGACCTTGTCCCAAAATCTCTGAAGTCAGCAAGCTGTGGGGTCTCTGAGATGGGTACAAACAGCTGCACAAGGCCAGATGTTGGAGGTGTGGCCCTGTCCTCGTGGACCAGGAACGCAGAGCATTGTGCTGTCTTCATCAAGATTTAGGAGTAACCACAGCCTTGCACCACCCCGACAGGAAAACTCCCTGGAGAGTCTCTCAAAGGCAGAATAGTGGGAACTGCCTCCTTTCTTCTGCCTTGTTTCCACAAAAATCCAGTAGGACAGGGAAATTTCCATTCGGAAAATAAACTTTTCGCACACCCAGACTGAGATTCCAGATAAAAACCCCCGAAGAGGAGCGCTGTGCCCTTCACCTGCACCATTCCAAGAGCTGAGGAGCTCTCTCCCATGATTTCTTTCCCTGGGTATGAGGCATTCCTACCTTTAAAACACTCAGCTCTACATTATCTAGGAGCAAACCTCACCTTGAGCTGCAAACAGGACCAAAGCCAGCACCGCAAGGAGGGAGAACTTCATCTTCTCCCGGTCGTCTCCGCAGCCCAGGAAAAACACCCTCACCTGGGGACAGGATATAAATCTTCCCTGCCTTTGGACGGAGTGATGAGGAAGCCAACGATTTGGAAAGAGTGGGCAGGGATCATGGATTAGATGAGAGGCCAGGAATGCACGTGGGTTGTTTTCTCACCTCGGCATTGCCTTCAGGCTGGGCTGGCGATTCCAGGGAGCAGTGAAAGCACTCTGGGAATTCACACCATTTATTGGGATTAATCCTTTAATTCATCTCTGGTCAGGCCAGCAGTGCTGCTGATGTCTGCGTGGGGGTTTTGTTCTGATCATCGCATCTGTGGCTGAAGAGTTTCCTTTTCTCCAAAGGAAAATGGGAACAAGTGGCGTGAATTAATGGAATTGTCTGGGTGGATTGTGCCAAGTGCATTTCCAGGGTTAGACCTGGAGAACTCCCAACCTCTACAAGGTGGATATTCATGGGGACAGGAAATGCACAACTTGGTTACCTACAAAGTCTTAAATCATAAAATTATTGAATGGTTTGGTTGGAAGGGACCTTAAAAACCATCTCATTCCAACCCCCTGCCATGGACAGGGACACCTTCAGGTGCCTCCAAGCCCCATCCAACCTGGCTTTCAACACTTCCAGCAAGGGTTAAAAATATCTTTGCCCCCCTTTTCCGTGGAGCATCCAATCAAAGCCCTGCTGGATACCAGAGAGAAAAAAATGTCCTCAGCCTTTAGGATTTCTCTGCATGAAAGGGGTGGAGCTGGAGCTGATAACTTCATCCCTTCTGGGGCTTCCATCTGACTGCCTGTCCCACTTGTGCTTCCAAGGAAGGAGTTATCAGGATGTTTAGTGCTGGATATCAGCAGACATCTCCATGAATCACCAAGCCACCAAGGAGTGGAGAGCGTGAAGCAGGAGGAGCCCCGTGGAGTGAAGCCGCTTGGGCAATCAGGTGTCTGCTTCTCCCGTCCTTCTCCATCCTGCAGGAAAAGAGAGCAGAGATCCACTGCAACCACACAGCCTGGGATTTAGGAGGTGGAAAAGCAAGAGAAGAGGCAGAGGGTCCAAAAACACGTGGAAGAAAAATTGGGTGAGGTGAGGGTTAAAATGATTGGGGGTCAACACGATTTTCTTGGCAGGAGCCAAGTGAGATGACCAAAATTCCCTGAAGCAGAGGAGATGCTCATCCAAGACGTTCAGAGCATCCCATGGGATCAGTCATTGATCACAGTGAAGGCACGGCCAGAAGGTCAAAGAAACACCAAAACCCACCACATCTTCCTTCCCAAGGAAACAAAAGCTGGGGGGATTATTGCAGAGATCTTTCTTCACTCGATTTGCAGATATTTTGGAGGTTTCTGACACCACCGCCTCTGCTGACGTAAAACTGGATCAACAGGATGGGGAAGTCAGCCCTGATAACCCCAGGAGCACCAGCCATGCCTCTCCCATGGATCTCCACCTGGGTGCGGAGAGGATAAACCACGTCTCTTGCCCAAGAGATGAAACCGTGCCAGGCTCGGGGCCTGCGCGCCCCAGGAATGCCGGAGGAGGCGTGTCCATGCTGCCAGGTGTCACAAGGCAGTGACCAGAGAGCAGGACCTGTTCCAGGGAATAAAGATTGGCCAGCCTGATTCATCGTGGCATCAGGGGTGACTCTTTGGGGGAGTCTGGAAATCAGCCTGGGAAGCCAAGGCTCAGCGTCCTGCAGCAGTGGGAGAACCCTGGAAGAGCTCTGTCCTCTTGTTTTCACCAGTTTTGACTGGTTTTTGAGGGAAAAAAAAATGGAAAAATAATTGCATTACTCTTCAGTATGATCGGGATTGTGGACTCCCCACTCCTAGAAGTGTTCAGAGCCAGGTTGGATGGGGCTTGGAGCAACCTGGGGTAGAGGAAGGTGTCGCGGAAGGTGTCCCTGCCCGTGGCAGGGAGTTGGAACAAGAGGATCTTTGAGGTCCTTTTTAACCCAAACCATTCCATGATTAACGACGTTTATTCCCTCAGTTCCAAGGACTGATGACACAGATATCTCCTGCCTGACACAGAGCCAGAGAGGAATCACCAAGCCCAGGGATTCAGATCTGCTCCTTACTGAGAGCAGGAAGAGGATCCCCAAGGCCATGGGAAGTGGTCCACCACAGCGCCACTGGCAGGAGTGGTTTGATGGACAAGGGGGATGATGGACAAAGGTGCACAATGGGTCAATTCCTATTTTGGGGGTTGCCGGTGGCCCACTGAGCCAGATTTTTGGGAAGTTACCATCCCGGCCTTGGGGATGTGTGATGCAGGTGTGAGGTGTGGCACTGCCATGGCTGGCATTTCCTCAGGAGCCTCAGGACGGTGGTGTCACCCTGGATGGCCAACACATGGAGCAGCATGACTGGAGCACGGAAGGCTTGGCTGGGCCAGGGCAAAGATCTGGAAAAAAGGTGTCCCAGTATCCATAGGCTACAGCTGTGGCAGTAAATTCAACTTTTCCAGGACCGTCTCCCGCACAGAGGCCAAGAGGCAGGTATCAGTCTCTTGGGAATAATCCTTCCTTGGTGCCACCTCCTTTGTTTTATTCCGGATATTCCATGGTATAATGGCGGTTGATCCGTCCTAGAACCTTGCCAGGGAATGTGCCAACAATTAAACAAATTAATTAAATGTTGTGGATGATGTTCCAGACCAGGGATGTTCCTAGCAACTGTTTATCTCCCTAGCTTAGGTTCATCCTTGGAGATCAGGCCCTTGCAGGCATTTGACTCACATCCTTCAGGATGACAACTCGATCCTGGATTTTACTCTCGGCTCTGGAACATTGCACTACACGCCTGTGTTGGAGCCATGGAAACGTGGCTTTGTTTGCCTGACCTCTGGAATGTTCTGGCTGTTGAGTCTCCCTGCATGTAGAACAGAGACTGGAAGTCAAGGAACAGGGATCTGCTCATTTTTTGGGCGCTTTATACTGGGTTCTTCTCAAAAATGGCCTCAGGAAAAGTATCCACATAGGAAACCCAGTGATGAGGAGGGACAGAAACATCATGGATTGGCCTCATGGGACCTTTTCCTGTTATTTGTCCTGAAGTTTGTACCCCCTTAGCTTCCCTGTGGTCAGAGGGTGACACACCCGCCTCACCCCTTCTCAGGTGGCATTTCAGAAGATTCCCAGACAATTCCATCCACCCCAATCTCTGTTTTGCCATTCCCACCCAGTCCTAGTGCACCAGGGGTTGCAGGATGGAATTGGTTCTCAGCTCCAGGGATATTCCAGCTCTTCCCTTCCTCGACCCAATGACGATGAACAGTGATTTTTTCCTTCCCTCCTTTTTTCCATCTTCGTCCTTCTCCACAGGGGTTTCCTTGTGCTGATCCTGCAAGGCTCATTCCTTGGCCCCTGCCTGGTTGTGACCTCCTCGAAATCAGGACACCAAGGTGAGCTGTCACCACCATGCCCCTGACACAGACCTGGCCTCACCTCAGACCCTCACAGGTGCCCAGATTCCAGGGAAACCAAGAGGAGCTTGGAGTTCATCCCACACAGGCTTTAATCACAGAAGGACACGATCCTTGTGGCTGCTCCCGCCAATCTCCCACACTTTCCCCACTCCTGGGTGCTCTGGAGGTGCCCAGGTGCTCCCCATGTCCATTCCCATGGGGAAGAGAGGATCAGGAGCCAAGACTGGGCAGCCTGGGGGCTGGGATACACCAAGGTGTTGAAATCCTAAGAATTTGCCCTTTGGCTTCCTCTGTTCCAAGCAGGGCAGGGAAATGGTGCCCCAGGGCCATCCCAAATCCCTGGTTATGGATATTACCTGATTTTATCCAGGTGTCTCTGGGACTCCTGTATCGCCCAAATCCCAGCTGGATCTGGATTGAGTCACATAAAGGATTACACCTGTAATTAGGGACACTAATGGGGGGATCCAACAGAGGTGTCCAGCTCCAGAGGAGCCCTTCGAGCTTTCCTGGGGCTGGAATCACTGCAAAAGCGCTGTCATGGAATCTGTGCCAATAATACATGGAAAATCCATGCACAGTTCCAAGTGCTATCCCACAGCTGGCCACACTTTTTAATTGTTAATGCACTCCTCAGCGTGCCTTTGACCTGACCAAGTAGGACCATCCCTGAAAATCTCATATCCAAAATCCCAGACCTTCTCCAGAGAGGGCACTGGAACAATACCACTGGAGCTGTGAATCCATTCTTTTTCAAGACTTTTTTCCCCATAAACCTTCTGAAATTTCCATCTGGCTGAGACACACGGAGAGCTGGGGCTGTGCTGATCAGGATTGGATCTTCCTCCTACTCACTTCCATTTGTTTTATTCCCTGTGTAATTCCATGAACAACCTGTTCCCAACCACCAGCCCTGCTATGAGTCAGCTCTCCATAAAAAAAAGAATAAACAATAAACATCTTGGAATTGTTTTTTTTTTTAATGGTAGGTGTAGAGGGAATGTTTATGCGAGATATTGGGAAAAAATTCTTCCCCATGAGGGTGGTGAGGCCCTGGCACGGGTTGTCCACAGAAGCTGGAGTCCCTGGAAGTGTCCAAGGCCAGGTGGGACAGGGCTTGGAGCAACCTGGGATAGTGGAAGGTGTCCCTGTCCATGGAGGATGGAACGAGATGAGATTTAAGGTCTTTTCCAACCCAAACCATTCCACGATTCTGGGGAATCAGGACGGGACAAGAAGCTTCCAAGGGCGCTTCAAGTCTGCTGGCCAAGTTTCTTTGGGAGCTGCGACAGCAAGAAGGAGAAGCAAAACCAACCTCCAGCCCAGCTCTTAATATAACCCTGTCTACTGACTTCCTAAATACCCCAGGATGCGGATTCCTGGGTTTCCGTGGTGCTGGGTCCAGCCAGGAGAAACCACTCTGTGAGGACCAGGGCCCCCGGTTTTGATTGCCCAGTTGGGGTCAATCCTGGAGCCTTGGAAAGGTTTCTTCCCACTATGGCCGTGTGGATTTCTCTCGTGTGACTCCACAGAATATCCCGAGGTGGAAATGTTGCTCAAGGATCATCCAAGTCCTGCCTACTGCAGGAAAATAAGGACTAATCTTATGCAGAACAACAAGGGGAAAGCTGGATGGAGGCTTTTCCATGCATGTTAATTCCTGTTTTGGAGACAACTCATAGAATCATGGAGTGGTTTGTGCTGGAAGGGACCTTGAAGATCATCTCAATCCAACCCCCTGCCATGGACAAGGACACCTTCCACTATCCCAGGTTACTCAGGTCCTCATCGAGCCTGGCCGTGGACACTTCCAGGGACGAGTCAGCCACAACTTCTCAGGGCAACCTGTGCCACGGCCTTACTCCATCCAATCACCCCAGACCTGCCCTTCTCTCCCATCTCACATTTCCCTTCCTCAAGACCTCCAAGGCCGGAATTTCCCTATTCCGTGTCCTTAGATCAGAGGCACAAATCCTTCATCCTGCACTGAATTATGGCTTGGTGCTGCTATTTATACAAATCTACAGCTGCTCCATACAAAGCTAAACAAAAGCAGAGCTAATTAGCCAGAACCACTTGGTCAATTAGGAAAATTGCTCTTCCCACTCAGCCAAGATTGAAAAAAGGAAAAAAAAAAAAAAAAAAGCCCCAGGCAGGTAAACACAAGCTCAGAAGCTTCAGCCCAGAGGTTTTACTAACTCAGAGCTGGTGGCTCGGTAGTAAAATCATGGAATGGTTTGGGTTGAAAAGGACCCCCAAAATCATCTCATTCCAACGCCCTGCCATGGGCAGGGACACCTCCCACTATCCCAGGCTGCTCCAAGCCTCATCCAGCCTGGCCTTGGACACTTCCAGGGATCCAGGGGCAGCCACAGCTTCTCTGGGAATTCCATCCCACGGCCTCACCACCCTCACAGGGAATAAATAACTCCTTCCCAATATCCCATCTAACCTTACCCTATTCCAGTTTAAAGCCATTCCCTGTGTTCTGTCCCTCCATCCCTTGTCCCAAGTCCCTCTCCAGCTCTCCTGGAGCCCCTTTAGGCACTGCAAGGGGCTCTGAGGTCTCCCTGGAGCCTTCCCTTCTCCAGGCTGGACATTCCCAGCTCTCCCAGCCCAGCTCCAGAGCAGAGGGGCTCCAGCCCTTGGAGCATCTCCGTGGCCTCCTCTGGACTTGCTCCAGCAGCTCCACGTCCTTCTGATCCCAGATCTGGACACAGTGCTCCAGGTGGGTCTCACCTGAGCAGGGCAGAGGAGACACCATATTTTTCAGGACAGAAAATACCAAATTAAAGGGATAACAAACAAGTCCTTGTCTTGGACTCAAAGAGGAAGATCTGGACTGAGCAATTCTCTGTTCTGTTTCTGGATATTTTATCTCCTGCTTTTATCATTTTTGTGGTGTTATTTTATTTTTCCCAGCACATAGGAAGGCCCTATGTGATGACCCAGCACAGCCCCTTGGAGGAGCTCTGTCAAATGTGAGAACATAGAGGAAAATAAAACAAATAAAATAAATAATAAATAAATATAACTTTTTTTTTTTTAACCACAAAAGGGAGTCAGGGGTTATGCAGCCTCAGTTCAGCCACGTTTTTGCTTAAAGGGCCACACTCCAAAGCCTGCCCAAGTGGCTGGAGGAAAAATGGAATGAAGTTGTGGCTGTAGCCATCCAATAGCACGTCCCACAGGCAAAGGAAGATAGCCCAAAATTTAAAAAAAAAAAAAAAAAAAAAAAAAAACGAGCGGGCGCAACGNAAAAAAAAAAAAAGGGACTGTGCCGAGCTCCTGGGCTCGGAGGAGCAGCCAGACCTTCCGGGCCCAGTTTATCTCCCCTCACCACCTTCAAATCTCAGCCCCTGCAGCAGCAGGATTTGGGTTTGAGGACAGTTGAGTTCATTCTGTGACTGTTTGTGTCAGAATTTGGATCCAGGGACGCACAGGAGAGGGGTGGAGGTGGAGATTCAACCCCTCCAGGTGTTCCCTCCTACTGAAGCGCTGCTTCCTGCACCAGGAATGAACTGTGGGAAAGTCAGGATCTGTTTCTGCCTGGGGGATGGCCTAGATGGGAACAGGAGCCCTAATTAAAGCTGGTTAATTGCCACCCCCTTCTCCTCCACTTTGGCAAAGCCTTCAGGAGTAGAAGATCCCAAAAAACCCTTGAGAAAGAGATGGAAGAGATTGCACGGAATGAGCTCATTCAACTCCAAGTGACCCTGGGAAAGGACTGGAGACTTCCTTGTTATCCCACCCCGCCAGGAAAATCGTCTGCCCAGCTTCCAGGAGGAGGAGCAGCCTGAATGCCACCCACCCACCTGGAAACACGGCATTTTTTGGGGAAGTAATCAGCTGTCTGCCTCCTGCAACACGGGGCAATCCCAGGGAACCTCTGGAAGCTCCTGCAGTCTGGAGAGACATCACAGCACCTGGAAGAAGGGGTTCTTATGCTAGGACAGGGGGAACGGCTTCCCACTGCCACAGGGCAGGGATGGATGGGATATTGGGAAGGAATTCACCCCTGTGAAAGTGGTGAGGAGCTGGAATGGAATTCCCAGGGAAGCTGTGGCTGCCCCATCCCTGGAAGTACTCAAGGCCAGGTTGGATGAGGCTCGGAGCAAGCCCCTCCGTGGCAGGGGGATGGAATTCCTCGATCTTGAAGGTCCTTTCCGAGACAAACCATTCCATGATTCCGTGATCCCTTTTCCTTCCAGGCTCACGGCAGCAGAAGGAATTTAGGAGCCTCCCTGCAGCTGGGAGAGCCTTTATCCCAAGGCTTATTCCTGAGCCAAGCCAATCAAATCATAATTGCAGCTTAATCCCGACTTGGATTAAGAATATTAATGAAGTAATTTATTGGGATTTCTCCTGCTCCAGCCTGCAGTGGCTCAGGACTAAAGTCTGGAGAAGCCAATCTCAGATCTTGGGGCAGTAAGAGAGGCGTCCACTGGTCAAAAATAGGGATAGGAAGAGCCAGGCTGGATGTTACCCACTCATTCCCAGTGGGATACCCCGGATGTGCAGCCATCCTCACCCCACAGCCAGCGCCAGCTCTCCTTCACAGGGCACAAACCTGAGGTCCTGGAGTTTCATCCTTCCTTGGAAGCCGTTCCTCTGCCCCTCATTAGCCAGTCCTTCAGTTTATCCCAGGGATCCGATTTCTGCCAGGTCGCTTTCCTTGCAGCCACTTTCCTTGGCATCAGCACTTCCCGACACGTGGCCTGGGATAATGGCTCTGCAATTCGGGCTGATTTTCCATCCGTCTGAGCCTGGCTGAGCGTGAAGGGACAGAAACCCAGGGAGCTCTTTCAGCACATGTTTTATTTACGCCAAACCACGGCCACGCTCTTGTGTCTCCTACTAAAAAAGGTTGGAAAAAAGGAAATGCCTCCATTCACTGAGTTTGGAGACAGCGTCTGAATCACAGCAGCCACAGCCTCACATGTTCTTCCCCTTTCCTCTCAAGCTGCCAAAATATCCCTTTGAAAGTTTCTGTTCTGTATTTCCCACTTTTTTTCTCCTCATTTCTGCAACATCAGACCTCACGGGGAGAAGGGCAGGGAGGAAAAACCCTCTGGAAACGCTTGACCTTTTTCTTCCTCAAATCCCCACGGGGGTTTCCCACCATTCACGAGCCTGCCAGGCTGCAGGTGGGTGGTTTTCCCTTCATCCCATCGCTCCAGGGATGGGATGCAAGGGAGAAGCAGCAGCGGAGCAGCAAATGCTCCATCACTCCCCTTCCCCTCCCTGCACCGATTAAGATAAATCAGCCAAAATTCCATCTCTCCTCAAGTTTGAAGGCCCCATCATTAAGGAGATAAAAGAGCAGCCAAGCAGAGCTGATGAGTTCCCTTCCCCTAAGCGGCTGAGTCACCGTTCCTGGAGGGATTGAAAAGACATGGAAATGTGGCACTTGGGGGCATTGTCTTGTGGTGAACACAGCAATTAACGGCTGCACTTGACGGACTTAAAGGGCTTTTCCAACCTAAAGGATTCCATGATTTAGACCATCTGATGGGGCCCGGGGAGGGGAGGAGCCCTGCCAACCTGAACCTATGGAAAGGGGCTCTGGAAAACAAGAGGCTGATGAGGTTTCTTCATCCACGAGGACCAATCATCTGTTGGACACGGAGGAAGATTCTGACTCATCTCCCGGAGAGAGCACGACGTGGGAAGGTTTGTGATGTGCACAGCTCGGGCCAAGGGATTTATGTTCCCGAATCTCCAGGCTGCTGATGCAGAAGCAACGAGCAGGGATGGATCCCATGGGAGCTGCCGGGTACTCAAACAGCTTCTGTGGGAAGAGGAATTGGTTGTACAGCCCCCAGCCATCCTTGTACGGGGGGCACCAGGGCTGGAGCACTGAAATCCAGCTCTGGGATCGTCAGCATAAGGACGTGGAGCTGCTGGAGCAGGTCCAGAGGAGGCCACGGAGATGCTCCAAAGGTTGGAGCTCCTCTGCTCAGGAGCCAGGCTGGGAGAGCTGGGAATGTCCAGCCTGGAGAAGAGAAGGATCCAGGGAGACCTGAGAGCCCCTTGCAGTGCCTAAAGGGGCTCCAGGAGAGCTGGAGAGGGACTTGGGACAAGGGATGGAGGGACAGGACAAGGGGGAATGGCTTCCCACTGCCAGAGGGCAGGGCTAGATTGGATTTTGGGAAGTAATTGTTCCCTGTGAGGGTGGTGAGGCCCTGAAAGGGAATTCCCAGAGAAGCTGTGGCTGCCCCATCCCTGGAAGTGTCCAAGGCCAGGTTGGATGGGGCTTGGAGCACCCTGGGGTAGTGGAAGGTGTCCCTGCCCATGGCAGGGGTGAATTCCATGATCTTTAAGGTCTCTTCCAACCCAAACCCTTCCATGATCCTTTGATTTTAAGTTCTAAGTCCCTGATTTGGGGCTAAGTGACCCCGTGGAACAGGACAGGCTGAGGGGGGATGGAGCTGCTGCTTTTAACAGGGGACAGTTATGGAGCTGACGTCCAAGGAGAGTCTGGCCCTGGCTCTGCACGAACGACAAGCAGCTGGTTCCAACATGGATCAAGGGAAACTCCAACCAGACATGGGGAAGGAAAAGCTTTGCCAGGGCAGTGATTCATTTCCAAAGCAGTGACCCTGAGAGACGGTGGAGGAATCTCCCTCCAGAGAAACATTAAAACTGAGTTTGAGAAAACCCTGAACAACCCAGCCAGAGCTGACTCTCCTTTGAGGAGAAGGTTGAACTCGAGCTCTCCAGAGACCCTCCCAACCCTGGATTTCTGGGAGGAGTCTGGGCAGGGGCAGCAGATGCCAAAGCAAGACAAGAGGAACTTCTCACCACTCTCTCCCACCTTAAATTTATCTTCTCCAACAGCCCCTCTATCGACACTGCCCAGGGCCATCAGAGTAGGACATCCCCAGGCTGCAGGAAGGGGACAAACTTTCCCAACCCTCACATGTTTTTTGGGGAATTTTTTCATTTGTTTGGGGATTTTTTGGGTTTATTAAAGCTCAATTACCTAGAACAGCCCTACGCTCATCCAGTACCAGCCTGAGCAGTCAACTTTGTCCCTGGTAGATTTTGGGTGAGGTCTCCTCCCACCCACAGTGAACAAAAGGCTTTTACGAAAAGCAAATTAGGCAGCCAAGAAGTCACAGGGGAAGGTGTCATTTCTGGTTTTGTCACAAACCACAACTTCCCTTTTTTAAATAAAAAGAGGAAGTCATCACAATGGAAAAATGCTAAACTTTTGACTTTGAATTTCACCGAATGTTGTCATTGTCTTGATTTGGGGTTACCAAAAGGCATCAAACACAGGTTTTCCTCTGCCTACAGCATCACAGAAAGTTGGAAAAGAGATTTAGGATCATCAAGTCCAACCACCACATTCACCACTAAACAATGTCCTCAAGTGCCAATTCCAGAGGTTCTTTCAAGCACTTCCAGGGATGGAGACTTCAGAAAAACGTTGGAAAAGTGGAGTTGAAGCCACGCCTGGAAGGGCCAAAGTGAGGAGGGGTCATCTGAGCACACCAGCATTGCCTGGAGCCACCAAATAACCCCAAATTATTGGGATGGCAGAGGGATCCTCCTCTCCGGGATGATCCTGCTCCACAGGGTCCTCAGCAGTAGGAAAAGCTCCTGGGCATTAGGCCATGGGAAAGGTCTATGGGATGATCCTAGAAACACTTGGTCTATGGAATATTGCCAGAATCCAGGAAAAATGGGAAAAGGATGGACAGGACCATTTGGGACAGCAACAACCCAGCCTTTCTGGGATTACTCCTTTATTTTATAGAATCCCAGAATAGTTTGGATTGAAAGGAACCTTGAAGCTCATCCACGGGCAGGGACACTTTCCACTATCCCAGGTTGCTCCAAGCCCCATCCAGCCTGGCTTTGGACACTTCCAGGGATGGAACATCCAGAACCACACACGGAATGAGTTGCAAAAAGTCACGGATACTCAGGAAAAAAAAATCACTCCTGGTTTTAATGAAATGCATTCAAAGTCCTCCATTTCCAACCAAAACAGCAGCAATTTCAACACGAGAATGAGTGGAAATAAACACATGGGAAGCACCAGGAGCTTTGGAATACAGAGCCCTGGACATCAGCCCTGAGGTGACAGAAGGTTTTGCTGCCAATGCAACAGTTTGCTCACACCTGGGATTCACTGGGGTGTGGGAATTCTGCCACGAATGTGCTGATATCGCCTTTTTTTTGGGAGGTGGAAAGCAGCCAATTAAGCAGCAAACACGACCAGTTTGTGCTGCTGATCCCTGCCTGCTCCATTCCCCGCTGGAGCAGAGTGGGAAGGACACAGCCTGGTGCCAAAGGTGTCATCCCAACACAGGAGCAGTTCCAGCAAAACTGGTGCCACTCCCCAGCACTTTCCTTCCTGCCTGCCTATTTTCCAGGAAATTCCACATTTCCTAAACCCCTGTCTGGACAGTTCAGTTTCTGCTCTGGATACAGGAGCTGAGACAGAGCCAAGTGAAGAAAATAAGGGAATAAACACGGCCCCAAGCGAGATGTCCTCTCCCAGACAAAAATTTAACCACATGGGAATGCTTAAAATACACTTTGTTCATGGCCAAGGTGAATTTTAACCCCCTGCAACGTGAAGCTGCTCTTAAATCCAACATCTTCCCTTTCACTTTCTCCTGACATGACACAAATTCCCCCCCCGCATTTTTCCATTTCATATCCCTGCCACTGCACAACTTTCTCCTCTCCTGGAGATGAAAGGGCACAAACTCCCCCGAAACATAAAACCCTGAGGTTTTTCCTTTCCCCCCAGTGCATCCCTAACCCAATCCTGGGTTTTATATTGCCATTCCCTGTTTTCCTGCTGTCATCACCTCGTGATTTCTCATCCATCCCATTCAGTCTGGAAAGGGCGGCACAGCTCCACTACCCCAGGGAGACAGGATTAGACCTGATCTTGTTGATCAGCACAATTAAGGCTCTTATTTAATCTCCTTCCAAGACTCCAGAGGAAGAAAGAAAAAAAAAATCCCAAGTACTCGGCAACTCCAAAGAGGAATTCAGAGTTCCCAAAGTCCCAAATCCCAATCAGCAATACCTGTTTCAACTGGAAATCCAAGTTTCTTTCCGTACAAAAAAAGGACGCCAATCTCAGACAACTCTCAGCCCCCAGCAGCAGCAAATTAAAGAAAAAAAAAAAGCTTCCCAACGGCACCAAACGAGCAGGATTTGGGATTTAACGTGCAAGGCACCGGCTCAGAATTCAAAGTCCTCGCCAGCCATGTCGATGGCCCAGGCAAACTTCTCCCTCTGGGTCTTGTTGTAGATCCTCTCGATGGGAATCCCGAATTTCTTGCACCTGTGCAGACCACGAGACACCAGTGGGGACCAGTTACCCAGCAGTGCCCTCTCCACTGCACCCCTGGAAGTGTCCAAGGCCGGGCTGGATGGAGCTTGGAGCAACCGGGGATAGTGGAAGGTGTCCCTGCCCATTGAACGCCACAGATTTTAAGGTCCCTTCCAACACAAACCATTCCACGATTTCACACCCAAGACTTACCAAGCCACGCTAATCCTGGGATCCAGGTAGTTCAGCTTGGATGTGCCCAGAGCTATTTGCTTGTTCTCCTCCTTGTCCGTGGCCTGGACGTTCAGCTTGGCCAATTGTTCCTCCAGCCTCTTCAACAGCTTCTTCTTCTTCTCCACATTGCTGAGGGCAGAGAAGGAACAACACAGAATGTCCCAAAGCCCAGAAATTCCTTGGAATGGCAGAGTCAAAGGTGCCATTCAGGACTAACCTGTTTCTCAAGGATTTGGATCTGGTGAGATGCTTTCTTAATATTAAAAATCAACAATAAAACACGTAATTTCCACCACCAAAGATGGGCAAACAAAATCCAGCATCCCGGAATGGGTTGCCCAGAGAAACTGTGGCTGCCCCGTCCCTGGAAGTGTCCAAGGCCAGGCTGGACAGGGCTTGGAGCAACCTGGGATAGTGGGAGGTGTCCCTGAAGGGAACCATCCACAAGATCTTAACCATCTTCCAAACTTCCATGGGACAAGCAGGACCCAACCCCAAACATGGGCTTTTCTGTTCCGATGGGGTGTTGGGGCACATCATCCCCATCCGTGGGCCCTCCGGATCCCTCTGCGAGAGAGGATTCCAAGGAAGAGCCACTCACGCTTCTGCTTTGGCATCTTTTGTGTCTTCAAACTCATCTTCAGCTTTTTTCAGTTCTTCCTGGGCTTCCTCCACTTGTTTCTTCTTGGCATCGATCTGTGAAGGTGAAAATAAAGTCAGACAACACTTCCAGCCTCCCTGAAGGTTTCAGCTTCCTCCCTCTTTTCCTTCCCACACCATTCCAACCCTACTTCCCAACTTGTCCCTGCAGCATTTTCTGGGCTGAAGCATTTTTTAGCACCTTCAGAAATATCATCCCAGCCCAGATGCCACAAACACTTGGAGCTCCTAAATCTCTTCATCTTCTGCACCTGCCTGAGCCTGAGGGACTTGTGACAGCACCAGAGCCCTCAGAAAAGTCCCAGTCCATCAGCGGGGTGTGAGCAAAAGCTGAGGACAATTAAAAGTGGTAATTTAAGGTATTTCCAAGCTGCTCCTCCTGCAAAAAGACAGGAAAACCAACTTCCCTGATCTTGATCCAACTGGGCCAGAGCTGCCATCACAAAAGGCCCCCAGCTTGGTTCAAAGACAGAGAGTGATGAAAAATGCCTCAAACTCATAAAAACTCACCCCAATTCTGTGCCAAGTTGCCTCCCCCAGAATCTGAGGTCACCACATCCCTCTCCACCCCTGGGTTGCAATCCACTGTTCCCAGGACATTCCCTGAAGTTCTTGACCGAGGTGATTCCTGCAGACACTACCCCAGCCCAAACATAAAATTCAGAGGCCAGATTAGGTCTGGGATCTCTCAGCTGGGTCTGTCTCACCTTTTCCTGGAGGACTTGCATGGACCTGGCAAAGGTTTTTGGTATAGACCTCTGATGGTTGCACAGGATGGCCACGGCTCGGTTGGCTCGGTTGTAGGACAGGAGCTTTCCTGCAACGTTGTCTTCAGCTGGAAAGAAATGAAAGCATCACTCTGTCTCCATTCCAGGAGTTGGGAAAAGCAGGGAATGCAGCAGAAGGAAAGGCAAACAAGCTGCTGTCGCATTTTTTCTCGGGGGAGAGCAATAATGGTTGTGGGAATTGGGGAAGGACAATTGAGCATCACAGTCTGATGCTGTGACTCATCCCTCACGTACCCAAGGAGGCAAAAATGGTGCAACCAAGCAGCAGCACAAGGAAAAGAGGGAAAAATATTCCCATCTTGGCCATCAATTAGTCAGAGGATCCCCGAGTTCAACATTTCTCACTTACCAACGTTCCCAACCTGCTGCTCACCCCCATACGTTACTCCCACCCTGCTACGTGGAGCATCACCTGCCCAGGTGGGACACGGGCAGTTTTAAGGGTCCCCAGGCAATGGATGGACATTCCTGAGCCCTTTGGTCCCAGGGTGCAGCTGGTGACACCACAGGTGACACCACAACCACCAGAACTCACGGTTGGTGAGGGCCTTGAGCTGCTCCTGCAGGGTGATGGAGGCGTTGTAGGTCCTGAAGACCTTGGCCGTCAAACCATCCATGAGGTGCTGGAGGTGTTTGTTCAGGAAGGTTGTCTGGAGGAGGGAAAACAGGGAAAAGTGTGGGGAAACTCACACCAGGAATTCTAGTGGTAGGACAAGGAGGAACGGCTTCAAACTGACAAAGGGTTTGATGGGATATTGGGAAGGAATTCTTCCCTGGGAGGGTGGGGAGGAACTGGAATGGAATTCCCAGAGAAGCTGTGGCTGCCCCATCCCTGGAATTGTTCCAGGCCAGGTTGGATGAGGCTTGGAGCAACCTGGGATAGTGAAAGGTCTCCCTGCCCACGGCAGGGGTTTGGAACTGGACAGTCTTTAAGGTCCCTTCCTACCCAAACCATTCCATGATCCATGAAGGAATAAAACAAGCAGGAGCCAGGACAAATCTCTCTTTTTTTCAGACCACCTTCTGCCTAAGCAACCAAAATTAGGCACTAAAAAAATTAAGCCCTGCAGCTTGTAGAGCTACTTGTGGGGTCAGGTCATCATCTGCCCAAAACTGGCCAAAAATTCCACCTAAATCCACAAAAAGTCTCTCTGGAAGTCAACGATTTCTGCCCATCTGTGTCCAAGAGGACACACATCGGCACTTGGGGACATGGTTGAGTGGTGCACCTGGCAGTGCTGGGTTAATGCCTGGATTTGGTGATCTTAGAGGTCTTTTCCAACCTTAATGATTCCTGATCTCACATCCAATATCTCATCCCTGTTCCACAGAGCACGTGGGGCTGCTCATGGATCCCGTATCCCATCCTGAGGAAGATGAGGGAGGAGGTTTTCCCAGGAGGGAAGGAAGCACATCCCTCCAGCAACCTCTCCCACTTCTGTGGAGCCCTAATGAGGTGCAAAAGCATCAAAAAGCCGAGGTCTGGTACCTCCAGTAATTCCCCAAACGTGGGCAGCCCTTCCCAAGCAAAAAAAAAAAACCCAAGTGGATGAGTTGGAGGAGGGAAGGAGCAGGAATCCAGCCCCTCAGCGGGGACACGTGGAAGCAGAGATGCAGAGTGCAGAAAGAGGCTGGAAAACATCACAAGGTGTTCAAACAGTGGCAGTGGTGTCCCTGGAGAGCAGAGAGTTAAAACCACGCAAAGGAATGACCACCAAAGGTGGCCAAGGGTGTCATGGTTTGGCTTCTCCTCCCTCAGGGCCACCAGCGCTGTTCGAAAAGCTTCGAGGTGACAACTCACAGTGAGCTGGTCAAAGAGGTCATCGGTGGGGTCCTTGTTCTTCATGAACAGCTGCAGGTTCTTGAACACCTGAGGAGGGGGAAAGGACAGCCCTGGTCAGGGCCAAGGAATGAATTGTTCCCAGACATCTCCCTCATCTCTGCCTCCTCCTCCTCCAGACAGACTCTGATTCACCCTCGTGTTGGCACATCCCACCAACTTTCTCAACTTCAAGGTGCCACTGGGTGTTTATCCCCATCCTTCCCATCTCTGACATTCCAGTTTCTCCACAAACACCATTAAAATCTTCTTTCCCGTGGGCAAAGGAGAATTATTAAATATAAATGGAGACATTTCAAGTCCTGATGCCCACGAGCCAATTGAGGGTGCTCTAGCAAGAGGTGGGACTTCTCCCTTATGGTTCATGGGGTAGAACAACCTTGGCAGTTCTATCCCAAGACTTCTCCCGTTCTCCAGGGTTAAAGCACAGGAGGCATCTTGGTAACAGGTTTCGGATGGAAACTTGGGACTGATAAACATTGAGGGAATCCAGATAACCAAGCACTTCCTCTATTCCTGCCCCACTCACTGGCTTCTCCACGGACACTTTGTTGTAGTATCGGATGGAGTCTTTCCCAAGGAAGTCAAACTCCACCACGTGCTCCTGCCCGTCCAGCTGGGGGTGCAGCTGGATGTGCTCCACGCGCAGGGAGCAGCAGCCGACCGTGTCCGCAGTCTCCCCTTCCTCCTTCTCGTTCCCGGCTCGCAGGGCCAGCTGGAAGGAAGCAGGGAGTCATCCATCCCATCCCACCTCAATTCCCCTTTCCCAGGTTGTTAAAGTGGATCGGGACTAGAGGAGATTGGATCATCTACATCTATAGATCCATAGAATGATTTGGAAGGAACCTTCAAAGATCACTTGGTTCCAACCCCCTGCCACAGGCACGGAAACCTTCCACTAGGGACAACTTTCATCTTCCACACCTTGGAAATGTTCCAGTCCAGGCTGGAAGGGTCTTGGAGCCACCTGGCCTAGTGGAAGGTGTCCCTGCCCGTGGCAAGGAGTTGGAATGCGATGATCTTGAAGGTCCCATCCAACCAAACCATTCCAGGATTTCATAATCGTCCCCAGATTCCTCATATGGAGCCACCCCGGGTGGTAAAACCAGCAAACACCAAAAACTACAGGGTGGGGTGGATCAGGGAAGTGAATTCCCAAATTCCACATGGATAGGGGACCCGGGGTGAGGCTGTGGATACCTTATCAATGAAGTAAAGGGCCACTGCTCTTTGCCGCCTCTTTATGTCCTTGGATTTCCAGTCTTTTCTGTACTGAGCCCGGATTGTGTGGACAACATCCTTCAGGCGCCGAGCTACCTCATATTTCTCCCAGTCCTTCTCCCCCTGGAATGGGAAACCAGGATATTTTCCATTCCATGCCCCATCTTCATTCCACCCCTACCAGTCAAATCCTGTTCTGGAAACAGCACCCCGCAGCTAAGTCCTGCTCAAACCCCATTGTTTTCTTGGGAAAAATCCATGAAGGGAATTAACCGGAGAAGTGACAGCTCATCCAGGGTTTCTGTGCCCTCTGCTGGCCGTGCTGGATCTGGAGCCTGGCCATGTCAGGGTGTTCTCCACCAGCCAGAGCACAGCAAGGACCAAGTGGTCAAATCATGGCCAAGGTGGCTCTCTGGACACCAACGTGGACTGACACAGCACTTGCTCAATTGTGTTAACCTGGGCAGCATTCCCACTTTCCTTGAGTCCTTGGAAATAGCCTTAAATCCCCTTTCTCTTCCCACAGAGTTCGATCCCACCTCTTCCTACCCTCCACTTCCTGGTATTAATGAACTGAACCCAACTCTGGTCCACATGGATCTTCTCAGCCCCTTCCTGGCTTCCAGCAGCCTTCCCTGGACACACATGAGGAATGTGGCACCAGGATGACTCTGCCAGGAGCAACCCATCCCCTGGCATAGGTTTGATGCTCCACAGTCGTCTGTCCTTTCCCTCTCACCACTTCATTTTGTTTATCCCCTTTTCAGAGAAGGGCCAAAAAAAGGGAGATTTCTGTTGATGTTCCACATCCCGGCTTTCCCAGATTTTTTCACCTGACCAAGGGCACCATTCCAACCTTCAGCTTGGAGCTGGGATTCAGCATGATGTACTTCAAGGTGTTCTGGATGTTCTCCGTCCACGAGGCCAGCCAGGTGACCGTGTTGTCAAAGCGCACCTCCTTCCACTTGTGACCTTCTGGGGGCTCGGGAATCTTGGAATCCCTGTGGGAAGAGCAGGATTAGAGCCCTCAGACCATGAAGAAAGAGGTTTTCAGGGAGCCAAGGATGGTCACCACATTGTAGCACTACTCTGAGAAAACAGGGAATCCATCCCAAAATTGCTCCACAACATGGAATCATTAAAGTTGGAAAAGTCCTCCAAGATCGAGTCCAATCATGAACCAGCACTGCCAGGACCACCAAACCACGTCCCCAAGTGCCACATCTACATGGCTTTCACATCCCTGCAGGGCTGGTGACTCCAGCCTCTTCCAGTGCTGGACAACCCTTTCTGTGGAGAAGTTTTCCCTGTTATCCAACCTAAACCTCCTCTGGCACATCTTGAGGCCACTTCCTCTTCTCCTATCATTTCTTTCCTGGGAGAAGAGACCAATCCTTACCTGGCTCCACCCTCCTGTCTGAGAGTTGTAGAAAATCCCCCCCCAAGCCTCTTTTTCTCCAGGCTAAGCCCCCCCCAGCTCCCTCAGCTGCTCCTGGTGCTCCAGACCCTTCCCACAATCAGGTGTCTATCATTTGGATGCTGGGAACAACAGGAAAACTTTCTGGACTGGTGGGGAATGTTTTGAATCAAGGTCTCCAAGTGGGTGGCTTAAGACCAGTCCAGCTCACATAACTGAGAGGGAAAAAATACTCTCAGGATATGGAAAACGGGGATTGTAAAAGATGGAAAAACCCCAACTCCGGACAGAGGAAGTGCCCAGTTCCCCCCAATCCCAAAGGAAGCCCCAGGAGTTCAGCACTTTCAAGGACAACCCACCTGCTGCAGTTGATGATGACATCTTCTGGCATGATCCTCTTCTTCAGCATCCCCATTTTGGGGTGCTCCCCACGGCCACGGAAGAGCCCCGGAGGCTCAGTTTTGAAGTTGCCAATCTTCTCCCGGTGCCCATCCAGGATGCAGTATCCATATTCCTCCTGGATCTTATCCGCCTCCTCCTTCAGCTTCTGAAACCAGGACACCACCAAAAAAAAAAAAAAAAAACAAAAAGGTTTGTATTGGAAAGGGC
>VZTF01007968.1:446668-460677 GCA_013397755.1 Cnemophilus loriae | reverse complement strand
AAAAAAAAAAAAAAAAAAAATCAGAATGGTTTGGATTGGAAGGGATCTTTAACATTCCAACCAACAAGTCTGAGTGCCGTCATTCCCTTAGCCAGGTCCACAATCCTCTGGACAGGGACGGACTCCAAAACATGATCCAAGGATAACTGGCACCCTGCAAAGCCATGGAATGTGCAGGACTTGCTGATAAAATTCAGGAAGAGAGGGTTGATGGCCATGGAGACAGAGCTGGATTAAAGAAATCCAAGCTCAGGGCGTAACACCAGGAAAGATAACAATGAAGAGCCAAAATTCCCAAAACTGGACCCAAAACATGTCCTAGGAACCAGTCCTCACCTGCTTCTCCTCCTTGGGAAGCGCTTTCCGGGCCTCATTTTTGTCCACAAAATATTTGTGGATCTCCCTGAAGTCACATTTGTCCAGGTCCTTGATTATCTCCTGCTCCTCTGAGGTCATTTCCTGGGAAAGAGAGGAGAGGGGCTGGGAAAAGCCAGGAGGCAAAACTAATTCCACACGGAGCTGCTGCTTGGGCCTCTCCTTCCCAGAAAAGGGAATAGAGACCCACATCCCAATTCTTTGGAAAAATCACAGGCAGTTCTGGGGTGGAAGAACCTAATATGGAAAAAAGTCCCCAAACGCAACTGCAAGGACAGCACCAAAGGTGTTTGGGGGGTGTAAACATTCCCTAGAAAGAGTTCTGGGTTGTTTTGGGGATCAGAGGTCATTCCTTCATTCCTTCGGTGTCCCAAACTGGTTTTGGAGCTGTTTCCAAGACCATCCATCCGCTTCCATCACTAAAACTTGGAGAGAGCACAGAGAGCAAATCCCAGCCCAAACCCACAACAAACGTGGAAATAAATCAGGATTTAGAACCTCACAGTTATAAATAAGGAACAAATCCCCCCATTCCCTCCATCCCACACCACAGCCTGGGGATGATGGGTTTCATGGATATCAGGGAGCCATCCCAGGGAAGGTACCTTCCTCCAGTCATGGAAGAAGTTGTTCTGGAAGATCTCCTTGGTCGTGTACTCATGATCCAACATTTTGGCGTAGAAGGTGGCGATTTCCTCCGTGGCCAGGCTCAGCTTCAAGGGTTTTCCTGGGAGAAGAGAGGCAGGAACACCTTCCACTAGACCAGGTTGCTCCAAGCCCTGCCCATCCTCAGACACTTCCAGGGATGGGGCAGCCACAGCTTCTCTGAGCAGAATCTTGGATAATTTCCTAGGTTTTCTTAGGATCTTGGATCATTTCTTGGAGGTGGCAAAGCCACCATCCCCTCCTGAGCTCTTTGGCTGGAGAAACACAACAAAACCAAGGAATACCTTGGCTCATCCTAGGAATTCCCGGGAAATAACTTTTTTAGGAAAAAGCCCTCTGCAGAGGTCCAGGGAATGGTCGAATCCCACTGTTTATGGGATTCCTGGACAGCAGGGAATAGACCCTTGGAGCAGCCCCATGACAACCCACACACACCAGCTCATCCGTGGGCTCTTCCTACCTGGGGTTGTTGCCTGCCCACAGATTTTTCCATCTAGGAACGGTGACTTTTTTTTAGGGAAAAAAGTCAACATCAAAGATCCCGAAGTCCAAAGCCACCAGGCCAGATCCACAGCACCTCAAAGATCACAGAGAAGGTCCAAACCCTGTCAAGGCTCCTCCTCATGGAGCCAAAACCCCTGACAGCCCCGTGGATGTCCCAGCAGTGCCCTCTGGTGCTCCCAGGCACCTCCTTTTCCCAAACTGGGCTTTTTCCTACGGCAAAAAAAAGTCTGGGAAGCCCCAGGGAACTGAGGATCGCCAAGGGAATGTGATCCCTTTCCATCTCCAGCATCCCTCAGCTGACCCTCAAAGTCTTCATTTCCCCCTCCCCTCGATCCATCAGAAATGAGTTCAGGGGTGAACTGAGAGCAGGGAATGGCAGGAAACCCAGTGGGAACGGCAGGAAAACAAGGAGGCAGCAAAGGCCTGGATCTGTCCTGCCAGTGACACCCTGAGTTGCTCTAAGGTGATGTGAGGTGACCCTGGGGACATCAGGAGCTTGGAGCAGCCCAGCCAGATCCCGGGATGGGTCAGTCACTGAGGCCACGGATCAGTAAAATCCCACTTTTCCAGCTCGTGGGAAAACACGGATGAGCTGACAAAGCTCAAACCCAAAATGCAGCTTAATGAGAAAAAAACAGCCTTTAGGATCAGCTCCCCAAAAACCCCAGAACTCCAACCATGTGTAAGGTCCTCCAGCTCTAACCCGTGGCTTTTCCAATGGGATATTCCTCTTCCCTCAGGAGAGGGCACCACCCCGAGGCCCAGGTCCCACCACGGATGTACCATCGTAGTAAAACTGCACATCCTCGGGCAGGGGCTCGTAGAGGGGCACGAAGTAGGGCCCTCGGTGCTCCAGCTGCATCCATTTGACTCCGTCTTCCTTCTTCTCCTCTTCCCACCTGGAATAAACACACGGGAATCCACGAGAATATCCCAAATCCGGCATCTGGCGCCTCCTCCCAAGGTCACGCTGGGAAAATTCTCAGAGCAGTGACAGCTGGCACAACAAACTCCAGGTGAAATCCCATTTTCTCTGCTGCTGCCTCAGTTTCCCTGTTCAGGGATTCAGGGGGAGAGCAAAGGGATCCTAAAAGCCACCTCATTCCAACCCCTCTCCATAGGCAGGGACACCTTCCACTAATCCAGGTTGCTCCAAACCCCATCCAATCCAAGGAATATTTCCAAGGAATACTTCCAACGATGGGGCAGCCACAGCTTCTCTGGGGAAACCCGCGCCTCATGAATATTTATAACTTTGATTTTAATGCAAATAAGATCTTAAGGAATCTTCTCCCTCCCACCCCCCCCACTTCTGCCGGAGCAAACGGGATTTTAAAGCCCCTGCAAGTTTTAACTGCGAAGATTTAAAAAGCAGCAACAAAAATTTAAAATAAAATTAAATTAAATTAAAATTTAAAATGACAATAAAATTAAATTTAAATTAAAAATTTACAGAGTAATAATGTCAAAAAATATCCAACCAGAAAAGCGGGAGCAGAACTTTAAAAAGAGGGGTAAACCCACAGGTTAGGGTGAGAGGAAGAGCGCTGGTGACAGCAGGGGACAGGCAGGGATCTGTGTCCCACAGCTCAGCGCCAGCCAGGCTGGCAGCGGCTCCTTGATCCCAGCATCTCCGGGGGGGAAAAAAAACCCCAAAGACTTCCGGGAAAACACAGCAAGATTCCACAGGGGAAAAGCAAAATTCCTGTTTCTCGCTCAGCGGTGCCCCGGAAGTTATTTGTGAGTTTTTTTTCCTCCCCATGGGAAGCAGAGCGGAATAAATCCATGGTATCCAAAGGTGCGTTTTGCCATAAAAACAGAGGAAATAAGGAAAATCAACAAGCTCCAGGAATCTGGGCTGAAAGCATCGGAGAAAGGCGGCGTCAGGATGATTTAGTGACGCTGCCAGGGCTCCGTCTCCCTTCCCAAAATTCTGGGATCCCAAATTCTGCCAGAGCTTCCCTCACACTGGCCTTCCACAGCCCCCCGAGCCCTTCCAGAGGCCTGGGGGGGGTGATCCATGGGAATGGGAACCTCATGGGAAATGTAGTTCTGGATGGGGTTTTTTGGGATGAAATTCCTACGTACCAGCCTCTCTCCTCCGTGCCGGGATCCAGGCATTCCAAACAAGGCATTGATTGGGAAAAAAAAAAAAAAAAAAAAAATTCCACTTTTCACGTCACCCTGGATCCTTCAAGGGCCACCTCAAAGCTCCAGGTATCCATGGATATCCCTGTCTGGGATAACAGCTCCTCCCAGACCAGGGTTCCCGAAAAACCATCCCAAAATTCCTCCTGCTCTATCCCAGATCTTGTGCAGATCTGGGAGAGAGTGACACCAAGTGGTTAAAGCCGCATTTCCAAAAATAATCCAGCATCCACTTTCCACATCCTTTCCTATAAAATACCTGCCTGGATCATCCCAAATCTGCTGGAGAAGGAAGTGGGGAAGGAATTCAGCCCCTCAATAGAGGTGCTGCTATCTTGGTAGATGTATTATTATTACTATTAATATTAACATTATTGTTATTGTCATCTCCTTCCAATAATTATGAGCTTCTCCCTGCCCAGGATGGGGACCAGGAAAAACATTGGAGGAGAAATAAATATTCCAAATAGTTATAAAAATAAAAATTAAAATAATTACGATACAAATCCTGCTGTGCATTCAGGACCTTCCCTTATCTCTCACCCATTTCCAAGAGCAGCCAGTTCAATGCTCAAAGAAATACAAGAAAAGAGCCAAAAAATAGGAATTTTCACTGTTTTGCCCCCTAAAATAAAATTAAAATCCCAGTCCCAGGGTTGGACCTGCCGAAGGCACACAGGAATTTACCATTTCCATTTGTTTTCCGCCTCTTTTTCTTCCTCCTTCTGTTTTTTAGTCTTCCTTTTGTTCTTTTCTTCCTCTTTCTTTTCTTCTCCTCCTTCCTTAGATTTCCTTTTCCCGGTTTTCCCCGAGGTTTCCTCCTCTTCACTCTTTTTCTCCTTCTCTTCTGTTTCCCCCTCCGGCTTTTTCTTCTTGGTTTTCCGCTTTTTCTCTTTCCCTGGAACGTCTCCCTTCCCTTCACCCTCCTCCTCCTCCTTCACCTCCTGCCCCACCCCTGCACTCCAAGCCTCTCCCAATCCTTCCTCCTCTTTCTCATCCACCTCTTCTTCCTCCTCCTTTATTCCTTTTCCATCCCCACTTCCCCTTCCCACCCTCTCCTCCAGTTCACCTCCCGCTCCTTTCTCTCCCTCCTCATCCTTCTCCATCTCTTGCTCCTCTTCCAGCAATTTTTCCCTCTTTATTTTCCTCTTCCCCACCTTTTCCACCCCTTTCGCTTTTCCCTTCCTGTGCTTCTTTGCTGTCCCCTTCTCCCGTTTTTTATTCCCATCATCCCATCCCTGGCTGCTGCTCCTTCTCCGTCTTTTGGCTCTTCCCTGTCCCCCTTCCCCATTCCTGCCTTCATCCCCCTCCTCCTCAGTGTCCTCCATCAAATCCTCAAATTTATCCTTCCTCCCTCGTTTTCTCTTCAATCCCTTTTCCTGCTTGTTTTCCTCCTGCTTCTTCCCTCTTTTTCTCTTCAACCCCTCTTCCTGCTTGTTTTCCTCCAGTTTCTTCCCTCTTTTTCTCTTCAGTCCCTTTTCCTGCTTATTTTCCTCCTGTTTCTTCCCTCTTTTTCTCTTCAATCCCTCCTCCTGCTTCTTCCCTGTTTTTCTCTTCAATCCCTCTTCCTGCTTGTTTTCCTCCTGTTTCTTCCCTCTTTTTCTTTTCACGGCTTGGGAATCCTTTTCCTGCTGTGGGCTAGGGGGATCCAGCTCCTTCTCCTCACTCTCCCTCACGGCTGCGAGCCCCACATCTCTCTCCAAAGGATCTCCAGAGGGGGATGCAACCCCACCAGCAACCCCTTCACTTGGGACCTGTGGGAAGCGGGAATAAGGGAGGAGATGTTGGGAAAGGAGAGAGGCTATCCCAAATCCCGAGTGAACAAAGGAGATGCGGGATTAGGTCCAGGGGGTGACATTCCCCCCAGTTTTCCTACCCCGATTCCATTCTGGGTCTCCAAGAGCTGCTCTCCCACTGCAGGTCCCGTTCTCTGGGGTTTGTCCCGGGATCTACAACGACATCACAGCCAGTTCTCACCACCAGCATTCCCCTCTTCCATCCCGAATTAGGGAATTGCCCCCAGACAAGCCCTCATTATCCCAAGGCAGCAGGGAATGACCCCAAGCTGGATTTCACAGGATGAGGGAAGCTCAAAGGAGCAGGACCACGAGGTCTCCACACAAAACAGGGGAGGTCCTAAGGAAATATTCCCAGGGAAACCTCAGGAGAAAAGGTTTGGAAGCACCAACAGCACAAAGGACGGGATCAGGTCGACCCTGGACACACTGGAAAAGGAGAAAGATGGGACACAACTCCCAGGACTGTGGGGATGATTCCAATGGGGAATGAGAAGGGAAGGACAGGGAAGGAGCCTCACCAGTACAGCAGGACCAGGAGTGTCCAGATCCATGACCTCCACCATCCATGTGGCTGAGGAACCCAGGAGTGTTTCCCTGCCCAGCAGAATTTCTGGGAATTCTGTGGGATTTGCAACCACTATAAAGCACCTGCCCCCATAATTTCTCCCAAGGCTTGTCCAAGCCAGGCAGGGAGCTGGGAAGCTCATCTTGGAGTTGTTCACATTCCAAAAAACCAAAGCACGTTCCAAAAAATACGGGAGCAGCAGCACAGCCTAAACCAAGCTTATGTCTCTTAGACAGAGCCTAAAACTCCATAGGGTGGATTTAGGTGGGATGTTAGGAAAAAAATTCCCCACTGAAAGGGTGGCCAAGCACTGGAAGAGGCTGTCCAGGTGGAATCGCCGTCTCTGGAAGTGTCCCAAACACCTGTGGATTTGGTGCTTTGGGACATGGTTTAGTGGTGACCTTGGATGTTTTTTCCAACCCTAAGAATTCCATGAGTTTAATGTCGAGGTGATGGTGTCCCTTTCCCACAGGGACACCTGGGGCTTTTCCTTCTGGGTCACTGTCACCTCCCAGCCAAATCCTCTGGTCCATCCTAGCTAAGCCTGGAGCTGAGCTCAAGCCATGGATCAGATCCATTCTCTGCTTTTCCCAACTCCTGGATCCCCCAGCAGGAACTCTTTGGAAGCACAGCCAGCTGCCCTGATCCTTCCCAAAAAAGGAGTTGGAAATCCAGTTTCCTCCTCTCAAGCAGGACAATGATGGCTCTTCCTGGACTTCCAAATGGAGGAGAGCCACAGTTCCTGATTTTAGCCCAAATACCCCAAAATTTCTGCAACAGGAAGTGGGAATTTTCAATTTCTGTAAATTAATTTAGGCTGATCATTAATTACCAGGCTGTGGGACATCAAAGTAACTGAGGAAAGCCTTCGAGCTGGCTTGGGATGGAAACAAGTCCCCAAAAAAAAAAAAAAAAGCAGGAGCCGGATGCTTTTTCCACCCTGGAACACACGTTACACAATCCCCACTAAACTCCTTAGGGAAAATCATCCTGCAAAACACGCTCAGCCCCTCCAATCCCATCGGCAGGGAGCAGATCCATGACTCAGGAGGCAAAATCCCGGCACCTTTTGGGATCGGCTCCTTCCTCCAAAGGTTTTATTAGAGGCCTCTCGCCGGGAATTTTTAAGAGGCCAAGAGGATTAACCAGCTTTAGGAATTCTGCTGCCTATCTCTGCCAGGATCTAGAGGGAAAGAACGGCCTTTTCCCAGGATTTGGGAGGGTGGTTGTTCCCACCAGGACTTCCCCAAATTTATGTAGGAATGTGCGCCTGAGCGATCACACCCTGCTGACTGGGGAGGGTGGATGGGGCTGGAACTTCCCTCTCCACCCTCAAATGCCAGGATTGAGCCTCCAATTCCACTTGGGATGTTTCTGGGAAGCTTTGGAGTCGTTGAAAACACCAGGACGTGGAGAAGCTGCTCCATGAAGGCACCAGCGATCCAGGAGGGAAAACCAGGATCGTGCAGCTCCACAGGGAGAAGAAAAAGGGCAAAATTCCAGCTCCCTGGAAGAAACACTATCCAAAAAATGACCCAGCTCACCTGGAAGAGTCTTCCAGCCCCACTGGTGGCGCTTGGGGGAGGTTTGCTTTGGTCTCCTCCTGGAAAATAGCAAGGATTTGGGAAAGGTTCCCTGGCACAGGTACCCTAAAGCAGCATCACCCCCAAACCATCACTTTTCCCTCCCTCTGCCACCTCGGCTGGAATCCAGGAGCCCGAAATCCCAGGCTTTTCCAGGTTCTGAGGTTTTATGGGGTTAGGAAATCCCTGCTTTCCTTCCAACAGCAAAATAAAGGAGTTTTGTGGATAAATATAGGAAAACTCCCAGCCCTCCTCAGCCACCTGCTCACTGGAAGCACTGCTGGGAGAGCAATCCAGGGAACAGAAGGGATGGGAGGGCTCCCAAAAAAAGATGGATCAAATTCCAGGTGCTTGGAAGATGAAATCACCCTTGCGGCAGATGGCAAGAGGGAAAGGGAGGTGGGGGGCAAAGCCACAGGGTGGGAAATACAGTGAGGATGAGCAGAAAGCAAGGAAAAGGAAAAATATGGAAAATGGGGAGAGGATCTAAAAGAAAATGAGCTCAGAGGGGATACAGAGCCCTAAAATGTAAAAATCCATGGAAGCCACCAGAAACCCTGGAAAAATAAAAATTAAAAAAAAAAAAGAATCAAAATATAGGAAAAATGGGGACCTAAAAGATCATGAGCTCAGAGGGGACACAGAGCCCTAAAATCTGACCCATGGAGGTCACTAAAAGTCCTGGAGAAAGGAAAAAAAAAATATCAAAATAGAGGGAAATGGGGATAGGACCTAAAAGAAAATGAGCTCAAAGGGGACACAAACAGGGCCCTAAAATCTAACTCACGGAGGCCACCAGAAATCCTGGAGAAAGAGAAAAAAAATCAAAATAGAGGGAAAATGGAGACCTAAAAGAAAATGAGCTCAGAGGGGACACAAACACAGCCCTAAAACCTAACCCATGGAGGCCGCCTGAAGAGAAAAAATCTAAATAGAGGGAAAATGGGGATAGGACCTAAAAGAAAATGAGCTCAAAGGGGACACAAACAGGGCCCTAAAATCTGACTTGTGGAGGCCACCAGAAATCCTGAAGAAAGGGGAAAAAAAATCAAAATAGAGGGAAAATGGGGATAGGACCTAAAAGAAAATGAGCTCAAAGGGGACACAAACAGGGCCCTAAAATCTGACCCACGGAGGCCACCAGAAATCCTGGAGAAAGGGAAAAACACATCAAAATATAGGGAAAGTGGGGACCCTAAAAGAAAACGAGCTCAGAGAGGACACAGAGCCCTAAAATGTGACCCATGGAGGCCACCAGAAATCCCACGCCTCAGTTTTCACACTTGTTTTCCAAGCTGGAACCATCTTCTCCTGCTCCTGACCACACGAGGCATCCCAAAACTCCTCCCAGCCTCATCCAGGGCTTGCCAAGCACCGAGGTTCTCACTCTAAATCCTGACTTCCCCAGCTTTCTCTTCCCAAGGCTTTCAAGGGAAGCCAAAAACCACACAGGGATTTTTCCTGAAAGCTGCTGGGTGAACTCATTAAGGGGAAAATAAAACCCCGAGTTAATTACAGGTTGGTTATGTCCATATAAACTTTCATTCCCTGGGAACACGTCTGCTCTTGGATTCACAATCCTTCAGAAAGCCCGCTGGGAAATTCAGGAAGAGCCATGACCTTCTGAAGTCATTCCTGCCTGCAAATCCCTGATGGTTGTACCGGGAATACCGGGAACACCAGGACCACAGGCACCCTTGGGGGGTTTCAAGGCTGCTCCTTGAATTTAATCCATCCAGGAGAATTTGGGGACATTTGGGATCCTGTTTGCGAGAGGGATGGAAAGAGGGGAAAGGAAAAGCATCTCTGCTGGATTTACACACCAAGAGGACAAATTAACACGAGAAAAGCAAAATGTAGCGGGAATTTGCTGGGATTTGCGCTCTCCAGCACCAGCCAAGGATCACGGAATGGTTTGGGTTGGAAAGGACCTTAAGGATCATCTCATTCCACCCCCACCTTCCACTATCCCGGGTTGCTCCAAGCCCCACCCAAACTGGCCTTGCACACTTCCAGGGAATGAGGCACGAACAAGGAAAGCAGTGAGAACCAAATTCCTGAGGAAGGGATTCCCAATCCCAACCTCCCGCTTCGGAAGTGAGAGTCACCCATTTCCTGGTGCTCCCCACTGGTGCCAGTCTGGGCCAACACCAAAATGTGATGGATTCCAACCCCAAAATCAGGAAATTTATTCCTTAATTAAATTCCAGACACTCAAAAGCTCCTTTTAGGGGCTTGCCCCAGGACAGCACCCTCCCAGCTCCCTCGGGAACAAACCACGGGAATGCTCCCAAATCCTTCAGCACAGCGACCACCACGTACCAACGCGGATGCAGCTCCCTCCTCGGCTTGGATCCCATTCCAGAGGCTCGAGCCAAGGCCTTCTGCATTTGCAGCCTCCTGCTTCAGGGAGCTTCTTGGCCAGAGAGGGGACAGAGAAGGGACACACATTTTTTAGGATCATGGAGTGGTTTGGGTTGGAAGGGATCATGTTGTTCCAAGCCGCTTCCATGGGCAGGGACATTTTCCACTCTCCCAGGTTTTTCCAAGCTCCATCCAGCCCTGGCCTTGGACACTTCCAGGGATGGGGCAGCCACAGCTTCTCTGGGAAAGCCCTGCCAGGGCCTCATCACCCTCCCAGGGAAGAATTCCTTCCCAATCTCTAATCTGAACATTCCATCCTCCAGCTTCAGGCCATTCCCCCTTCTCCCATCACTCCACGCCCTTTATTTTTCCCTATTAAAAACTCCTTTTGATAATCAAAGCAACACAGGGAAAGCAGAGCTGGACGCGGCGCTCCCACGCACAACTCTGGGATAACCCAGATGGAAAAGCCCAGCCCTGCAGATCCCACCTCCACCCCAACCCAAGGATTTACCTGCTGATGATGTTCTCCTGCAGTGGCTTTTCCTTGGCTTTTGATGGTTTCGTCTTCTTCCCTTTTACCACGGAAGGCTTTGCACCGGGACAGAGCGGGATAAGGGAGAAGGAAGTTCATGCCAGGGGTTTGATCCCCACAGAAATTTTGGGATAATTACAATGCACAGAGGCAGGGTTGGTACCTTCACCGTGCATTCCACATCCTGCTTCTTCTTCTTCTTCACTGGGAGCGTCTTTGGCTTATCCTGCCCCTTTTCCAACTCATTCTTTCGCTTCCTGGGATAAGGAAAAATTGATCCCACTGAAAACAGCCCCTCAGTGGTGACACCACAGCGTGGTGCCATACTTCCTAATCCTTATGCCCAGCACCAGTAAAATTGGGTTCCCAAAAGGAATTTTGGAGGAATTTCTCTGCTTGAGTGCTGAAATCCCCAGGAAAACCAGCAGGATAACAAAGCTGGAGCCCCCCAAAATTCCCTGCCACACCCCATGGTACCCACCTGCCGTTGGCTTTTGACACCCCCATGGCTCCGTCATCCACAGTTTCTTGGGAGTGTTAAGGCAGAGAATCCAAGGATGGTCACTGGAGTGAGAGGGAAACAGCACAGGGTTGGTGCCACCCCAGTTTTGCTCTCCAAGGAAACTCCAGCATCCTGGTCCCAAAGTTTGGAGCCCACAGGGTCAAGCTCAGCTTTAACAAGGACCCAAGGCGAGTTTAAAAAGGAAAATCCCTGAGCTCAGTCCCCAAACTTCTGTTGGGGGTGGTAAAATAAAAGAAAATAAAAGGAAAGGAGAGGAAATTCCCCCAAATTGTTGAGGAATTCACAGCTTCCATCACCATAATTAACAATAATTAAGCACAGCAGAGAAATGGGGTAAATTGAGATACTGAGTCCCCCACACCACCTCCCCCCTCTCCTGCTCTCATGGCTAGAGCAGCCAGACTCTCCCAAATCCCTGCTTTCCCTAGAAACTCAAGGGGCTGCAGGAAATACAGATCATATTCCTGGTCCCCATCCATAAAAAACCTCCACACTGAGGAAAAAAACCCAGGATTTCTCAAGGAGAGAAGTGAAAACCAGTATGAAACACCCTGAAAACTTTTCTGGGAGTAGAAAACACTTGGAAAAACTCCATATTTTACCAGGCTTTGCTGTGCCAGGAGCACTTGGAGCTGCAGTTGGGAGGAAGCTCCGTTGGCACAGGAGAACATTCCCAAGCCCAGCCAGCCCGGAGAAGCCCTCTCTCCTCACCCAGCCGCTTCCCTAAGGGAAACCCCCCCTCTCCCAGGAAACTCCTTTAAAGTCTCCCTCAGCCTGATTGGAGGCTCCCAGCCCAAGATGCACCCTGGGAAATGAAGTTTTAGCCCAAAAGCTGAATTTTGGGAACGTCCCTCAAACCAGCAAGGAGAGGTGGGAAGCAGGGAAATACTTTGGACCACTCAGGTGGAGGATGGGGCCAAAAATATGGATTTAAAAACAGCTTGGAAAAACCTACTTGGCAGGAGATGCTTCCTCTTCAATTACATCACTAAATTAATCCCCAAATCTATCTTTTCCTCAGCTGCCTCTCATCCATCAGAGCTCCACGGTTGGATTTGGAAGGGTCTGGGCACAAAGCCCAGATCCCACTGGATCCTGCTGCCCATAACCCTCATCCTGAAACCCATCCCACTCCTCTCCAGCCCTTTTCATGGGATGAGTCCATTGCTGCCACCTGCCCCGATGTCATCAAGAACCTCATCCCAGCTGAGCCTCCCAAGCTCCTCATCCCTCCCAGACCAGGTGTAAGGAGCACACCTGGGAAGGGGATGGGGAATAGGGACAAGGGGCAAAAGCTTTCCCCAAACTGGGGGAGAAAAGAAGGATCCAGAGAGACTTTAGAGCTCCTTCCAGCACCTAAAGGGGCTCCAGGAGAGCTGGAGAGGGACTTTGGATAAGGGATGGAGTGCCAGGATAAGGGTGATGGTTTTAAACTGGAATAGGGTAAGATTAGATGGGATATTGGGAAGGAATTCTTCCCTGGGAGGGTGTTGAGGCTGTGGAACAGAATTCCCAGAGAAGCTGTGGCTGCCCCTGGATCCCTGGAAGTGTCCAAAGCCCAGGATCAACCTGGTCATGTGTAAGGTCTCCCACCCCCCTGTACTGGAAGACCTTTCAAGCCCATTCCAACCTAAACCATCCCATAATTCCAGGAAAACTCCGGGATCTGGGTCAATAACAGGCATTGCTCCACGTGGAATCCCCAGCCGGGAAGAGTGGCGGGGGCCCCGCGTTCCCCTGGGAAGGTCCCGCCCGGTTCGCGGCCGGGAGCGGAAACCCCCGGAGGAAGGGCTGGATCTGGGAAAGCCTCTTTGATCCCTGTTGCGCCATCCCGGGGAAAACACATCCAAGCCACCTTTCTGGCTGGATGGGTAGAGGTTGTCCAGGGATGGGAGCCTGCCCCGGGGAAGGGAGCAGGGAAGGACAGCTTCAAGCCGGGGCTTGTTCGCCCTTGGCCGCCTCCTTCCAAGGACAGCTTGGATTTGAATTTCTCCCATTTTCCCTAGATTCCATGAGGTTTATTCAGCTTGGTGGAGGTTTCTCCCGAGTTTTCCGTGTCCGTGATGGGAAAAGATGAGTTTTGCAGGGATGTGAGTTGGGGAAAACCTGTCCTAGCCTGGAGCAGCTCCAGTTTGCTCCTCAATCCCACCCAAGGACAACCTGGGATAAATTCCTTAAACATTAAGCTGAGTTTTGCGTATTTTTATGGATTTTCCCTTCGTAGATGCTCTTTGCAATGGGAGGAATGGGAATGGGATGGCTCCATCTGGAGCTCTGCTTGGGAAAAGTGGAGCAGAAAGGGAGTTTGGCTCATCCTTAGGGAAAACCAGACTGGAATGGGATCCCTGCACTGTTTGGTGACACCACAGGGAGCTGTTGGGGGATGTATCCATGAAAATATTCCAGATTAATCAGTAATTCCACTTTCCTAGTACAGCAACTCCTTTTGGATTGGGAAATCCAGGAGGGAGAGAAGCCCTTCCCTGGGATCACACAGTCGTTGAAGCCCTGATGAGAAAAAATAACTGGGAAAGGTGGAACGGGTTTAATAAATGCAGTTATAAAATAAATCCACACCCTATAAAATATTTAATGTATCCTGGGCTAACATTTCCCACTCAATAAACAGCTGGATCCGCATGGAATTCCCTGTTGACACAAATGGGATTTATCACTCATTAATTTCCTTGTGACCCAGGTAAAGACTCAGGGACCTTTTTGTGGTTGCTGACAAAAGTTCAGAGTGGGAATATGGGGCAGGATTTGCCTGGAAAAAGGGATAAAGTGGATTTGATTTTATTTCTTCATTAATTTTTAATTATATTTGATATTAAATTACGGTTTGTACAGGAGCAGCATCCGATGGCTACAACAGGACAAGGGCACAGCAGCCCAGATGTTGAGGAGAGGAGGGGGGGATGCCGGGGGGAGGAGGGTGCAGGGATCG
>VZTF01007968.1:432377-446187 GCA_013397755.1 Cnemophilus loriae | reverse complement strand
GGGCACGGCCGGAGGGTCCCGGGGCACTCCGGGGTGGGGTCTGCACGGGGAAGGGCTGTGGAGTTGTAGGGCGGCGGGGTTTGGCTGTGGAAGGAAGTTTGGGGGGGGTCCCCTTGGCTGGAGCATCTCTAGGAGGGGGATTTTGGGGGGATTTGCGCTGCGAGGGGAGGGGGGTTTAACCCACCCACCCCGTCTGGGGTCGCTGTGTAAGGTGGGGTTAAACCCCCTCTGTTTAGGGTAGTTCTGAAAAAGGGTTTTGGAAGGGTTTAAACTCCTCCTTTAGGGTAGCTCTGCAAAGGGGTCTCGGGGGGTTCCCCCCCATTTGGGGTAGCCCTGTAAAGGGGTTTTCAGAGGGTTTAACTCCCTCCCCACCCAGGGTCTGTCTGTAAAAGGTGGGTTTGGGGGGTTTAACCCCCTCACCCCGTTTAGAGTAACTCTTGTAAGGGGAGTTTGTAGGGGTTTAAACACCCCCCTATTTAGGGTAGCTCTGCGAGGGAGAGTTCGGGGTGGTTAAACCCTCCCTTATTTAGAGTAGCTCTTCCAAGCGGGTTTTGGGGGGTTTACACGCCCCCCATTCAGGGTTCTGGTGGGATTTAACATCCCCCCCTTATCTGGGGTAGCTTTACAAAGGGGGGTTTGTGGGGTCTGTGTCCCCCCCTTTTACCTGGGTTATCTCTGATGGGGGGGGAGGACGCTGTGGGCTCACATCTGGCCAGATGTTGAGTGCAGGGGGCTTTGCAGCAGAACAGAGCAGGGGTTAAGGGAGGGTTTAAGCCCCCGGTTAGGACAGGCCTGGCATCTGGACCAGTGTGGGACTGAAGGAGGGGTCACCGAGCCCCCAAACCCCGCTGTGAGCTCAAGCAGGAGCCCCCCAGCTCCAGCCCCCGCCATTCCCAGCCTGTGGATGTTGCACCCCTGGAGATGATGCCACCCGAGGAGGAGAGCCCGGATGGGGACGGGGACGGTGGCCTTGTCCTCCTGCACGGCCCGAGGAGCGGCAGCACACGGAAGGTGAGGATGGGATGGGATGGGATGGCTCCGTATCCCTGCCCTATCCATAGGGATGGCTGTCCCCAAGGATGGGGGCACGGGGACATCCAGCCCTGCTGGGGGTGGCAAAGTTGTCGCTGCCCCATAAACAGCCCTAAACAACTCCCTCCTAGCTCCTCATCCCTAAAACTCCGCTCCTGAATCCCATCTTTTCCGCTGGCTCCATCCCCAGGCTTCCCAGCGATTGCTTTTCACCTAATTCCCCGATGTTTTGGCTTTTTTCCTCCTTCCTGCCTGCAGGAAGCTGATCCAGCCAGGTGCTCCCTGTCCCTCCCACAGGTGCTGGCCAAGGTGGTGCTTCCTGAGGGGTTTTTTTCCCTCGGGAGCTGCTCCCGAGGAAAGTCGGGATGTGCGGGAGAGATGGGGCTGATTGCTCTGCCGGCGAACAATTAGGATGGGATCGGTGGGACTTGTCCTCAGGCTTCCACCAGCCCCTGATTTCTCGGGGTCAGAGAGGTTTTAGGGAGCGAGAAAACATGGAGAACGTTGATTTTTGGGTCTATTTAAGTGTTTTTCCCATTAGTTTTGCCCCCCTGAGATCCAATGGGATAAACCCAGCAGTGAGTTCGCTCCACAATCTGAGCTCTTCTCGTAAATCCCTCACTTCCAGCAGAGCAAAAAGTCCCAACACCTAAAAAAAACCCTAAAAAAAAATCCCAAATAACCAAGAAAGCCCAACTCAGCCACACTCTGGAAGGGATTTTTTTTTTTTTTTCTTTTCCCTGGATCAATCTGATCTGGAGTCACTTGAGCCTGGGCTGCAGCTCAAGAGGTTGCAACCTTAAACCAGGTCGGGATTTAACTCGGGGGCCTTCTCTAAAAGAGCAGGTGCTGCTCGTGAGGGAAGATTAACAGGAGGGATTTGGAGCCTTTTTTCCCCAATTTATTCTGTTCCGATCCGGAGCACAAAGAATAACATGGAAAATATTGCCAAGCTTTGGAGGGGGAGCTGGGCAGGGCATCAGCAGCCTCTGTCATAACATGATTATTTTTTTTAATTAAAGCAGCAGAACACCTGATCAGCTCAATTTATTTTTGTTATTATTATTATTATTTAAAAGAAATTACCAATACAGCCTTTTCCTGCTGTTTTTATCACCCTGACAACATCGGGAGCGTGGATCCATATCTTCTCCCTTGCACGGGGTCCTGAATGCTGCTGAAAAAGTGATTTTTAATCCTTTTTTTGCCAACTTTTCTGTCCTAGGAGTGAAGATTTAATCCACCTGTTTCCTGCTGGCACCTTGCCCAGACTCTGTGCCTCCCCCACCTCCCCAGAGCACTTTCACCCTCCTAAAATTCAATTTTTAGCTGCAGTTTGTGCTGTTTAAAACCCCCAGTCCCCCAGATTTTTATTCCCACCCCCAGGTGCTGTTTTCCTTCCTCTTGCTGGCTGCATGAACCACCAGTGAGGCCACTTGGGAAATTTAAAACCTTAATCCTCCCCTCATTTGTTCAAAGGCTCTGTGATGTAACCATATTCTCAATAAAAGGTTTTAGAGGTTTTAGCTGCTCCTGTCTCCCACAGAAACCCAGCTGGGAGCCAGGGTGCTCCGTGAGATTAATTCCATGATAGGGAATTTCCTAAACCTAAATAGATTTTCAGGGAGTAAAAACCCACTTGTTGTCACTTCCTGCTTGTCTTGTAACAGCTCATATTAACTTCTTAAATGCTTTTGGCTGGGGAAAAAAGGAAGGAAACTCTGGATAACCCTGGGAAAAAAAAGGAGAATTTCCAAGCCTGTTTTTGTGTGTGGAGTGATTCCCTGGCTTTTGTTTTGCTCTCTACGCCACGGGATAATGTGGCTAAAGCAGGGTCACTTGGCCACTTCTCCTGACTCAGAAACTTGTGGATTCCAAAGAGGAATAAAAATTCCAGCTGACAGCTCTGGCTCTGTGGAAATGATTTAAAGACCAGCGTGGTTCTGGAATTAAAACAGGTGCTCAGAGTTACCCTATTGCTGCTGGATCATCTGTGCACTTGGAAACTTCCTGTTTGGAGGACAAACTCTGTGTTAGGAAAAGCTGGTGCTGCTGAGAGGGCATGGAAATAAATCCCTGATTTTTTTTCTTTTGTGATTTTTTTTTTAATTTTTTTTTTTTTTTTGGAGTGGGAGATGTTGTCAGCGTTTAGTGGGAGAAATTTATGGGGTGGAGGTTGGAGCCACAGACCGTGGGCCCAATGGATGGGGGTTGGGATCATGGATCGCGGTCCAGCTCCGGGATCCAACAGCAGAAGGACGTGGAGCTGCTGGAGCGAGTCCAGAGAGGCCACGGAGATGCTCCAAGGGATGGAGCCCCTCTGCTCTGGAGCCAGGCTGGGAGAGCTGGGAATGTCCAGCTTGGAGAAGGGAAGGCTCCAGGGAGAGCTTAGAGCCCCTTCCAGTGCCTAAAGGGGCTCCAGGAGAGCTGGAGAGGGACCTGGGACAAGGGATGGAGGGACAGGACAAGGGGGAATGGCTTTAAAGTGGAGTAGGGTGAGATTAGGTGGGATATTGGGAAGGAATTCTTGGCTGTGAGGGTGGGGAGGGGCTGGAATGGAATTCCCAGAGAAGCTGTGGATGCCCCTGGATCCCTGGAAGTGTCCAAGGCCAGGTTGGACAGGGCTTGGAGCAGCCTGGGATAGTGGAAGGTGTCCCTGCCCATGGCAGGGGGTGGAATTCCATGATTTTGAAGGTCTCTTCCAACCCAAACCATTCCATGATTCTGCCATCCCTTCAATATCCCTTTTCCTGGCACAGAGGGTCCCCGTGTGTTTGCCCACACCCAGGGCAGTGATCCAGACTGGCTGGAGTCCTGCTTTCCTTCATCCCCTGTCCTTGGGAATGGGAAGGTGTCTTCCTGGAGGTGGGGCTGGCTGTGGAGCTGAGCTCAGCACCGCGTGGTGACTCCTTTTCCCACATTGTGGATGTCTTGAGTCTCCCTGCGTATTAAACCTCCTCAGTTTCTCTCTGGGCATTCCCTGGCTTCCCTAATTGGGAGGAATCCTGGTGGTGACTCCTTCGTGGCCAAAACTGGTCTTGGAGATGGCCCAGCTTGGTCCAGGCTTGGGCAGCTGGGTTGTGGAGCAGCTTCTGGGATCCGGCCAGGTTCTCCCAGTATCTCCAGGAGCTTTTCCTGCAATTCCTTGCTGGAGCTGTAGCTCCCAGTTACCAACCCCTTCCTCATTTCTCTGGAGAGATCCATGCCTGGATTTTACCAGCACATTCCTGATCTGTGCCAGTTTTTCAGGACCTGGATCTGCATCTCCGTTTCTCTCTTCCTTGAAACTTTTAACAGCACTTCCAAGGATCCCGTTTTCCCTTCCCACATTTCGCTTAATACTCTTCGGTTTCACTTTTCCTCTGGTGCTTCCAGCTGCAAAGGAGCAGAAACAACCCCTTTGTCATGGAATTACCCTTCGGACTTGCTGGCCTCCACCTCTTCCTCCAGGTGATCGAGTTTGTCCCTGGTGCTGGAAGACCGGGAGGCTGCAGCCTTGTTTTCGTCACCGAGGTCACAAAGGACTGTCAGGGTGCGGCTGTCACCCGGGAGTCACCCAGGGCTTCATCTCCTGGGGGTGGGAAGTTCAAATTCCACCCTGAGCAAACAAACATTCCCTCGGGACTCGTAATTGCCCTGTTTAACACCCCACACGGGCCCTCTGGAACTGGGAAAGGTGTCTGAAGTGAAAAACGCCCTGGAGTCGTTCCAAACATTCCCTGCAAAGATAAGGTTGGAGAATCCTTGATGTCCCTCGGAGGGGAGCTGTTGGTGTTGATTCCCTCTGGAAAGGGTCTTCTGGAATCTTTTCTTCCCTCATGTGGAGACCCTGGATGAGGATTTTTGGTTCCACTGTCACCTCCCTGCGAGGGTGGAGCTCAGAGGGATTTCCCTGATTTTCCTGGGCCGGAGCGGCCTTTTTCCGATAAAATCACAGGATATGGGTTGGAGTGGACTCGTTGGGGTCACAGAGTCCAGTTCCTGACCCCAATCCTGCTTTGTCACAGGTGATAAACGTCAGGGCTGGCCACACCTCGCTCATTTTCATGGATTTCTCATCCATCCTCCTCTGTGTACAAGCAAAAGCTGCCGTTCCCTGGCTCCCCCACAGTTTATGGAAGAGTTCTGTGCTCGTTTTTCCTTTAAAACCTTTAAACCAGGAAGGAAAAGTCTGATTTTCTCTAGAGCCACTTCTTAAACCCCCAAATTCCCTTTTCCGGGTGTCCCCAGTTGCACCCCAAAGCCTGGATGAAAGACCCCCTCTTTCTTCTGACCTTACAGGGGTGACCTCGAGAGCTTGAGCAAAGAAGAATTAAGTGAGGAAAATCCCTTTTGGAACCTAACAGCGGGATTTTGGTGGGATTTTTTTTTTCCCCCTTATGCAAGTCATGTTTAAATCCCTGGAAACTCATTCTGTGGATTTTAGTTTTCAGTTGGAACTCAGACAGGAAAAGCTTTGGGATCCTTTGAACTGTTGGAAGGTGGAATGCTCTTCCCTTGACTCCTTATTTTCCTTATCTATATTTGGATTTAGAGAGAGCCTTTTTTACTTTTCCTGGAGCCAAATTTCCTTCTTGCTCCAAGATTTGTGAAACCACAACATTTCTGTGATGATCCTGGAGCTCCTGCAGGCGGGTCTTGGTTGTTCCTCGTGAAATGATGTTTCTATTGATCCATGCAAGCCTGGGATGATTCTTTGGGATCAAGGCAAAGCCTCTTGAGGGAAGATGTGCAGCAATCCCATATTCCTGCACTTTTCCAGCTCTATAAATGTTCAAGAAAACAAAATGTGTGGAGATCACAGGAGATCCTTGATCTTGGATTCCTGACTTAACCTCGCAGGACTTTGGGTTTATATCAGGTGCTCCTGGTTTTCCAGCACCTTTTTGCTGCTGGCTTAGGAGCCTGGATAGGGATTGAGAACTTATCCCATTAAATCTGATGGAGAAGCCAAGGACAAAAACGCTCACAGCTCCACGAACAGCTTTAGTGCTTCCCAGCAGGAGAAGTCAAATCCATTTGCTAAATCCCTTCATGGCTCCTGCAGGGGAGAGGTCTTAACCCTCTTGGAATATCTTGTGGAGCCATCCCAGTGTCTTTTCTTGTCATTCTGCTTCCCACTCCTTTCCTGCCTTCATTCTTGGTGCTTTCCCTCCGGACAAGGATCTTCTTTTTCACTTTGGATAATCCTTCCACTTGTGCCTTTTCCATCATCCCACTTGCACTTCCCAGGCCTCTTCCCTGTGTCTCCAGGTGGTTTTTGCTGCTTTTCCCCACAAAAAAATGCCTTGAAATCCTCTGGCTGCTTCCAAACCAACCTTTGCCAGAGGTGGAAAGGACTCCAGGGTGCTGGAATTTGCAGGAAGAGCTGGAATCAAAGAAGGGAAACTTCCCACCTGTTGAGCTTTGCGTGGATTTCTGTGGCTCTGGAGGCAAAGAGAAGGAGCCTGGACCTGTCTCATTAGCATATATTTGGGTATATTTGCATATGCATTTGTCATTCTTGTCTCTGAATCTGTCAAGCTCTCAGAGATCCACTCTTGAAATTTGAAATTAAGCCTTGAAGTTTTAATGAGCGCCTTCTCTTTACATCTTGGTTTGGTTTTCTCATCCTTTCCCTTTTCCCTCTGATTCCTAGATTTTTTTTGCCCTAGGGAGACAACAGGATGGGTGGATTCCCACCAGGACAAATCCACAAGTGACAATTCTGGATCAAACTTCCGTGTTTTTGCCTCCCAAGTGTTTTACACCCAAGATTTATGCAGCTATTGGGGTGTTTTCCTCAAATCCCACTGCTTTTCCAGAATAATTGGGATCTCGTGCTTCCAGCTCATTCCTTTCATCGAATTCATGGATTACTGTAAAGCATTAATCCCACAGATTTATGGACCACCTGGAGTCACTCTGATTCCTCAGTCTCCAAGGGACTAATTAGGAGCTCCAATCTTTCCCTTAAAATGAAAATCCCGATGTTAATCCCGGACCCTTTCCCAAAGGAAGCAGCGCTTGGTGGACTTCAAATATGAGGAATTAATTTTAAGGAAGCTGAAGTCCATGGAAGTGCAAAATTTTCCATTTCCTCCTTGCCAGGTCCCACCGGCGAGGTGATCAGGCATTCCATGGAATTACGGAGTGGTTTGCGTTTGAAGGGACATTAAAGATCACGTCATTCCCGTGGGCAGGGACGCTTCCCACCATCCCAGGCTGATCCAAGCCCCATCCAGCCTGGCCTGGAACACTTCCAGGGGCATCCACAACTTCTGTGGGAAACCTGTGCCAGGGCAGGGGTCGGAGCGAGATGATCCTTAAGGTCCCTTCCAACCCAAACCATTCCATGATTTTGGGATCTTCCCGTGCTTTGCAGGCTCAGAACTTTTCGCCCTCTTGAATTTCCCAACCAGGGCTGGATTTTTTTATCCAGGGATCTTCCAGAGGCTTGTTCCATCCCTCTAAATCTTCCCTTGCACAATGGGAATCATCCCGGCTTGGGCAGAGCTTTTGTGGCCCTGGGCACGGGGACGCTCCTCATGGCAGCCCCACTCCCTGGGGCATCCCATAATAACCCCGTGAGCCAGAGGGAAATTTGCTGGCTGCTATTTCCTGAAGTCGGGAATTCAACGTGTTTTCCCTGTCTGCAGCAATTCCGAGCCGGAGCCGCGGAGAGCATGGAATCAATTTAGTGCCGTGTGCCCTTCATTCCTGAATCCCCGTGAACTCCTGACTCCCTGTGCTCCATATCCCAGAGACAGCCTTGGGATCACATCTGTTCCCGAACTTTGGGGTCATGTTGAGCTCGTCTCCAGCCCCCCTGGATCTTGGCTCCTGTCCAGAGCCTGGGAAGGGGATGGGGAATTCCTGTTCACGGCTGCGTTTGGGAAGAGCACAGGGAAAGAAATCCCTGTTGGCAGCACGTGGGATTGGGGAATGAAATGGTTATCCCAAGGGCAGGGGAGGGTCTGGGGGGTGAGAAACTCAACGTGACCCGGCCACGTGTGCTCACATCCCAGAAATTCCCGGTGTCCTGGGCTCGTCCCATAGTGTGGGCAGGAGAGGGGGGAATTCTGCCCCTCAGCCCTGCTCAGGTGAGATCCCAGCTGGAATTGTGCATCCAGATTTGGGATCCAATGGCTGCAGGACGTGGAGCTGCTGGAGCAATTCCAGAGGAGGCCATGGAGATGCTCCAAGGGCTGGAGCCCCTCTGCTCTGGAGCCAGGCTGGGAGAGCTGGGAATGTCCAGCCTGGAGAAGGGAAGGTTCCAGGGAGACCTCAGAGCCCCTTTCAGTGCCTAAAGGGGCTCCAGGAGAGCTGGAGAGGGACTTGGGACAAGGGATGGAGGGACAGGAGAAGGGAATGGCTTTGAACAGGAATAGGGTAAGATTAGATGGAATATTGGGAAGGAGTTATTCCCTGTGAGAGTGGTGAGGCCGTGGAATGGAATTCCCAGAGAAGCTGTGGCTGCCCCGTCCCTGGAAGTGTCCAAGGCCATGTTGGATGAGGCTTGGAGCAACCTGGGATAGTGGGAGGTGTCCCTGCCCATGGCAGGGGGTGGAACTGGACGATCTTTAAGCTCCCTTCCAACCCAAACCATCCCATGACTGTGGGCTCCGAAAGTGCGCAATTTATGGAATGGATGGATTTTTCTGAATCCCAAAATGTGGATTTGGGATGAGACCCTGGCCTTGTCTCTCAGCAGGGCTGTGACCCGTTTGCCCAGACCCAGCGCAGCAAACTCCAGCACCGCCGGGCCCGGATCAACCAGCAGATCAACAAGGAAATGAGGATGAGGGCGGGAGCAGAAAACCTCTTCCGGTGAGTCCTGATCCCCTGGCTCTGGAATTTGGCTGGAGACAGGAATAGAGCCTTGATATCCAAGACTCTGCTGGTGGAAGATTGTTAAAAAGCAGGATGGGAGCGGATGGATAATGGGAATGAATGTGTGGCTCAGGTTGGGCTTGGAATGCAGAGCTCCAGCCTGAAAACCCAGCAAGGGGCTCCAACGGATGTGGAACTGGTGGAGTGAGTCCAAATGCTCCAAGGGCTGGAGCCCCTCTGCTCTGGAGCCAGGCTGGGAGAGCTGGGAATGTCCAGCCTGGAGAAGGGAAGGCTCCAGGGAGACCTCAGAGCCCCTTCCAGTGCCTAAAGGGGCTCCAGGAGAGCTGGAGAGGGACTCTGGACAAGGGATGGAGGGACAGGACACAGGGAATGGCTTCCCCCTGCCAGAGGGCAGGGATGGATGGGATATTGGGAAGGAATTCTTGGCTGTGAGGGTGGTGAGGGGCTGGAATGGAATTCCCAGAGAAGCTGTGGCTGCCCCTGGATCCCTGGAAGTGTTGAAGTTCAGGTTGGACAGGGCATGGAGCAGCCTGGGATAGGGAAAGGTCCCTGCCCATGGCAGGGGGTGGAACTGGAGGTTCCTGAAGATCCAACCCAAACCATTCCATGAAATCCAGCTTTAGAATCATAAATAGGTCAGAAAATCCCTTTAGGACTGAGTCCAACCATTCCCCCAGCACTGCCAAGGCCACCACTTGTCCCCAAGTGCCGCAGCCACACGGATCGTAAACCAAGGATGACTTTTTTTAGCATCTCCTGTGTTTATTTAATTTTTCCGTAATATTTTGGAGCACATTCCAGGCTGGGCAGGTCTTTAATATAAAAAATTCCATAAATCTGCCTTAAAATACAATTTTTTGGGAATATTTTGCCAGCTTGTTGATTTTTTTTAGCCAAAATAAAATAAAATAAAATAGACTTCCCACTCCTGAACTGGAATGATTTAACCCCAATGGAGTGTTCCTGTTGCACCTGGAAGAAGGGGATAACGGTTGATCCATTAATAAAATGGTGTTTTCCTGAGGGATGAGGACATCCCACTGCTCCATCCACACCGCTGTGCCTCCTTTAATTAAGGGAAAAAAGCCACGGAATCCCAACATTTGCCTCCCCTGTGTTATATTAAAAAAAAAAACCACCAGAGGGAAATGCGCTGGCTCAGCAGGAGTCACCCTGGTTTGGGTTGGAATTGGAGCTGTGGGAAAGGGGGTAGTGAGGAAAAAGAGGATGGAAAACACATCTTAATTATCAGGGAAATGCACTGAGGGGGGGCTCTTTTTTTGCTGGCTCAGCACTTTGGGTGTCCTTTGGAGCAGCCACTTTCCCTCCCTCTCTCCCTTCCCTCCCACAAATCCAGCTGAGTAATAAAGTTGATTTCTCGGCATTCCGGTGCTCCAGTCTTATGAAACCTGGGAAATCTGGGGAGGAGGGGGGGAAGAAGGAATAATCAAGCCTGAAATTAAAGGCTGAGGGGGAGGGGGATTATGTTGCAAGACTAAAGGTTATTGCTTCAAAATTAAAGATTTGTGGTGCATGAATAAAATTCCTTTGGATGTTTAGCCTGGTGCTGATGGGAAAAAAGCTGTGGATTGTCCAAGCTGGAGCAGTTTGGAGCTGAACTTGCTGGGGTTTTTGCCTCTAAAATTAAAAAAAAAACTACCCCAATGCTTGGGAAAAATAATCCTGTTCAGCCTTCCCTTGTCTTTTCCTGGAAAAGTTGGCAGGAATGGGATGTTGGGGAAAAAAAAAGAAAAAATCCATGTGGTGTTTGCTCAGTGGATTTGTTTGCTGGGTAAATAAATGGGAAGAGCCAGAGGAAACCTTTTCTTTCCTCGTTCAAATGCTGGGATTGAGTGGAGGAATGGGGAAGGTAAAAATGCCCAGGTTCGTGGAAAGAAAAAAAATAAATCACAAAATAAATCCCAGAAATTCCACGTGTCCTGGGCTCATCCCACAGCGTGGGCAGCAGGAAAAGGGGAATTCTGCCTCTCTGCCCTGCTCAGGTGAGACCCCACCTGGAATTCTGCATCCAGCTCTGTCTGGTCTAACAGCAGGAGGATGTTGGAGATGCTGGAGCAGATCCAGAGGAGGCCACGGAGGTGCTCCAAGGGCTGCAGCCAGGCTGGGAGAGCTGGGAATGTCCAGCCTGGAGAAGAGAAGGCTCCAGGGAGACCTCAGAGCCGCTTCCAGTGCCTAAAGGGGCTCCAGGAGAGCTGGAGAGGGACTTGGGACAAGGGATGGAGGGACAGGACACAGGGAATGGCTTCCCACTGCCAGAGGGCAGGGATGGATGGGATATTGGGAAGGAATTCTTGTCTGTGAGGGTGGTGAGGCCGTGGAATGGAATTCCCAGAGAATCTGTGGCTGCTCCTGGATCCCTGGAAGTGTTGAAGTCCAGGCTGGACAGGGCTTGGAGCAGCCTGGGATAGTGGAAGGTGTCCCTGCCCATGGCAGCGGTTGGAATTCCATGATTTTGAAGGTCCTTTCCGACCCAACCCATTCCAGGATTATTTGCTGTGTGTGGCACTTGCAAGTACCCCAGGAAAACCTTTACCTGGTGACAGATTCCTGGCAAAATCATGGAGCAGATCCTCCTGGAAACTGTGCTAAGACACCTGGAAAACAATCAGGGCCCTGCTGAGAGCCAAGGAAGTTGTTGGCAGCTGGGAGCAAGGAGGGAAAACTCTCCCGAGTCCATATGGGATGAAAATCAGATCGACAGCGTCCTGGAGGTGTTGGGCTGTGTGTGGGATAAATAGGAATTAAATCCTGGTTTATATGATCAACTACTGGTTTATATGGAAAAAAGGGGTGATGCTGCCTGGGGAATTGCAGGAATGCTGAAGGATTTTTCAGTGGAAGCAGCCATGGGGGTCTTTGGACATGCTGTGGTTTGGCTTGGTTTGTTTAGAATAAAAAAATTCCTTGCTCTTGGAAAATCCCAGCAAATGGGAGGCAGGAGGAGACTCTGAACCACCAGATTTTCAAAGGAAAACCCTGGAGCTCCTTCTGCTGCCCTGAGCCGGGGCAGGACCGAGAAGGGTTCAATCCATAAAAAAATCCGTGTCAAAGGCAATACTCTGGAAAAGCTGAAGGGCAGCGGTTTCCTGGTGGAGCTGAGCTTGTCCATGTGTTGTTTTCCCTGGATCCCAGCGTGGGTCAGCAGCCAGAGCCTCTTTCAGCTCTGAGTTATCTCTCCCTGCTTTCCTTCGGAGCAGATAAGCGGGGAATAATCAGCCTGGGAGCTTGTCCTGCTGGGAACAGGCAGCTGGAATCAATCCCTGGTGTTTACAGCTCCTGCCGGGAGCAGGGAAAGGAGGGTGGGAGCTCAGCAAATCCTTTCACTTCCACACGGATTCTTTGCACCCAAAAATGAGTTTTTCCTCCCTAAATCCCACCGTTTATTTGGGATGGGGGAGCACCTGGAGTGGTCACAGCCCGAGCTGAAGCTGCGCTGGAGGTGGGAGCAGGAATGGGCAGGGGGAAGGTGGCTCTGGAGCAGGAATTCCTGGATGCAGCACTGCAGTGAGTTTTGCCTGGGCTCAGCCTCTGCCTGGATGTTCTGGCTTCCCTAATCCTGAAAAGCTGGGAGAGATGGGAATGTCCATCCTGAAGAAGAGGAGATTCCAGGGAGGGCTTAGAGCCCCTTCCAGTGCCTAAAGGTGCTCCAGAAGAGATGGAGAGGGACTTTGGACAAAGGATGGAGGGACAGGACACAGAGAATGGCTTCCCACTGCCAGAGGGCAGGGATGGATGGGATATTGGGAAGGAATTCTTGGCTGTGAGGGTGGTGAGGCCATGGAATGGAATTCCCAGAGAAGCTGTGGGTGCCCCTGGATCCCTGGAAGTGTCCAAGTCCAGGTTGGATGAGGTTTGAAGCAACTTGGGATAGTGGAAGGTGCCCTATGGAAGGGGTTGGAATGGGATGACCCTCAGAGGTCCCTTCCCACCCAAACCTTTCCATCATCACCTGGAGAACCAGAGGCACAATCCTGTGGGAAGGTTGGGCTGGATGCACATGGATTGCACCGCTGGATGGCTCAGTCTGGAGTGGGAAAATAAACTCCTGGATAAAAAGAGGGAATTTTGATCCATTGGTTTCTTGCAGGGCCACCAGCAACCACAAGGTGAAGGAAACGGTGGCTCTGGAGCTCAGCTACGTCAACTCCAACCTCCAGCTCCTGAAGGAAGAGCTGGAAGAGCTCAACAGCAGCATGGACGTGTATCAGAACGACAGGTGGGTCTGGGAAGAGCAGCCTGTTCCCCTGGAATTTCCTTTTTCCCGCTGTTGTGGAATTTTTCTGGGAGCAAGGCTCCTCTCGCCTTGTGCGCCCTGCTCTGTCCCATGGCCGAGGGTTGGGATGACCTTCAGAGGTTCCTTTCCAACCCAAACCTTTCCATGGTCAGGGACCACGAGGTGGTGGCTTGAGGATAGGGGAGGATTTGGGCATGGAATGCCTGGAAAGTTTTCATCCTGGGAATGTCAGTGTTTTCCTTCTAGAGCTGCAAGGAGGGGAAAATCAGCTTTTCCTAGGGGACACCAGGATGTTTTAGGATGGATGGAGCATCCTTTGGACACTGATGTCCCAAAGAAGGAGGAATAGGGAAGAAAGAACCGTCTTCCCTTGTACTGTCCCCCTTTCCCGAGAATCCTGTGGGAGCTCTTCCCTACCGGATATTTTGGTGATGGGAATCACCATCCCTGGAAGTGTCCAGGGAATGACTGGATGTGGCACTCAGTGCTCTGGGCTGGGTGGGATCGGTCACAGGTTGGGTTCGGTGATCTTGGAGGTCTTTTCCAACCTAAAGAATTCTGGGATTCTGGGATTTTTTTCCTCCTTTTCCCTTCCTGAGGTGGATAGTTTTGGATGGCAACGTGAGGTGTTGTGTGGGTGACGTGGCTGAGGGGTGGGATGGGATGGGATGGGATGGGATGGGATGGGAT
>VZTF01007968.1:389206-432294 GCA_013397755.1 Cnemophilus loriae | reverse complement strand
TTGGAGCCCCTCTGCTCTGGAGCCAGGCTGGGAGAGCTGGGAATGTCCAGCCTGGAGAAGAGAAAGCTCCAGGGAGACCTCAGAGCCCCTTCCAGTGCCTGAAAGGGCTCCAGGAGAGCTGGAGAGGGACTGGGGACAAGGGATGGAGGGACAGGACAAGGGGGAATGGCTTTAAAGTGGAATAGGGCAAGGTTAGACGGGATATGGGGAAGGAATTCTTGTCTGTGAGGGTGGTGAGGCCGTGGAATGGAATTCCCAGAGAAGCTGTAGATGCCCCTGGATCCCTGGAAGTGTCCAAGGCCAGGTTGGATGGGCTTGGAGCAGCCTGGGATAGTGGAAGGTGTCGCTGCCCATGGCAGGGGGTGGAATTGGGTGATCTTTAAAGTCCCTTCCAACCAAAACTATTCCATGACTCCACATTTCCGTGTCCATCCACGTGCTTTTCCAGGCACCTTTCCCTATCAGGGATGCTCAGTTTTCCCAATTTGCCACTTGCTTGCCCTGGTTTGAAAAGAAATCAGGAGCAGCAACAACAACCCCAAACCCTGCCCAGGCCGAACAAAAACCCCTTTGTTTATTCCAGGCATTGGATTCCAGTGGAATTCTCGTTAGGGAATGAGCAGTAATGGCTTTCCGCACTAATTATAGTTCCTGGAGCTGTTTGTTCCAAGGAAAACGTGGGCGCAAATTCCCTGCCCTGCTCTCCTGGTTTTCATAACTTCCTTTGCCTCTTTTCCTCCCCAGTTAATGATTAATTAAGGAGTTATCAGTGATTTTTGGGGATAATAAGAGGGGAGCTGTTGTGTTGGTGAGGGCTTGATCTGGCCTTGCCCACCCAACATCCAGGATTCCCTGAAAAGCAGGAGCTGGAAAAATAAGATGATTTCAGGGGTTTTTTTGCATCTCTCCTCTTGTGCTGCCATTCCCAAATCTTTTTGGGAAGAGCATTTTTCCACATGGAGTCTCTGTATAGGAGCAGCCCAAGCTCAGGGCAAGGAGCTGCTTCCTTTTAATCTCCAACCCACAGGATCCATCCAAGATTTTTAATACAACCACCAAACAAGTTCTTGTCTTCTTCCAGTGAATCCATCAGCGTTCCCATGATCCCTCTGGGACTCAAGGAGACCAAGGAGTTGGATTTGCTCGTACCACTCAAGGTGAGCATTGGGGTTTCATGGGATCGATGCTGAAGCAGCTGAAATTCATTTTCCAGTTTGGAACAGCTGACAAAAAATAAATCCATGGAGTGGAACTGCACTTAAAACATGGGAAAGTGGGAGATGAGGAGAGCAGGAAAGGGAGGAGGTGATTCCTTACTGGAGATTTCCTGGTGGGCAGAAGTGGTGAATTCTTACACAGAATTGCCCAAAGTCACCCTTAAAATGATAAAAACCAGGATTTTCTCCTGTTTCCCAATCCAGGATTTCATCAGTGAACACTATGGAGAGGAGGGTGTCCTGTTTGAAAAGGAAATCAAGGAATTCATGGAGCTGCGACAGGTTGGTGTCCCTTGGCTTCCAAAGTTTGGCTTGTCCGGGATCACTCCTTGGAGATGCCACATTTCCTCTGGGAGTCCCTTCATCCTTTCTCCGAATTCCACATTTATCCTTGTACTTCATTCCCATGCTGGAGCACCTTGGACTTGGTTTACAGGTTCCAAAATATTACTGATTATTCAGGGATTGTTTATTTTCCCTGTCCTCAATGCCCTGCTGACCTGCAAATGAGCAGCAATAAAATTTGTAGTACAATCATTATTTATGAGTATTAATTGACCCTTGGCAAGGCTGAACAACATTTCTCTCTCCAAGCAGGCCTTGGAGAAGAGGAAATTTAAAGCAATCTGGGAAAAGAGGAGGGGAAAAAATCCTGTTTATTCCCTAGGATTTATAAAATCAGAATTTCCATGAGTTTCTCCAGCACGACTCCAAGGCTGCTGCTTGCAGATTTGGGTGTCCCAGCACCCAAACTTTCCCCATGGAGGAAAAACCTTAAAATCATGGAATGTTTTGGGTTGGAAAGACTCTTAAAGATCATCCAATTCCAACCCCTTCCAGGGTAGGGACACCTCCCACTACCCCAGGTTGCTCCAGCCTGGCCTTGGACACTTCCAGGGATGGGGCAGCCACAGCTTCTCTGGGAGTTCCATTCCAGGACCTCCCCACTCTCCCAGCCAAGAATTCCTTCCCAATATCCCATCTATCCCTGCCCTCTGGCAGTGGGAAGCCATTCCCTGTGTCCTGTCCCTCCATCCCTTGTCCCAAGTCCCTCTCCAGCTCTCCTGGAGCCTCTTTAGGCACTGCAAGGGGCTCTGAGCTCTCCCTGGAGCCTTTTTTTTCCTGGACCTTCCCAGCTCTCAGTCATTCTTTGAGGACACTCAACCTGTCCCAGGGAGCTTCCTCCTCTTTTCCCATCCGTGTCCCCTCTCCCATTCCCACAGGCCATGCGCACCCCGAGCCGCAACGAGGCCGGATTGGAGCTCCTGATGGAATATTACAACCAGCTCTACTTCCTCGACAGCCGCTTCTTCCCTCCCACCAAAACCTTGGGCGTCTTCTTCCACTGGTGGGTGCAGCTTTCCCCATCCCACCTGGGTGGGGAGGGAGTCAGGATCCAAATTTCCGCGATGGAATCACCGCTGGGGCTGGTGGACACCGGGATCTGGGTTTGCTGTTGCCTCGGGTGGGTTAGTTTGGGGGAGGAGGGGGAAGCACAGATCCCATGGCCTGTACCGTGGTGGGAATGGTGCCTGCAAGCCCAGCTGGAGCAGTGAAAACCCTTCAGGCTCCTCCTGCATCCACGGGGATCATGGAGTGGTTCAGGTTGGAAAGGACCTTCAAGATCGCCCAGTTCCAACCCCCTTTCCATGAGTGAGGACACTTTGGGGACCATGACAGGGACGCTTTGGGGACCATGAGCATGACGGGCAGCTGTTGGCTCTTCCCTTCTCCAGGTACGACTCCCTGACGGGGGTCCCATCCCACCAGAGGGCTCTGGCCTTCGAGAAGGGGAGTGTCCTCTTCAACCTCGGAGCGCTGCACACCCAGATCGGAGCGCGGCAGGACCGCGCCTCCCTGCCCGGCCTCAACCAGGCCATCGATGCCTTCCAGAAGGCAGCTGGTAAGTGGCTTCTCCTCTTCTTCCTCTTCCCAGGAAGCTTTTCCCAAAGGTGGGAATAATCCACGGGAATGCAGGAAGGGGTGGGAGCAGTCGTGGGAAGAGGGGTCTCCAAGGAGTCACAGATGGAGCGCGAGGTGGCTCCACGTTGGTTGTGTGGGTTGGGAAGAGGAGTTGGGATGATCCAGCAGCCACCCACAGGGATGTCCCAGCTGAGGAGAGGAGAGATGCTGATCCATCTCCCCACGGAAGAAAAGGGAGCCTGGAATTTGGATCACCCAGGGCTTTGGAGAAGAAATTGGGCACAAGGATGGTTTAGATGGCAAGGGTTGGACCCAAGATCTTCTTACCCACCTTTGATGGTGAGATGTTTGATGTGCTTGGGGACAAACCTCCCTGATCCCAAAGTCTGACCCTCCTCCTCTCAAGCCTGGTAACTTCCAGGAACTTTTCCCTCCTCCAGGTGCCTTTAACTACTTGAAGGAAAACTTCTCCAACGCTCCCAGCCTGGACATGAGCGCGGCCTCCCTGACCATGCTGGTGAGGCTGATGGTGGCCCAGGTCCAGGAGTGTGTCTTTGAGAAGATGACCTTGCTGCGTGCCCAGAACGACTTCCTGGCCCGCCTGCAGCTGGCTCAGGAGGCAGCAAGGGTGAGGATTTTGGGTAGGAGAGGACTTGGTGGGATTTTGTGGTCGGCAGAACCTTTCCAGGAGAGCACAACCCGCTGTCACCATCTCCTGAGGGGCATCCCACATCCCACCTCTTCTCTCTTCCCTCTTCCCAGGTGGAAGATGTTTATTCCCTGGTGCACCAGACCATGAGCCAGCCCCACGTCAAGGATTACGTTCCCTTCTCCTGGACCACCATGGTCCACGTCAAGTCGGAGCATTTCAAAGCCCTCTCCCATTATTTCGCTGCCATCGCCCTCTGCGACTGCCCCGGTGAGTGTCCGGCCTGGAGGGAGCTCCCTGCTCATCCAAGTGCTGATTCCATGTGTTTCCTGGTTTTTGGGGTGGGATTCCCAAAGAAACAGGTGATGGATACAACACCTGAAGTTTTCGGAGTGCTCTGAGCTATGGATCTTGGTTATGGGCTCAGCAGTTTCATCCCCAAGGCAGACTTTTCCCATATTTCTGGTTTCCACAGGGAAAAATCCTAAGTAGGAGAGGAAAAAGCTGCGGGAGGGATGTCACCTTCTGTCCCCTTTGGGGCTGCGTGGGGAAATAGGGGTCAGCTGCCTGCTGACCTCCTGCCAGTGTCCTCAGCCCAGCATCCTTCGGGTCACCTTGTGTTGGGTTCAAACAACGCAAGGGCTTCAAAAATTAAAAATAAATCCGAAAATACCTCGGATTCAACTTCCAGCCTCGTGGATGGATGTCCTGGGAATCTCAGGGTGGTGGCAGCAAGGTACACGTGGTTCCATGGAGTCACTTGGAGCGTGACTTCAAGGTGCGACCCCTTGATCTCCACCTGTGCCTCCACCAACACCCCGGGAGCAATTTTGGGATGGAGCAGAGGATCCGGGGGTGGGCAGCAGATGCTCCTGGTGACCCTTGGTGCCACCTGGTGACCTTTGGTGCCACGTGGTGACTTTTGGTGTCAGCCGGTGGGTGGCTGAGAAGCTTTTTGAGGGCTGGCTGCCAAAGCCGGTGCTGTGACAGTGACACCGGTGGCTGCCAGACTGTCCTCACACCCTCCCCCGCTCCAGAGCCTGCCCAGAATCTTCCTTGTGCCGTGTGGGCGTTGCAGAAGCTGGATGGAGCGAGGAAGTGGGAGAGAGGGGGATAACGTGGAGCTGGAAGGGCTTAAAGATCCAAACAGGAGAGGATGATGATGGAGATGGGATTCCGTGGGGCTCCAGGGGGCAGGGCGAAGCTTACCCCTAAAATTTTTGGTGTCTTTAGGCACTGAGGGAAGCAGAAATCTGCAGGAGATGCCTAATTTGGGAATTTTTTGCCTGCTGTTGGGATCTCACGTTCCTGCTCCCGCCTCTCCCTTGTCGGAATAACAAATCTTTTGCTTCTGTAACCAGCTGGGAATAAATTCCTTACGCTGCAGTTTAATCCCTCAGGGATGCTGACATGGCAGGAGCTGGCACGCGGAGAGCCAGCCCTGGAGCTGCCAGTTCCCAACCCTCCGGATCCCTGTGCTCGCCAGGCTTTGGGATCCTCTGTTTGGAGCAGCAAAACTCCCTGGAATCTTCTGGGTTGTTTCTTATCCCACTCTGTGTCCAGGGAAAGAGGCTCCCGTGCAATCCTGAGTGAGCCAAAGAGGATTAGGAACAATTTGGGCTGGAAAAAAGGGTTCAAAGAGCCCAGCGTGGGGTTTGGAGAGCGTGGGAGAGCTGTGTCCATCTCTGGTTTTCCATGGAATGACCCCCTTGGGTGCACTGTGGGCTGGAGAAAAGGCCCAGGGACACCTCAGAGCCCCTTCCAGTGCTTAAAGGAGCTCCTGGAGAACTGGAGAGGGATTTGGGAAAAGGGATGGAGGGACAGGACACAGGGAATGGCTTCCCACCGCCAGAGGGCAGGGATGGATGGGATATTGGGAAGGAATTCTTGGCTGTGAGAGTGGGGAGGCCCTGGAATGGAATTCCCAGAGAAGCTGTGGCTGCCCCATCCCTGGAAGTGTCCAAGGCCAGGATGGATGGGGCTTGGAGCCAAGTGGAAGTACCCATGGAAAGGGGTTGGAACCAGAGGGTCTTGAAGGTCCCATCCAGCCCAAACCATTCCATGATTCCCTGATTTTGTTGTCTCATTTGTCTCCATGTCAGTGACCTCCCGGTAGGGAAATCCCAGGGCTCTCTATTCCCAGTCCTGCTTCCACATTGGAGCAAAGGAAGGAAGGGAGGCCCTCAGCTTCAGATCCTGGTGCATCCCTGACTGGGATCATCCCCGTGCCCATCCGTGATTCCTTGCAGGCTGTGGTTGGATGGCAGGAAGGTGCTGCCAGGGCCACCAGAACGTGGATGTGGTTTCCTGGTCCCCTTGTCCCCACTGCCACGGGAGGCTGGGTGTCCCTGACCTCTCTCTAATCCCATCTCCATCCGTTTGCTTCCCGCAGCTCCGTCGGATGCTGAGCTGCTGGAGCAGGAGAAGGCTTTCCTGCAGTTCCATGTCACCATGCCGGAGGGGCCCTCACTCCATGTCCTGCTGCAGGATCCCGAGGAGAGGAGGAAGCTGGGTGAGCACAAACTCCTGGATCCCATCACGATTCCCACAGATGATGAGATTTTAGGGGGATCTCTCCATGCAAAGAGGGATTCCTCAGGGAATTTCTTCGCCTGGGAAGCAGGAAAGCATCACAGTCCCCTTGAGGGTGTGAGGACCAACTCGTGGTGCTTGTCCCGACCTGTCCATCCATGTTTGACAGGAAAAATTCCAGGTGTTCCGAGCCAGGTAACATCGCCCAACGCTACGGAGAAATCCGTAGGGACGCAGAGATCCTGGGAGCTCCTTGGTTTGGGCTGACTTGGTTGGAAAACAAGACACAGCAGATGCTCAGGGGGTGGCTTTTTCAGCTGCAGCGAATTCTTGGGAGACAAGAACTTCTTCCCATGCGGAATTTCAGCTCCAGGCGAAGAACAGACGCTGCTTATTCAGCTGAAGTCGTGTTCTGGCAGCCCCTCCTCAACGGGGCTGCATCGAGAGCAAACTCAGCACTCGGAATTTGGGGTGCTGCCTCCCCCGGGAGCTCTTTGCCCTCCTTGCACACGTGTGGAAGGAGGCAGATCCCACCAGGAATGAGTTTGGCCTCAGCAAAGTCCTTCAGGATGCTTGGCTGGATTTCCCTGCTGGGGGTGGGAAGTGGAAACCTGCAAATAAACCCCAAAATCCAAGTTTTTTATGGTGACACCAGCCCAACACCTTCAGCTGTGTTCACCTGGTTTGCATCAGGTTTTCCAACTCTGCCTGATTTTCCTGGGGGGAACGGGCTCTGTTCAACATTCCTGGTGAAAAATAGACATGCAAACAGCAAGCTCAGCTTGGATTTGGTTTACAGGAAGGGAAAAACCTGGAAAGGTTGTGGATCTCTATCCCTGGAAGTGTCCAAGGCCAGGTCGGACAGGGCTTGGAGCAACCTGGGATAGAGGAAGGTGTCCCTGCCTATGGAGAGGGTTTGGAATGAGATGATCTTTAAGGTCTTTTCCAACCCAAACCATTCCATTATTATTATTATTATTATTATTATTATTATTATTATTATTATTATTATTATCATTATTCCTCATAATTTAACATTTTATGGATTTGATAAAAATTCTGGCGAGGCGTTTCCTCTCTGTTTCCCATCCAACCCCAAAACGTTCCCTCGGTTGTTAAGTTCCTCTGGCCGTGGATTCCAGGAGTCTGCAGCAAACCTCCTCTCCCTGGATTCTGTTGCCACCGTGTGTCCTGAACGTGAAATGCCACAGGCACACGTGTTTCCATGAGACACACGGAGAGAGAGCTTTTCTGGGAGTTTAGCCTTGGATACGGCTGCCTTGGTTGCAGTTTCCCACGGAGGAGATGCTTCGCGTTGATATCCGTGGGTCACTGGAATTTCAGCTCCTCTTTCCCGACCACTTCCATTTCCCGAGGGTGGGAACACGTTGAAGGCAAGTGGAGAGGAGCAAAGAGCAGAAGATGAAGAGCAGGACCTGCAGGGCAAGGAGGAGGCTTAGCCTAGAAAACAGGGATGTGCTGCACCTTCCCAAGGAGGACGGGGCTGGGTTGTTCTCCATGTTCCCATTCCCGAGGGATCCGAGGCGATGGAGAGAAGTTAATTTGCTCGGGAGATTGAGGTTAAGCGTGAGGAGGGACGTCGGGGGTGGTTTTTCAGGAACATCTGCCAGCTCCAGCGCCGGGGGAGCGAAGTAGGTCACCCTTCAAGGTCCCTTCCCAGCCCTCCATCGGCTGGGACCGACTCCATTTAGGGCTGGGAACGTGACTGGGCTGTCCCTGAGTCACAGCGGGGTGGTGGCACCGCTCCTGAAATCCGTGGGCAGCCGAGCGGGAACGGCGCCGGAGCTGCCGCTCCGTCGGGCTCAGCTCCCTCTGCTCCCTCGCAGGCAAAGCTCACCTCAAAAAAGCCATCATGAAGCACGAGGAAGCCATGAGGATCCATGGATTGTGCAAGATCCTGAGGAAGATGGATATCCTGCAGGAGGTCCTGTCCTTCGCCCACAAACGCTCCCTGAGCAAATATTCCGAGATCGACCACGAGGAGGATTTCTTTGAGACCGGAGAGGCTCCGGACATCCATCGTGAGCGGGGGTTTTTTGGGGCTGTGGGTGGGGAGGGGGTTTGTGGGTGGGAAGACTTCACGGGGAGTTCTGCTGTGGAGGTGGGTTGGACTGGATGATCTCTGAGTTCCAATTCAAACTATTCCAGGGTTTTAGGTCCTGGCTCTTATGGGGTCACGCTGTCCCTCTTTGGGATGGCAGCAGCTGCCCCAGCTGCCCGAGGTCACCTCCTGTCTGTGCTTTTCTCTCCCTCCCGTCAGCCAAAACGCACCAGAAACCCGAAATCAAATCCCCCAACTTCTCCCAGGTGAAGGTGACTGACCTCTTCCATAGGCTGGTACGTACAGCTCCGGGAATGGGAATATCCCGAGGGAGCAGCCATCTCCTCCTCCCCCCCTGCATGCTGTGCTCGCCTGGATTCCTTCCTCCTGCAGCCTCTTCTCCCTCTCTCCAGCAGTTTTCCAAAGAGGAGCAGCAGGAGGAGGGCTGGGCTCTCTCTGTGACACCTAAATGGGTCACAAAGCTCCTCCGGTGACAGGGGAGCAGGCACAGGAATTTTGGGTGGGCTTTTCCCGAGGGACCCTTGGGAAGAAGGGTTTTGGTGGCAGGAGGCAGCAGGAAAATCCCACTGGAGCTTTATCCCTGCCCTCTTTAGGTTTTTGGGGTCCTGGAGAGCGGGACTGGGATTCAGGACAGTGGTGGGATCTGTGGTGGGATCATCCCCTGAGTACCCCAGGGAGAGCTTGTGCATCTCAGCCCCAGGGCAGGCAGGAATATCCTGCTCCTGTGGGAATGGAAAAGCAGGAAAAAGACGGGAAAATAGGAAAGAACTGGGGAAAAGTGACCCTGCAGTGGTGACCTGTCCCACCACCCTGCTCCTGGACCACCCCCTGGTGACATCCCACAGATCCAGACAGCCTCAACCCCCGTCATTCCTTCTTGGATGATGGGATTGTCTTCCCTGCAAAAGACGGGAAAAACAATCTCTGCCCCCCTCCCCGTCCCTGGAATTGGGTTTTTTACAAGGCTGCACAAATCCAGGCAGTTGAAAAGTTGCTTTCCATGTTTCTCCCTCATCCCAGGGCCCCCTCTCCGTGTTCTCAGCCAAGAACAAATGGTATCCAGCCCGGAGAGTCCACCTGATGAGAGGAGAGAACGGCTTTGGATTCACCCTGCGGGGAGACTCCCCCGTCCTCATTGCCGGGGTCATCCCGGGGGGCTGCGCTGCCGTGAGTATCCCAGTTTCTTGCTATTCCCATGGGAATGCTGGAAGGGAGCTTCCTGGAGGGATTCCAGGTGGTTTTAGGTCTTCAAACTGCTCAGGGGAAGACTCATCCCTGCTGGAGCTCAGCCTGGGTTTGCAGGTGGGCGTCATGAAATGATTAAGATTAATTTTTAGGAGATAGCTAAGGAAAAAATGTGGAATTTTGCTCAGTTTCTAACTGCTGGAAGCCCACCCAGCTCCCTTGTCCCTCATTTTGGGACGTGACAGCGGCTGGAACAAGATGGCAGGTCCGAAAAACAGGGGCAGCTTTGGTTTCCAGCAGAAAATGCTGGAGAATCCTGGTGGGATTCCCGGAAGGTCTCCCCGCTCCCTCAGCACCAACCCATCCATCCAGATCCCAGCACCTCTGGAACAACGCTCTCCTTAGCAGCAGGATCACATCCAGAAGACTCAAATCTTCCCAAAGACTGGGATATGGAGCAGATTTGGTCCATACCTGGAGCAGAGTTGTGTCTTCTCCTCAGCCCGGAGAAGAGAAGGCTCCAGGGAGAGCTTGGAGCCCCTTCCAGTGCCTAAAGGAGCTCCAGGAGAGCTGGAGAGGGACTTGGGACAAGGGATGGAGGGACAGGACACAGGGAATGGCTTCCCACTGGCAGAGGGCAGGGATGGATGGGATATTGGGAAGAAAGTCCTCCCTGGGAGAATGGTGAGGCCCTGGAATGGAATTCCCAGAGAAGCTGTGGGTGCCCCTGGATCCCTGGAAGTGTCCAAGGCCAGGCTGGACAGGGCTTGGAGCAGCCTGGGATAGTGGAAGATGTCCCTGGTGGAACTGGATGGTCTTGAAGGTCCCTTCTGAACCATTCCATGATTCTGTGACGATCCACGCGCGTTTTCCCTCATTCCTTGCAGGAAGCCGGGCTGAAGGAGGGCGACTACATCATCTCCGTGAACGGCAAGGACTGCAAGTGGTCCAAGCACGCCGAGGTTGTCCAGCTGCTGAAGAGCACCGGGAAGGAGGGGGTGGACATCGGAGTCATCACCCTGCAGGGCTCGGAATGTCCCAAAGCCGTAAGTCACATCCCACGGGAAACCGCGGAATTCCTTGGAGCTCTGGCTGCTGCCCTGGCTTCACTCCCCCTCTCCACCTTTCCCAACCAGGTGGACGGGAAGGCAGCGGTGATGTCCTCGGGATCTGGGATGCCGAAGAGCAACAAGGAGAACAGCAGGAAGAGCCTGATGAACAGCAAGAGCGCCAGCACGCTCCTGGTGTGGAGCAAGAAGAGCAAGAGGAGCAAGAAGAGCACCTACAGCGGTGTCCCCTTCACCGCCGTGGGGGACAACGAGGCCATGTACTGACCGCGCTCCGTGGTGTCCCCTGAGCTCCAGGACTGGCTGCCCGGGAAGCTTTTCAAGCCCGGCTGGGCTGTGAGGACTCCCAGCCCCGGGAATGCGCCGCTGGTCGGATCCGCGCCGAGAGGTGAGCAGGGCACCTCCACTTCCCGGCTCCTGCGTCCAACGATCCCCTCAGTCTGGGGAAAACTTGGGTTTATTGTTAATTTTGGGATTATTTTTTTTTGCTCTCGAGGGGGTCGGGGGGAGCTGTGCTAAAGCAGGGCCTGGTTTGTGTCTTCTGCTTGGCCAAAGCCAGCCCCAGCCATTAAAGCAAAAGTGTCACCTTCTGTAGCATCTCCTGGGCTTTCTCTGCAAGGTACAAGATGGAACTGCTCTCCAAGAGCTGCCGAAGGAGCTGAATCCTTCCAAAATCCCCTTTTCTGGGAGAGGGGACAGCGCAGGCATCGATGACTTGTGGTGATCCCATCACAGGGTCCAACCCAGGCAGCATCTCCCAGCTGGGGCTATCCCAACAAAATGAGTTCAAATTAGGGTGGTTTGAGCATTTTTAGTGCCTTTGGGGTGTTTTTTTTTCGGGGGTGAACCCCCAGCTTGGCTCAGCAAATCCAGCCCAGCTGCCCAGCCAGATTCTTTGGAAGAAAAGAGGACTTAACGTGCAGTTGTTGTCTGGCTTTTTTAATGAGGAGAGGTGGATTGCCCTAAATATTCCGTGAGGAGATTAATAGCTAAGAGCCTTGGGGGTGGGGGGGGGTTTATTTTTCCTGGGAGGAGATTAAAATTCCAGGAAGATAGCTCCTCCAGATTATTAAACTCCTAAATTTGTGCTACCGTTGGATCTTGCACACGTTGCTAATTCCCTAACGCTGCTGTCAGCATTCCTGGGCTGGCCTGATGGGTCCAGGCATCTTGGTAATTGTCCTGGAAACGCCGGGAGACTCCGGATCCGCAAAACAGATTGGCAAAATCTCCTCCATCCTGTTTCTGCCTGGTGCGTTACTTTTTCTGAAGGCTGAGGAGCTGTCTGGTCTTCAGTGCTGAGATGATCTTGGGAGGTAGAAAACTCCCTTGGGAGAGATGGGATTGTATTTTTGTACTTCTTAAGGAATTTCTAGGGGCGGTTTAAAGGAGCAACGGGACCTTGTGGCCGCGGTGTCCCCTGGGGTTGTGACTTCTTCTGGGCGGCTCCTTGTCCACTTTCCAAGCTCTTAATCCTGATTTTATTGAAGGAAAACTTCCAGGAACAAGGCCAGGTTGGACAGGGTTGGAGCAACCTGGGATAGTGGAAGGGGCAGGGGGTGGAACGGGATGGGCTTTGAGATCCCATCCAAGCCAAACCATCCTGGGATTTTGTGAGCTCGAGGAGGGGTTTTTAGCTCTGCCGCTGTCCAAGAGGCCTCTCCATAGCCTGAGATTCCGGATCCGCCTTCCAGCACGGGGCCATCTGGAGCAGCCAGGCTTCCCACGTCATCTTCCCGGCTGCTCGGCGTGGGAGCAGGAAGGAAAAGGAGGGGGTGGGGTCACAGAAAAGGCCACCTTGCCCTTAAAACATGCCGGCAGCGTCTTCCCACCATCCTAAAAACGTGGGACGCCACCACGGACGTCTCCGAGCTGGAGAAGGATTTATTTAGGAGAAGCCGTCGCGTTCCGCCCGCATCGCCCAACCCCGGCGTTGGCGAAGAGGTTGTGTTTTGTGGGATTGGGATAGTTCCCCTAATTCCGAGGTTTTACGTTGGGCTTGTTTTGGGTTTTTGGGTTTTTTTTTTTTAATTTGTACATGGATTCTCACCTTTTATGGATTAAAAAGCACTGATTCAAATCCAGTTTGTAGCAGTTTTGTTGGGAATTAGGGGTGCACCAGCCATGAGGGGAAACAAGCCCAGGTTGATCCTCCAAAAGAGTCAATTTTGGGTCATTTTTTCACAAATCCAGAGCTGTTGATGTTGGGAGAGATCCTTTGGATCCAGGATGGGCTGCTCTGAGGAAAACCAAGGTCCCAAGCATCCAAATTAAGTTTGGTGAACCGTGGCCTCCATGTCCTGTGTGGTGCAATGGGAGATCGTGGCTTTTGTCACAAGAATTCATGGAAGCCACATGGGAAGTGAAGGGTGGGGCTCAGGTTGGATCCCTTGGGGGCTTTTTTCCTGGAAAAAGAAAGAGAATTGTTCAAGAAAGTCATTTTTGCTTCACACAGCAGGTTTTAAACTGCTTTTTTTGTGGTTCTGTAGAGGGTTTCCCATCCCTTTTTTTTTTTTGGAAGAGCTAAGTGGGAATTCAGGCATCCCTCGTGCTCACTGGTGTCTGGACAACAGCAAATCCTTGATGTAGGATCCCCTATTTTCCCTTGGGACCTGGACACCACCTCCCCACCCTCCTGGGAAGATGACCAAACCCATGGATTTGGGGCTGGATTATGGGAATATGCATCCCACAGCAGAAAGGTGGGTTTAAACCCCCTTAAATGGGAAAAAAAACAGGACCAGGACTTTCAAAATCGGATTTATTTATGGAATGTAGTGGGAGCTTTTTTGTCCCGTCTACCAAGCCAGGGTTAAAACAGCATCCAGCTTTTTTTTTTTTTTTTGGGGACATAATTTTGGAATTTAAGGAGTTTCCCCTTCCATGAGGCCTCCTGTGCCAGGTTTTGGAAGCCACCCACGGTGAAGTCGTTCTGCTGCAGAAGATCCTTTTCCCACCCACGTTCAGTGGATGTGGGAAACTCGTGACTCCGGAGCCGGCATCGCCTCCCCCTCTGGTGACGTGTTCCCGGATGGGATCTGTGCTCCATCAGCGGGAGCCCGGTGCTCCTTCCCTCTTCCCTGAAATCCATGGAGCCGCATCTTTCCGTGCTTGTCTTCTCCAGCTTGGCCAGGAGGCAGAGGGGTCCTGTAGGGTAAAACATGGTCAAAATCACAAGAAATAGGGCAAAAATAACTTTAACCAAGGACTTGAGGTCTCTCTGTCCATGCAGAGAGGAGATCCAGGGGAATCACAAACCAAGGAATGTTTGGATATCCTGGACTGGGGTGAGTTCGCGCAGCTCTTATGACCAGAGGGGAGATGGAAAGAGGATTTTGGGGATTTTTTTAATCCCTGATGATTTTTAGGGCCCTTGAGCCAGAAAACAACCTGGAAACCCCATCCTGGAAATCCCAGGATCACCCTCCATAATAAAAATCTCCCAGCCCCTGGATGGAAAGGAATTTTAATTCCCTCCTTCATTAATGACACAACCCAAGAGGAGAAGGTCCCTGTGGTGTCCTTGTCCCTTCACATCCCATTGGCACCGTGACCCACAGTGGCTCCTCTGGAGCTGTCGCTGGCTCCAAATCCATGTTCCAGCCTTTCCCTGGGGATAACGGAGGGAAAAGAGCTACGGGGTTGATGTGGGTTGGTGGTGGGACACTGGAGCCGGGCAAGGTGCTCTCCATAAATCTCCTAATAAATTCGGAATTTTTTAGAGGGATCAGGGGCTGGAGCTGCCTCCAACCACTCCTGGTGCGGGAGCAGGTCAGTGGGATCGTGTCAGGAGCAGGATGGGGCACAGCAGGGTTTCTCCTGCCCCAGGATTTCTCTGTGGGATCCCTTGTCCGGCGCTCGCTCCATCCCGTGGGAAGGGACATCCTCAGCCCCACCTCTGCCCTCCCGAGCATCCATGTGGAATTCCAGCCTCCTCTCCAGCCTGAGCCCACTGGAGGGCAGTAGCTCCCTGTGCAATGCGCCCACTGCCCACAACCCCCCCAAATCTGCCCAGCCGGGCACCCCCCACCCACACTGGCACCCAAGGGTGGGCACGGGTGTCCCTGGGGTGCTTTGGAGCCCAGCGCGTCCCAAAAAAATGGCATAAATAGCAGTTTTAATCCCTATTTCCTGCAAAATCCTGCTGGGAAAAGTGTGCAAAGAGTGAAGCAGAGCATTGCGGTGCGGCTACGCCCTGAGCTCGTAGCAAACTCCATCCATCCCGTAAAAAAGGGGGTGGAATTTTCCTGGAAGCACTGGGAGCACTACCCTGCTCCTAAAAGCTGGGCCTCATCCTCCTGTGGGGCTGCAGGAAGGGAATTGCTCCCCTGGGCTGATCCTAAAAGGATCAAGGTGCTCTCCGAGATTTCCAAGGTCAACTCTTGGCCCGAGGGCCTCTCCTGGCTCAAGGTCCCTTCCTGGCTCAAGGTCCCCTCTTGGCCCTGTCCCCCCAGCACCTTGGAGGTACAAAATCCCTTCTGTGTCACCTCAGGTGGCAGCAAACACCGGGAAGTTCATCAGGCCACCAAGAGGGGCTTCTCCAGGGGGGTGCGAAGCCACCAGAGCCACCAGGGCTGGGCACCTCAGCTGCAGGACTGGGACCTGCAGGGGTGACACCAGCAGGTTCAGGAGCGGCGATGGCGCCTGGTGGAGCTGCACTAGAGGGCACAGTTGGGACGTGCTGGGTCCTGTTCTCCGCAGCCCTTCGTCACCCTGAGCCACCCCGGTCCCAAGCTGTCACATGTGGGACACGGGTGTCGCTCCACGTCCTCTGGCCACCCTTGGGTGTCACGTGGGTGGAGGTTCAGGTGCACCCAAGGGTGCTCAGCTCCAGAAATTGCCCAGCTGGGATGGGAGAGGAGGTGCCACCAGCAGGGACCTGCCTGTCCCCAAGGCCCCTCCTCCTCAGCTGCTTCCTGTGGGGGACAAAAGCTGGGATGGGGATAACCCCTTATCCCATCCCGTGTGTGATCCATGGGGAGTGCCTGACCACCTTCCTGTGCATGGGAACAAGTGGGATAACTTGGGAATAACCTCTTATCCCATCCCATCCCGTCCCGTCCCGTCCCGTCCCGTCCTGTCCCGTCCCGTCCCGTGGGTGATCCGTGGGGATTGCTTGACCATCTTCCCATCCATGGGAACAAGTGGGATAACTTGGGAATAACTCCTTATCCCATCCCATCCCCTCCCACGTGTGATCCATGGGGAGTGTCTGATCACATTCCCATGGATGGGAGCAAGTGTCTCCCATATGGAAGCGGGTTAGACCTGGCCCAGGTGGAGCTGGCCTGGCAGCGGGACAGGGATGGAGAAGGGAATCTCCTCGGATCCCTGTTTTCTGTAGGATATCGGTGTTTCTGAAGGGTCTGTGCTCTGTAGTGCAAAAGAGGATGGAGGAGCTTCATGGGATGGGGAAATGGGGGATGGTGGTGGGAAAAAGGGAATTTTAGGGACCCGGAAGTCAGTGGGGACCCTGTCATGGCTCGGAAAAAGCCCAGATGGTGTCACCTCACTCTGCATGGCTGGATCACAGAATCATGGAATGGTTTGGGTTGGGATCCATCCCATGCCAACCCCTTCCATGGACAGGGCCACCTTGCCCTATTCCAGAGCTTCATCCAACCCAGCCTTGAACACTTCCAGGGATGGGGCATCTACAGTTTCTCTGGGCAACCTGTGTGGCTGGGCTGGACAGAGATTTGCCTTTGGATCCTGCTCAACTCCTGGAAACCAGGGAAAACCAAACCCTGCAGCAGCTGGAAAAGCTTCATCTGCAACACCCAGCAGAGCTCTGGGATAAAACTCCCACCTCTCCTGTTTCCTTGTTCTCTGACTCCTGCCATGCCCTTAGACTCTCCCAACAACCTCATCCTATTATTTTTCCCATCTCAGGAGCAATCCTCTTTTTTCCCTGCAGTCACCCTTTCGCCAGGGTCCGGCCTTTAATGGGAAGAACAGAACGGAGGCGTTCGGAAATGGCTCCTGAATCTTTAATAAAGCAAACATTGCCTGGGCCATAAACATGGGATGACAGCTCCAGAGGCTCCCAGGATTCCTTACTTAACTCTGCCGTAATGGCTTTAATGGCCCAGCAGGGAGCTGAGGTGAAAGTCCTATTAAAAAATGGATTCCCGAATTTAATTGAGGCTCCATCTGTGGGGGGAAATGGAGGAGAGGTCGCTCCACAAGAGAGCTGGGGGGAAAAAAAAACACTCCTGCAGCAATTCCCAGCCCAACTGGTGGCCCAGGGAATGTGGGATATTCAGTGGTGCCTCCCTGGGGGACACCAGCAGCTCCCTGGGATTGTGCCTTGCCTGAGAGGGGACATCCCAGTTTGGATGTTCCCTTTGCAGGACAGGGGATGAGGATCCGCAAAGCCCAGCGGGAAGTGCTGGAAGCACCTCCATCCGTACTGGGAAGCACTGGCCTCACAGGAGGGATGAGGGACTGTCATCCCACCTGTCCAACCTGCTCGTGGCCCTCCCGTGACCCTTCAGTGTCCAGCTACTCCCATTGGATTCCTGGTCCCATGCCCATCAGTGTCATCAACCCGTTTGCTCCGATCCCACCAATATCCATTCATCCATCAATCTGTTAATTCACCTCTGTCAGTTATCTGTCCACCAGTCCAACTCCCTACTTATCCACATATCCATTCATCTACCCATCCATCTGTCCATCCATCCATCCATCCATCCATCCATCCATCCATCCACACATCCACCCACACACCCACCCTCACCTATGCGTATCTANATCCATCCATCCATCCATCCATCCATCCATCCATCCATCCATCCATCCATCCATCCATCCATCCATCCATCCATCCCTGTCCGTCCATCCATCCATCCATCCATCCATCCATCCATCCATCCATCCATCCCTGTCAGTCCATCCGTCCATCCATCCATCCACCCCCCCACCCATCTCTCTTCCCATCAACCCATCTATCCGTAGATCCGCCCACCTCCGTCCTTCCACTGATCCATTGCTCCATCCATCTATTTCTCCATCTATCCCAAGCTTTTCCCCGCTCAGGGAAGCTTTGCACACTGAGACCTTTGCGGGTCACCAGGGATGGGCACAACATTCCGGCTGGGAGACATCCCAGTGTCCTGGACCATCATTATTCGAGGTTTAACACCCGGAGATGGAGTTATTTTTCCTAAAAAAAACTCTTGGAAGATGGATGGATAAAGGGACAAACAGACAAGAAGCAGATGGATGGACAGGAGGAATGAAAGAGGAAATATTTGGGATCAGGCTGAGAGATCAGTGGGAATCAGCCACTAATTAGTGAGGAAGAGGAGTTGGGAAAGGAGGAATTCACTCCTTCCTCCCCCGCTCCCGCGCCCCACCCTGAGTCAGCAGCTCTGCCGAGGTCACGCCACCCGCGCTATTAATTGGATTAATAAAGATGTTCGTCATGGAGGTAATTAGCCGCTAATTGGCGATGACAAGGTTGTCAGGCTTTGTCCCTCCAAGGGACAATTTCCCGTTCCAGGCCCTCCCCTTTCCCAACACGCTCCGAGCCAATGGCATTAATTAAAAATCACCGAGTCCATAACCTTGTGGTGCCGAGCCCTGGGGAAACTCCCGCCTCCGGAGCCCGGGGGACAGGGCAGGGTGGTGGCATTGTCACCTCCGGCCACCAGCTCAGCCGAGTATCCCAACTTTTTGAAGGAAAACCAAACTGCAATCCCCATAACACGCAGGTATCCGTTTCTTCCAGGCAAGGAAAAGCTCTTCGGAAAATGTTTTGTTAAAAGAAAATTCCCTGAGGAAAGATCTCAGCCTGACGATATCTCAGGGATGAGACATTCCCGGTCTGCCCAAACCTTCCCTGCCCTTTCCCTGGAGTGAATCCTTGTCAGTCACCAGCTGTGGATCATCTCTGCCTCTCCCAGGAGTCCTTTTTTAGTGGGAATGTCCAACAAATGTCCAAAATAATTCCAAAGCTGTTGCTTCATACGGCCAGAATGCCCCAGGGCAATCCCGCACAGCTGGATGCGGAATCCTGCTGGGCCTGGATGCTCTGCACAGCTGGACGCTGCACAGCTGGATGCTGAGCTGGGCATGGATCCTACACAGGGATGAGGAGCCTGGCACAGCTGGATGTGGCTCTGGGCACAGCTGGATGCTGAGCTCTGCACATCTGGATGATGGGGGGGTCTGATCCTGCGCTGTGCATGGGCTGATGCTGAGTCTCACGTGGGAATGAGGAGCCTGGCACAGCTGGAAAGCGAATCCAGAACATCTGGACACTGAGCTCTACGTGGGAATCCAGAGCCTGCCGCAGCTGGATACCAAATCCAGCCCAGCCCTGCACATCTGGATGCTGCCCAGCCCTGCAGGAAATCAGGTGCAGCCTCAACACCTCCGCAGCCTGGAAGTGCTGAATTTTCAGGATCAAGTAACAAATCCGGGCTTAACTGGGAGAACGGAGCTATTCCCACGGTGTGGGATTTGAGGAAAACCAGGGAGTCACCGCCTGGCAAAGCTCAAAAATTACCAGCAGGTGGGACTGGGAGAGTTGGGAATTCAGTGCCTGTTCCCGCAGTGGGAACTGGTTGGGCTGGGAGGTGACTCAAAGCTTGGAGAAAACAGGGAGGGTTCTGTGGCACGCAAGCATCTGGGCGGGTTTTCCTTGGATTCAAGTCAGCCGTGCCTGAAAATTTGGCTTTTCCCGTGCCTGTTTGGCTTGGAGCCCATAAATCCCTCGGGTTTGTTCCACAGGAGTGGGAAACTGAGGCACGTGGGGGCAGCTCTGCTGCTGCCCCTTATCTTGTATCTTCCCTAATCACCAGGCTGAGGGATGGGAGGTGCTCCCTCAGCTTTTTATGGGATACAATCCCATCATTTAATCCTTGCTGAGCCCAGATCTGCCTCCCTGCCCTGGCTCCGTGTGCTGGAAAACACGGATATAATAAAGTGGATATTGAATTGCTGGAACAGCCATTAAAAAATCGCCATCCACGTGGAATGCTGCTCGGATAATGATCCTACAGAGACTTAGATTTCTTAATTACCCAATTTGGGATGTGTTGACTTTATCCTGATTTTTTTTATTTTATTTTTTTTTTAATCTTTCCTTTAAATCAGGCCGAGGCAAACACGATTATTCCTGTGGGTTTGGTATCCCAAAATAGCCTTTTCCCTTCCCTATCCACAGGGAAACGCTGCAGGTGTTGTGTCATCCTGATGTTTTTTCCAGCAAAACTCAGCAGAAAAGGATGGGAAAAGAAGCTGGGAAAGCTCATCCTGCTGGATTTCTACCCTGATATCAGGACAGGTAGAACAGATGACGGAAAGAAGGGTTTTGATCCCTGAACCTGCCTGTTCTAAGAGGTTTGGGCTCTGCTTTCCATGTTTTTCTCCACAGAAAAGAAGGAAAAGGATAAAAACATGATGGGAGAAAAGAGGTCAGGCTCAGGAACCCTTCCAGGCTTGTTCCCAAAGCATGAAAGGTGAAAAGGAAAATAAGGAAGAAGCAGCAGCGCTGTTTCCCCAAGTTCCTCTGGGAACACCTGCAGTGGATGGGGAGGCCAGAGGGATGTCACAAGGTCCGGAATGTCCCTGTTCCCTGGTTTTTAAGCCAGCAGCTGCTTCAGGAAAGCTCTGGAATGAGAAGGGCAGGAGGCTCCAAGGAAAATCACGGCTGGAGTGATAAATCCTTGGAGTGGGGCTGATGACATAATAATGATGCTATGATGTCATCCCAATCCTTCCCATTGATTTTTCCTTCCTTTTTTCCCACTTTTCCTCTCGCTGAGTTGGCTTTTCCCATCCATTACCCTGCCCGAGCCCACACGGACTCTGCTCCTGTGGCTCGCCAGATCCAGAGGCATTGATTGATCCCAGCGCTGGGAGAGGGTGGAAAAGAGGGATCTTTGTGCGGATGCAGGATCCTGGGAGACCCTTTCTGAGGCACCAGGATGCTCCTGGGAGCTGGGAGGACCAGTTGGGCTCTTAAACCTCATCCAGAGGGAACGGGAGGGTCTTGGCTCAGAGCTGGGCTGGAATTTTGTGCAATCCCTGTTCCCTGAGCTCATGGAATGGTTTTGGGAAGGACCTTTAAAGGTTATCCAGTCCAATTCCCTGCAATAACCAGGGATACCTTCACTAGATCCGGTTGTCCAGAGCCTCACCCTGCCCTTTCCACACTTTTCCTTGGAAAGAAAGAATTTTCCCTTTTCCCCTTCCAAATCCAGGTCAGCATTCCCATTGCACTGACCTCCGGAGCTGCTCTCCCATGCCATGAGGAATCCAAGCTGGAGCCCCAGCACCTTACCCCTCACCTTGCAGGATTTTCCCTGTCCCAGCATTCTGGCTCCAGCAGGAAAAGTACCAGGCGAGCCGGCTCCTCCGGAGCAGACAGAATTCCATCAGAAATGCAAGGACAAGCATTAATCCTGAGGCTCCGTGCAGCCCGGCTCTGCCAAGGAGCAGGGAGCAGCTTCCCAGCAGGATCCCTGCTCCAGCCCCACTGTCCCTCTCCACCACCCCTTTTCCAGCCTCAGGGATGGAGGGAAAAGCAGGAACTCCCCCCTCATGTCCGGCTTTCCGAGGAAGTAAAACCCATCCCACAACTGGGGTGTTGCCCGGAAGAGTTTCACATCCAAAATCTGTGAATAAAAGCATGGATGTGAAGATGATTCCTGGCAGGTTTGGAAGCACTGAAACCATATGAAGCCCTGGGAAGCTTGAATCCAGCCAGGATGTCCCAGTTTCCTGGGAACAGCTCCTCCTTTCCTCGCACCGTCCCCATTCCCAGGCTTTCCGAGCCTTGGGGAAAGGCCACGGATGCCAGGCTCAGCTGGGACAGGGAGAAATGGGGAGCAAGGAGCAGCTGATGGATCGGCCAAGCTGCTGCCAGCAGTTTCCTGCCGGGAAAACCCATCCATCAGCCCGGCACGAGCAGAGGAGCCACCGGCAGCTGGAGCCGCCAGCTGTGGAGCACATCTGGCACCGGGGCAGGGGGGACATCCCTGTCCCAGAAAACCCCCGGCACTATCCTGATTTCCAGGAAAAAGAACCTGTTTGGGGAATGGAGCTGCAGTGAAGGATTGCAGCTGGCGCAAGGATCCCACCTCGGGATGGGAATTGGGATGAGACGGGGTTTTTCACCCCGGATCCCAACGGATGCAACCCAGGGATGAGGAGGGACAGGGATGTCACACGCTGGGATCCACTGGTGGCTCAAGGAATCCTGGATTGCCCGCAGGGTTTGGGAATGGTGTTCCCAATGCAGGACCCAGGGCTGAGCGAGGCCTTTGGAGCCCTGCCTGTCCCTATGGATCACGGACGCATCGCTGGGGACATGGAATCTCCACGCTGGGGCATCTCCTCATCCTGGCGGTGGTTTTCCAACCCCTTTTTTCCCTGGAGCTCACCAGATCCTACTGAAAAATCCCGGAGAGCTCTGGGACAAATCTCCTCACCCCTTTGTTGTCCTTTGCTTTTCCCTCCCTTCCCGATGATCCCATTTCCACACCTCCCTGGATAATATCCAAGGGACACGTTCAGAGCTGGGTGGGCTTGGAATGAGCACTTTGGAATTCCCACCCAGGCAGCATTTGAGGAAAGCCCCTCCAATTCCCTCACTTCCACGGATGAGCTTTCCTTGCGGGAGCGGGGCTGGATCCAACCCAAAAATTCCCTGGAAAAGCACTGTGTGTGCAAATCCACGCGCAGATGGTCCCTGCAGCCGGCTGGTCCCTCACGGAGCATTTTTAGGGATGCGTGGATGCCCCACGGAGGGATGCAGGGGGTTATGGAATGTGCTCCTTGAAGAGGGGACAGGGATTTTGTGGGGTTGGCACTTTGGAGCGTGGAATGTTAAGGCCGCAGTGGGAATTGCTCCCTGATATTGAACAGGTAAATAAAGCTTGGAAAAAGCCTCTGGAAATGGGCTGTGGATGAAGCAGAATTCCCGGGAGTGTCCTTAACTCCCACTCCCAGCCCCACAGCGGGGAGCCCTGAGCAGCTCCCGGTCCTCTTAACCCTTTCCTCATCCTCTGGAATCCTGGAAACATAAAATTCCCGTGCAAGGCTCAGGATCAGGAGGGGCAGGACCAGTGAGGTCCAGCTCAGAAAGGTGGGGATGGTCAGGAATAATCCTGCGGATCAGCGCACTCCCAAAATTCCCTGTTTGCCCGTGGAGATGCTTTGTTTTGGGAGCAGCTTTGGAGAGGGAAAATCCAGGATTTTGGAGATTGGAGGGGTCTGTGTCCTGCAGCAAATCCCAGAAGTCTGAAATCCTTCCCGCAACTCAGGCACAAGGTAGGGATGAATCCCATTCTTCCAGAGCTTCCAGAAGCAGGAGGAGGTCTCCTTCCCATCTGGGAAATGAATCCCACGGTCCTGCCCTCTTCCCAAATCATTCCCACTCATCTCATCCCTCACTTGACCCCTCCACATGGAATGTTTTCCTTGTGCCCATCCCTGAAGGTCTCACTCGTGATAACCGGGAAGGATTTTCGTGGATTTCAACCGGAAAAGTCCGGATGATGCTCCCCGACATCTCCGTACGAGCACCACTGCTCCTATTCCTACAATCCCAAAAACCCGCAGCTGGAAAAGTCCCAGCCACATTCCCCAATCCTATATTTATCTAGTGGCAATGAGCTCATGATCCTACACTTCCTCCATGATCCTACCTGGATGTAAAACATTCCAATTCCACTGAAAGGGAACCATGGCCGATATCTTATCGGGATTTTCACCTCTCCTCGGGAATCCGTTGGTGGAATTCTTACTGGGTTGTCCCCACACACGTGGTGGCCCTCAGCCGTGGAATTTGGGTGGATTCATGGTGGATTTCCTTCAGGAATATCCAATGAAAAGATGATTTAAAAAACCAAAAATGGGTAAAAAAGGAAAAGAGAAATGAAAATAAAAGTGAAAACCCTGCAGAACTTGAATAAGAAGGAGCTGGGAATTGGAATTTGTTATTTAAACCAAATTCCCAGAAAAACTGGTGTTTAGCTGGACTTTAAAAGCCCAAATTCCACAGATATTCCAATGATATTATGATTCCATAATATCACTTTCATGTCTTTGTTTAAAAGCACCTGGTTTCCTCTGGTGGCTTTTTAGGAAGTGTTTTCATTTAGGAAAAACTTGGGAATCGAGTTCTTTTCATTTTTCTCATGGAAAACACAGAGAATTTCAGGAAAAGTAAAGACGAATGAGAGAAAATCCCACCCGAGGTAAATCCACAGATTTTTGTGCCCTTATTAATGGATTCTTAACAAATTTCAGGAGTGAAAATGGGGCTGGCCTGATCCAGCCTGGAACTTGGTGGGATTAAAATCCTCAGCGAAGTTTCCTCAAGGCAGGAGGAATATTTTTGTGGATTCACTCTGGGTTTTTCCATCCTAAACCCGAGGGAAGCGATGTCCAGAGGAAAGTTTTCCCTCTGCTCACATGATCCTGCTGCCAACTCACACCTGGAGTTCCAACCATCTCAGCAGAACGGACACAAAATCCCCGGAGTCGATGGGGGTGGATTGGGAATGAGACATTTGGAGGTGATGTCTTCACTTGTTCCCAAAAATGCAGGAGACCCATCCCAGGAGCATCCTTAAGAGTGATGGAAAAGCTGTGAGGGCATGGAAAAACCTCAGGAAAGGCGGGGGTTCCTGGATCCTTGGGATTGGAGCAATAGGCGTCTTCTCCCGGGATGGAAAGGCCAGGTTTCCAAGGGATTCTCCATTTGGAGAATTCCCTGCTGTTTGCTTTCTCTCCATCATCCCAATTCCTGACCTGATTCCGGCTGATCTTCAGGAGAATCAAAATATCTGGATTTGGAAGGGATTCATGAGATGATCCAGTCTAATTCCTGGCCCTGTACAGGACAACTCCGAGAATTCCACCATGAGAGCGTTTTCCAAACTTTTCCTGAGCTCTGGCAGCCTTGGAGCTGTGACCATTCCCTGGGCATCCTGTTCCGAGGAGGGGATGCCTACACGGATTTATCCTCCAGGATTTCAGCATCATTCCAAAGTGCCTGGCCTGCCTCTAACCCGGCAGGAATCGCTGCATTCCCACCATTTCCCAGCTTTTCCAAAGGCTCTGGAAGTGGGGCTATGTCTATTTTTGATCATTCCAGGGTAGCTGGAGACTTCCCACACTGATGCCCTCAGCTGTGACACGGACACATCCTGAGAAACCTGATGGTGACAAAACTCCTCTAACTCCACCATATCCCATGGGAAGCTCCAGGCCTCTATCCTTCCCTGAATCCTCTCCCGGCTGCTCCAGACCTTCATTTGTGGGCCACGATTACGCCGGAATTTTCATCCCAATATTTCTCAGCAGCTCTGCTGGGAATCTTCCTCCCCGGCCACCACTTCTCCCTTTTCCTGCCCTCCATTCCAGGGTTTTTGGCACAGCAAAGCCAAAGAAACCTGAGCGGTTCCTGAGGACACCACAAAACCACCTGGATCTGTTTTGTCCAGGAGATGAGTCCCAAAATATTTCCTTTCTGGATGTTTCCACCCTTTTCCGAAACCACAGGACTCTGGAATGTGAAGTGTCAATGGCAAAGAACCACAGGAGAAGGAGCTGGATTTTCCAGCTCCAAGCAAGGAGCACACTTTAGGGAATGGCTGATCCCAAGGTTCCCCTTCTGTCTCCCTCCTGGGGGTCCCATCTCTCTCCCTCTGGGAGACCGCTTGGATCAGGGATTGTGCCCAGAATTCCTGCTTTAGAGACATAGGAAAAGGTGTCCCGAACGTCTCAATCCCAAGGTGCTCCTCAGCAGGAGCCTGACGGACAGATGTCCCCAAGACACTTCCACAGGGGACACTCGCCCAGTGCCACCTATCCCAGATTCGCTCCTATACGAGTTCAGGGATGAGTCCATCCAAAATTCCTTGCAGTTCTTGCTTTCCCTCTCCCCTCCGCTCCACCCATCCCACCCCGGTCACACCGCACTGCGTGTGACATCCTGGTGTCCCCAGCCCCCTGTGGCCTCTGCGGGAGCGTTGTCCTTGAGACGTCCCCCAGATCCTGCTGAGGAACCAATTCCCGAGCTGCTGACTTGGCTGCGCGGAGGAATTTTGGGAGCAGCTTCCCCACCTGGGCCCTGGAGCTGAAATCCAACACCGGGCTGACCCTTGGAATGATGCTGGGTGTCCTGTCCCTGCCAGGATGCTGCTCCTGAATCCTGTGGTGGGATCGGGCCAAGCTTTCAAACATTCCCACTCCTTTTTCAAAATCCAAGGAAAAGCGGGAAGACTCTTCCCTGGACAAAATTCCTTGGATTTTGATGCAGTTTAACACTGCCCTCAGTGCCTCTGCCGAGAGAACCGCCGGCTCCTTGTCCAAGCCCTGGAATGAGCAGATCCATAGGGTCGTATTTTCCTGGGTTTTGGCCAAGCCGAATCCGCCGTTTCGTGCCAGGGCTGAGAACGCTGCTCTCGTTCCATGGAACACGTTCCAGAACACCCTGCCTCGTATCCAGGAGCAGCCTGGGAATGCTGTGCATGGAGGGAAGAGGCCCTGCCAGTGCCTGGTGGGATGTTGGAATGTCTTATCCAGGATTAAATCTCCCACCATGAGAGCTGTTCCTGCAGCGTGTCCAGACTCCGGAGTGGGAAGAGGAGGAGAGACCCCACAAGAAATGGGGAATCCCTGGGAGGGTCCTGGCAGGGCAGATCCAGCCCTGCTGCCTCTCCCAGTGCCTTTCCCAGGCAGGAAAAGCTGGGTCAAGCACCCAGATTCATCTCTCCATCCCTCTCCAGCTTCCCAGGAGGAAAAATTCCCTGGAAAAGTGCTGGAAAATTCTCAACCCCAAGCTGGACACCACTGGATCAAAGTCATTCCTTGATTTTCCTTGTTCCTCCTGCTCCCTACGTCCGCCTGTTTTCCCTTGGCAGTCACTGCGTCCCCAGTGGTGCTGTAGGGACATCCTGGGAATTCTCTTGCACACCATGAACCTGCTTTTTCCCTAATTCATCCCTCATTTATGGAACAGGCATAATAATTGTGTTTCCTTCTCCTTCATGGAGATATTTCCTGCCTGTGCTGGTGGATTCTCCTCTCTGAAGAGGAAAAATTGGAAGTGGGGACGGATCAGGTCCCCATCCCACCATCCTGCTCCACACCTGCAGGAAGATTTCTTCTTCTGTGGAAAAATTTAAAGTCCTCTGTCATAAAGACACAGGAACCTTTGGAGGGAAACATGCAGGAAAGGTTTCCAGTTCTTTCCAGAGGTTTGGAAAACCTCCTCCAAGGCAGGGATTTGCCAAAGGAGCCTCATTTTGGTCAGCAAGAGGATTTGAATGGTGAAGAGTGAATCAAAGATTCAGGGAATGGTTTGGGGTGGAAAAGGCCTTCGAGATCATGGAATTCCACCACTTTCCATGGGCAGGGACACTTCCACTATCCCAGGTTGCTTTAAGCCCCATCCGACCTGGACTTCAACACTTCCAGGGATCCTGGGGCAGCCACAGCTTCTCTGGGCAACCTGGTCCAGTGTTTCACCACCCTCTGAGTAAGGAATTTCTTCCTAATTTGAAGGTTTTCCCAAAAAATGGGGAAACCAGGGCCACCAGAATATCTCCGAGCCACAGGAGAGGATGTTTTTCCCTTGATTTGTTTGGAACAGGAGAAATCAGTGACCTTAACCCACGGCTGGATCAGGACAAGCAGGGAAAAAGCAGGAAAAATTAATCCCCAGGAGCTGCCTCGATAACTTCACCCCTTAAACAGCCATAAAAAAGGGCCCCCACCCTCCAGGCTCCTTCCCCACTTCCCTGCATGGAAATAATTCCTTTTCACTTCTAAAGGGTCAAAGTTTAGTCCCTCCAAAACTAAAAAATCAAAATAATTCCAGGTGGGGAAAAAAAAAAAAAGAAATCCTCGCTGTGCTTTGCTGGCAGAAAACAGCAAGGGGTGAGGGGTGAGGGAAAAAAATCAATTTGAGCTTGGGTCAGCGGCGTGTGCCAGAGAGACCTTTGGAGCAATGGAGATTAATTTAGTGGGAGAGGGAAGGCAGAGTGGAAAAACAAGGAAGGGGGAGACGAGAGAGCCCAGGCCCGCTCTGGGGGAGTCAGGGCCGGGTTTGGGATGTGCTGGCTCCTTTAGGAAGATCCTGGTGATAATTAATCACCGCTTCGTTAGGACACAGATGCAAAAGCGCCACGTCAGGTGCTGCACTAAAGGAAAAATCCTTGGAGCTGCTGTGTCCCGAAGCCAGCTTCCCCAGGAAAAAGGGCCTGGATACGATCCCTCCTGTTTGTCCCTGCTGGAAACCCTTTCCCAGACTTTTCTGGGGGTCAAAGGGGTTTTTATATCCCCAGCTGAAGGTGAGGGTCCAGCAGCAGCGAGGACCTCACCTGGAGCAGAGCTGGGATCCGTGTGGATAACGGGAAGTCTGGACAGCGCCGGAGCCCCTGGAAGCGCCTTAATGTCGGGAGAGATGGATCCATGCCTCATCTCCACCTGTCAAAAGCATCATCCCTGGATTAGGCGTTGCTATAATTGGAGAGGGATAATAACCCCTAATCCGACGCCTGTCCCAGCCTTGGAGCATCCCGGTGGGAGATGAGCTCCCGAAAATCTGTCCTGCTCACCTCGGCCATGCCAGCCGTGGCTTGGGTGACGTGGGCACGGCCCCGAGCTGCTTAAGGGTTTATGGAGCCCAGCTGGCTCCTTAGAGGCACCTTCCAGGGCTTGGGATGGGAAATAGGAATGTTTGAAGGGAAGGGAGGGGGAATTGTGGCGGAACAAGGAAAAGGCAAAATTGATTTATCCCAAAAAGTCACCCCACAGTGGGATGCAGGAGGCCTGTGCGTGCTGGGAATGAGTCATTCATAGATTGATTGATTTTATCCCTAATTAACCCCTGGAAATTATTCCGGGGTGAATTGTGACCGGATTGACCCGGCCATCCAAGGCAGTATTGACAAGGATGAGAATTGCTCTGGACAGCATCCTGGAAGGATTGGGATGACAGAGGGAAAGAGGAGAAAGACCAAGCCTTGCTTTTCCTAAAGATGTTCCAAAACTGCCGGGATGCAAGGAACAGTCCCGAGTGGGAAAGAGGAAGCAAAGGGGAACTCAGGACATCTTCCCACCGCTTGGAAAGGGCTCTGAGAATGATCCCAGGAGGGGGATGGAGGAGCAGCCTGGCTCACCAGGATGGGTTGGCAGGGATTTGGGAAGACTTTGTCTTCTTCTCCAAGCCGGGAGATGTTTGGCCGGTTCCGAGAGCATCCCAGTGTGTGTCCTGCCTTCTGCCATCCATGGGGAATGTCCCACGTGGATGTGATGGATGGAAGGAAAACCGAAGCAGCTGAAAAATCCCATTTTATGGGGTTAAACCAGCAAGGGGAAGAGCTCTGTCTTAGAATCACGGAGTTGTTTGGCTTGGAAGGCACTTCCAGCCCATCTCGCTCCACCTCCTTCCACGGGCGGGGACACTTCCCACTATCCCAGATTGCTCCAGCCGTGCATGAAAAGAGAAGAAAACCCCCAGCAAGGAGAAATTTCTGTCTCAACCCCTTTGTGCCTCACAGCAAGAGATAAAGATAAGCCCGGCTTAGAGCTGTACTTGAAGCTCTGCTGCTCCAGCCTGGGCCCAAAGCTGGGTCTGGCTCCTCCAGGCTCTCGGGAACAGTGGGATCTCACCCAGCTGGAGATGGAAATTTTGCCAACAAAGCTCCTGTCCAGCAGGATTAATGACTCCCGGAATGACCCCAGGCTTTCCTTGTCCTCGCTCCGCCAATCCCACAGCGGAAATGAGGAAAGACTTTTTTAGTGGTATTTAAAAGGCTTTTAGGGAAAAAAAAACCACCTCCCAAAACACCCAGCAATTCCCCCCAAACCTTTTAATTGAGTCTGCAAAGGATTTAAATGCTTGAGTGGCCGGGAATTGCTTAGAAATTACCTCAGGAGCCACAGGGACTTCCCAGCATGGGCTCGGCATCATCGAGCGGTTCTGCCTCGTGGCATTCCCGAGGTTTGTTCCTCATCATTGGAGGGTGCTCATCCTCCAGGAGACCAGGATCCGGCCCCAAAAGGTGACAAGCCAAGAGCTGAGCAAGCAGGATCCTTGGGAATGCGAGCAGAGCGGCCGTGCCTCAGTTTCCCCCGTGTCTAAAATGGATTAAATTGAGAATCAGGTGGATAAGACAGAGGGCTCAGCTTAAATATTAATATTTTAAGCCAAAGCAAAGCCCTGTCTTAATCTGTTTTGCTCACACAGATGCACATATACCCACATCCATATCCTTATCTATAAATTTATCTATATCTACATGGATTTCCTCCTCAGATTTAAGCTCAGTGTGAAAGCAGCCAAGGAAGAGCTCCTTCTGCTCCCAAGGACTTTGTTCCCCGCTTCCCTTAGGAAGAACACCAAGATCCATAAAATCCAGAGGGGAAAATCACCTTGAAGAAGGGGAAAAAAAAAAAAAAGAAAAAAGAAAGAAAAAGACCCGACTCGATTTGACTTTCATGAGACACCAGTTTAATTTCTTTTTTTCCATGCTTTCCCACAAAATGGCCTAAAATCGTCTAAAATTAGATCCAGGGAATTATTTTATGTGGATGGGGAAAAGGCTGTTTGACACCACGGCTGTGTGATGGGGAACTTCTCAGCTTCCCAAACACCTTAGGAAGAAGCTTTTGATTTTTTTCCCTTTTTTTTTCTTGTCTTGCCAAATGCTCCACTTAGGATTTAAAGAAACATTCCGAGGTGTTCTCAGGCCTGGCTAAGCTCAAGGTAGAGATTTGGTTTTAAGTAAAAGGCTGGACTGGGTTTTGGGGGTTTTTTGTTGTGCGCTCCGAGACAACAGAAGAGAAATATAAAATTAATCTGTCATGATGCCATTCCCAGTGTTCCCTGTCCACCCCTCCCAGAAATCAGGGAATCCTCGAGATCGAGAAGACCGGGACAGACAAAGAAAAGATCTCTAACTACAGAGAATCCTTCATGGGTTTGAGCTATAAAATCCTGGGAGAAGGGAGGGAGAGATCTGGAAACCTGCCCTGAAGATGTTGAAGCCTGTGATGAGCCCACCCGGAGCATCCAGCCCTGGGAGCTCCAGGGTCAGGAGGACGTGGAGCTGCTGGAGCAGGTCCAGAGGCGGCCGTGGAGATGCTCCAGGGGCTGGAGCCCCTCTGCTCTGGAGCCAGGGTGGGAGAGCTGGGAATGTCCAGCCTGGAGAAGGGAAGGCTCCAGGGAGACCTCAAAGCCCCTTCCAGTGCCTAAAGGGGCTCCAGGAGAGCTGGAGAGGGACTTTGGACAAGGGATGGAGAGACAGGACAAGGGGAATGGCTTTAAACTTGAATAGGGTACGGTTAGATGGGATATCGGGAAGGAATTCTTGGCTGGGAGGGTGGAGAGGCCCTGGAATGGAATTCTCAGAGAATCTGTGGCTGCCCCATCCCTGGAAGTGTTCCAGAGACGTTGAACGGGGCTTGGAGCAACCTGGGATAGAGGAAGGTGCCCTTGCTCATGGTTGGGGGTTGGAATTCCGTGATTGTAAAAGTCCTTTCCAACCCAAACCATTCCATGAAATTCTCTTTCCACCCTTGTGACTGGCACGTCAAGGTTTGGGCTGCAACTTTTGTACCTCTCCAGGATCTCCCCGGGCTTGAGGAAGTGGCCAAGCTGAGTGCTTGGAATGGTGGGAAAGTGTCTGCATCCACGGAGAGGAAACTTTCCCAGTGGGAAAACTCATCCTCAGGCTCCTGTTGGGATTTTCGTCATCCTGCAAGTCCGTGAAAGCGTCTTACACTCACGTGGGGTTGTGGAAGGGGTGATGTCACCACGTGGAGCTGCAAACGTGGGACAGCTCAGCCGGCTTGGGGACAAAACGTCACCTCAGATCCACTGCACGTAGCCCTGCAGGTGACAAATCCCCTGCCAGCCCCTCAGGCCACTGTCACCAGGCACAGGACGGGTCACAAGGGCAGGACTTGGGGTTTGGGCAACCTCAAGCAGAGCTCAGGGCTGATTTTAGCCAGGGAATCACATGAGGAAAGATTGGGAAGAGATTTTGAGGCCAGGAAGGTCCACTGGAGTCTCCCTGACCTGGTGATGACACCAGCTGGGTGAGGGTGACACAGAGTGACCAGAAATTCCCATCGACTCAGCTCCCTCATGCTGGCAAGGGACCAATCCCACCCATTTGAAGACCTCTTGGAGAGGGAAGAAAGCGAAAGCTTCTTCTTCTTGGTTTTGATTTTGTTTCTGCGTTCAAAATTCCGAGGGGATTAAGATCCACAGGATCTGGATCTAAGCGCCTTATCAGCCAGCGCTTCTAAATAAAATCCGGATCCACATCCTCCTGCCGCCCATGGAATTGTTCCGCAGGTGGTCATGGATGAGCTCCACGTGATGGGTCCCGTGTGAGGACCTGGAAAAGTCCCAGCAGGGCGGGAGGAGGGAGAATCCCACCTGTGCCCAGGAGGAAGGTCAGACCCTCAGGCTGCAGCTGGGACCGTCTGGTTGTGTCACTGTCACCTCCTGGAAAAGTCCTGCTCTGTGTTCACCTTCCCAAACGCAGAATCACGGGATCATTTAAGGCAGGTTCAGGTTGGATATCGGGAGGAATTTCTTCATGGAAAAGGTGGTCAGGGGCTGGCCAGGGAGGTGGTGGAGTCCTCATTCATGGAGGTATCCAAGGAATGACTGGACGTGGCACTCAGTGCTCTGGGCTGGTGACAAGGCGGGGATCGGTCACAGGCTGGACTCGATGATATTGGAGGTCTTTTCCAACCTAAATAATTCTGGGATTCTGGATCTTGAGGGAAAAGAACAAGCCAAAAAGAAGGATCAGAGCCCTGGACCTCTGGAGAGAAGATTTAGGACTGTTTGGATTAATCCCATGGGATACAAACATGGAAAGCAGAGGGGTCTGTGACAGCTTTACAAGGAGCATCTCCTCCAAGCTCAAGAGCGGTCACAGAATCATGGAATGGTTTGGGTTGGAAGGAGCCCTCAAGATCATCTCCTTCCAAACCCCTGCCATGGGCAGGCACACCTTCCACTTTTCCAGGCTTCTCCAAGCCCTTTTCCTTGGTCTTGATCACTTCCAGCAATGGGTGAACACCCCAAAGCTCAGACAATTAAACAAAAGTCAAGCTGGAAGCGTGGCTTGTGGAAAAAAAAATAATTTAGCAAATCTGGAATCTTCCTGCTCCAAACCATCTCCAGAAAAATCCATTCCCAGCAGGGTGGAAAGCCTTGCTCAGAAACTCCTCTCTCCACATCTCCCTCCCAACTCCTCATCCCACCCTCCTGCTCTGCGCCTGTCCTAGAAATCCACACAAGCTCAGCACAAACGTTGGGCAGCAGGCCCAAAATGTCCTGGAAAAACTCCCTGGACTTGGGAAACCGCAGCAGCAAAGGTGACCAGCTAATAGAGCCACTGTCCTGGAGACCTCTGTTAGATCCCAAGGAAACCAGGGAAGCCAGGGAAGCGTGGTGCTCTGCCTGTCGTGTCATATTAATGGCCGAGATCATTTAAGCTTGGATAAAACCCACAACTTAATTTTTTTTCCCATTTTTTTGGTGCTGGAGTTGTCGCCGCCGCCTTTTCCAGATGATGAATGGTCCTGTTGGAGGCCGCTCCGCTTGTTTGAGCGCTGTGGAGTTTTCCAGCCCTCATGCAAAAGAGGAGCCCTGGCCATTTTTCACTCGGAGAGATGAGCGACATGGGAATAAATTTTCCTGCTTAAAATTTGCTGGGCCCAGGGTTTCTCGGGAAGGCAGCTTTGACAGGCTGTCACTTTGTTGGATGTTTGGTGCTCCCGGGATTCTGGGACCTTTTATTGCTTTTTAAAAGATTCCAAGGGATCAAAAGCCTGGTGCATTATGACATTTAGCAGGGTCGATGTGTGGAGCTGACTCCATCCAGGCATCGCATCCCAACATCCCAGGTCCTGATCCCACCTTTCCTGAGCCCAGCGTAAATCAGGAAGGAATCTGTGGCAGCGCAGGAACCCCAGGGATTGTGAAAGCTGTAAAGAAAAGGGAATTGAGATCAGAGCAGCTCCAAAAGTACAACTCACCTCTGGCTCCTGGACAAGACTGAGCGTTCTGCACTTTTTCTATGAGGACGAGATTTTTCCAGGCCTGATAAAGAACAGCAACATCCAGTGCAGGATGCTGGAGCTGGATGAGTTTGATCCAATGATCTCCAAGGATCCTCTTAAATGAGCAGTGACTGAGACCCCCCCTCAAGGGAAGTAGTTTTGGTTTGATGCCGTGAATTCGGAGTCTGACCTCACTTTGCCCAACACTTGCACCTCTGGTTCAGTTTCCTGGGAAAAGCAGAATTCCCATCCACTCCAGTGCATGATCAGGACATGCTGGGCAGCGGGAATGGTCCATCCGACCCCCCTCACGCTGAGCAATGCCTTAGACAAGTTTTCACCTTGGAATATCAGGCACTTTGCAGAAGGAAAACGTGTTCTCTTCCATCTCGGGGCTGTTCGGCATCCTAAAGATACCAGGACACACCACAGTGGGATGTAATTCCCACAGTCAGGCCCCTCCAGAAGACTGGACCACTCCACGGAGAGTCAGCAGCGGAGGAGGAATGGCATGAACTGGTTTTTCAGGGTTTTTACTGTTGTTCCAGTTCCTCTCCACACTCCCAGGGAAGAGCCTTTTCCCAGTGTTTAAACTAAACCTACTCTCAGTTTGAACCCATTCCCCTTTTTCCTGTCACTCCTTGCTCTTGCGAACAGTTCGGCCCCATCTTTCCTCTAAATTCCCTTCAGGAACTGGAAGGCCACAATTTGGTCACCCCAAAGCTTCTCTTTTCCAGGCTGAACGATCCCAATCCAGCCCGAGAAAGCTGGGCAAGGGGGAAGCACCAGCACCAATTCCCAGTTCCCTGGAGCCATCCCCACTCTCCACAGCTGGATGAGGCTGGGCAGGGAGCAGGATCAGTCCCAGGATGAGCAGGGAGGAGATTAGGCCAAGCTCTACTCTAAGACCTGGAAAGTGGAGAGCAGACACCCCCAGCTCAGGTCAGATCCTGGAAGAGCTTTTTGGGGTGAAAACCGGAGTTTAGGGAAGGCTGGAAACCATCAGCTGTAGGAACGGAGTCATCCCAGCCCTGCCTCAGCGGGGATTGTCCCGGGGAAAGGGGAGGAAAGGGAACAGAGGATCAATTCCTCCAGGCTGGCCCCAGAGATGGGCACTGGGGGAATGTGGGCTTATAAATTCTTCATGGAATCCTGCAGGGACAGGGATTGGTGTCACTTTAAAAAGTAAACATCGGCAGCCTAATGAATGAGTTATATCCCAGGCGCTCCATTCCAGGAGAGGTATTTAACAGGAACTATTGGATTCCCCGCTATCTCTCTATCTGGAACCAGTGCATTATGACCATTAATGGATTTTTGAGGCCGGATTGATTTTTCATTAATTTGGTAAAAATCTTTTCCCTCTCCAATATAATTCTGTCTTAAAACGCCGGCCCTGACAGAGCGATAAGTCACTCACCTCATAATGCAAGGCTGGCTCATAAATCCCGGGATCTGAGGGCTGTGGGGGAGCAGACGGAGCTGGGGGAAGGAGGGGGAAAGGGGGAACCTCCGTGGGGCTGGATGGAGCTGCCAGGCAGCTTCCATTACGTGTGGAATAGGAAGGATCCATCAGCAATGGACTGAGCGGGGATGTGGATACGATGCTCATCCAAGAGTGGATTCGAGAGGCCACCTCGTCTTCCCAAGCCTTGGGTTTGTGGGACAGTGCTGGGAAATACCGGGATCCGCTCGGTGACCCCTGGTGAGACGGATGCACGTGGTCCCAAAACTGGCAGAGGGGTGGAAATTCCTGGCACTGTGTGGTATTTATCCCGGAGATTCCTGGCATGGGTTTTGACTTTTGACTGTGTGGTTTCACCTCTATACAGAGGGGCAGCCCTGATCCAAGGTTTTTTCCTTCCCAAAGTTGTATCCAATCCCTGTGGAAGGCAGCCAAGCAGAGGAGAAAAGGCGGCCCGGGACCTCTTTCCCTGAAGGAGTCTGGGGCACTCTGGGACTCTGTGGGATCTTGGATCCAGCCTGTGACAGATTCCAAGGAGCCCCTAACAGAGGGTGGGATGGGTTTGTCTCTATCCTGGTTCATCCAGAAAGAGGTTTTCCCAAAAAATGAATCCTGTTGAGCGACCCATGGAACAGATTCCTGAGGGATCCTCACCCCTCCAAGCAGATGCTCTGGGCAAGGAGGGAGCCGCCACGGGAAGCCAGAGTGGGAATCCAGGACGTCTTGGAAAGAGGGGAAGTGGTTTCTGCGCTCTTCGGAATGTGCTGCCCCCAGCACAATCCCCACAAATTCCCGCGGCTGCGGGAAAGTGGGAGAGCCCCACTTTAATTCCCACTATTGGATTTCCTGCCACGTCACCGGTGCATTATCACCATTAATGGATCTTTGAGGCCGGATTGATTTTCCATTAATTTGGCCCCCAAGAAAAAGAGGAATCTTTCTTTTTCCCCCACCCCTTCGTCATTCTGCCTTTAAATGCACCCCCTGTGCAGCAAGGCAAGGCAGCGCTTCCCACTGGGGTGGAGAAGGTGGAAAACCCACATTCCAGAAATCCTTGGCTCTTCCAGGTGGGAAACCAAGCTTAGCAAGGCTCTGATGAGAGGTCCCAGACACCTCCACACCTGCCCAGGTGCTCCCTGGCAGCCTCACCTGGGCAAAGTCTCATTCCCCAGCCTGACCTCCATCTTCTGATCCAGAGAGGATTCCCTCCAGATCCCATAAAACATGTGGCAGCCTCAGGAGGGTGTCCCAGATTCCACAAAGGTGTCACATTGAGGTTTCTGAACTGAGCCCACACTGAAATCCTGGAGGGAAAAGGAGAAAGTGGCGCCTTGGGGAGGAAAAACAGAGGCAGGAGCTGAGTTCCCCATCCCAAATCCTATCCAGCACTCTCACTGCCTCCATGTCCCATGGATTCAGGGATGCTGGTCCTGTCCCACCATCTGGGGACCAAGGAAGAGACAGAAAAGCAGCTCCTTTTATTCTCCCAGGACAGAGATTTTTCTTCATCCACAACATTCCTGGGACAAAGGGCGCTGGTATTCCCTCAACACTGGGGCAGAGCTTGTGGACACAGGGAATCAGTGACTTCCAGTCACATCCAGCATGGAAAACCCAGGGACCCCCCTGAAAGCGAGTGGAATTTTCTGAAAGGCTGCAAACTCTGCGATTCAGGTCCCATTTTAAGAATGTTTTCCTGATTTGGGCACGTTTTGGAGGACACCACAAAGCAGAAAGAAGTTGGGATCATAAAAATCTCAGGAAATCAAATCCAAGATCCAGTTTTTTCCCTGGAAGACCTGTAAATGAACACCATTTATTTTTGGGATGTCCTGTTTGGAGGTGAGCAATGTCTCCCAAGAAAAGCTTCTTCTGGATTCTGGGTTATCTTCCAACTGTTGATTAAAACCCATCCTTAATGAAGACTAACGAGCAAATAATCAATACCCACCAGGTCACCCAGGAATAGATAAGCCTCAATAAGCCCTTGGGGATCAGGGTCTTTATTAAGCAGACAATTAAGAGGGTAATGATTATTCGGGAAATTTAAAATTAATAAGATGGGATTGCATCCCGTGGAAATGGAAACTGATGAACGGAACCACACGTGGAGTTGGGGAGGAGTTTTGGGAATGGGGTTTAACCCCCGAGATAGGAGGGAAGGGCCATCACTCAAAATCCTCATTAATCTCGTGGCTAAAAGCCAACTTTGAATTTTCCACATTTTTTTGTCTGAATCGTAGAATCCAAAGATGTTTGGAAGGAACCTCTGGCAACCTCCTGTCCAAAGCTCTGCTTAAAGCATCTCAGCGTTGAAGGTAAACTCAGTTTTAAGCTTAGAACAGGATGCTCAGGGTTGGCCTCTTCTGCCAGGGAATAAGGGACAGGATAAGGTCAAACAGCCTCAAACTGTGCCAGGGGAGGTTCAGGTTGGACATCAGGAGGAATTTCTTCATGGAAAGGGTGGTCAGGCACTGGAAGGGGCTGCCCAGAGAGGTGGTGGAGTCCCCATCCCTGGAGGTGTCCAAGGAACGACTGGAGGTGGCACTTCTGGTCTGGGTGACAAGTTTGGGATCGGTCACAGGTCAGACTCGACGATCTTGGAGGTCTTTTCCAACCTCAGTGATCCTGTGATTTTCCAGCTGAGATCTGGATGCCTCCAGGGATGGAGATCCCACAGCTTCTCCAAGTCCCTGGTCTAACATCTGATCACCTTCGTGAGCAAATGCTTTTGCTGTGTAGGGGGAATTCCACAGGGCATATCCTGGGTTTTTGGGAGTGGTGCCTCTCCTGGATTTCATGGAAGGCATGACCTCAACTCCCAAATGTATCTCTGTCCTTCTGGGACAGAGGCTGGAGCAGGGATTCTGCATCCAGAGCTGGAAAATATCCACGGATCTGTGCAGATAGAGGGGGATACAACATTTGCATGGAATGTTGCCATGTCGGGGAAGAGATCCGGACAGGGAGAACGGGACAAGCGGAGAAGCTCCTTTTTGGTAGGTCTGTTTTAATTGGCTGTCGTGGATGATATCCCTGGTTTTTGGAAATCCCTGGTTTTTGGGCATTCCCGCCTGCTCCGAATGAAGCTGGACGGATCACAAGACCATCTCGTGAGGGCTTCCTGCTGCATGAATCCTTTGCCAGTGTGGCTTTCCATGACTTCTTTTTCCATAGGGTGGCACCGATTGCTGTCACTCGTCAAAGCCTGATAATGATGAGGGATAAAAAACACAAATCCCAAACAAGCTGAGCATCCCTGTGGAACATTCCCCGGGTGAGAGGCCATCAAAGGAGGCATCAGTGACAAGTTTATGTCACCTCAGGATGGCAAAGCAGCTTCCTGTCTCCCTCTCCTCTTCCCAGACAGCTCATTAGAGTTGGAAGCCCTGAGGAGGGATCAGTCCCGGAGCCAGGAAGCTCCATCAGCCCTCTGAGACTGGTTTGATCATGAGAAACCAAAGGTGTGACTGCGGAAAGGCTGTTGTCTAGCTGGGTTTTGGTTATGCGGGAAAAACAGCCTGGAAGAAACCTGGAAAAGAGGGTGAAATAGGCACTGAAGGGTCATGGAGAGGGCTGGAATATCTCTGCTCTGGGATGTGCAGCCTGGAGACCAGAAGGCTCCAGGAAGAACTTGGAGCTCCTTCCAGTGCCTAAAGGGGCTCCAAAAGAGCTGGAGAGGGACTTGGGACAAGGGATGGAGAGACAGGAAGAGGGGGAATGGCTTCCCGCTGCCACAGGGCAGGGATGGATGGGATATTGGGAAGAAACTCTTCCCTGTGAGGGTGGGAAGGCCGTGGCACAGGGTGCCCAGAGAAGCTGTGGCTGCCCCATCCCTGGAAGTGTCCAAGTTCAGGTTGGACGGGGCTTGGAGCAATCTGGGATAGTGGAAGGTGTCCCTGCCCGTGGAACTGGATGTTCCTGAAGGTCCCTCCCAACCCAAACCGTTCCATGAGTCCATGGAGTCATTCCTTCTCCTCAGGTTAGGAGTAGCAAGACCCAGGTTGCTCTTCCAAGGTTTCTCCTGACCTGGTCCCGAACTCTCCCAGTGTTTGGAGATCCTCCTCCTTCCCAGACATTCCTTCAGTCATTCCATTTGGGAACCTTTGCCTAATGTCCAACCCAAATCTTTGCTGCTGTGTCATCTTCTGAACCTCCCCACCAGAGACAGAGACACCAAACCCTTCCCTCCCTCTGGCTGCTTTGTTTATTGGATTTGAAGGCTGGATTTCTTCTCTTAGCCAGAAACAACCCGAATTCCTGCAGGATTTCCCTGTAGTTCCTGCCCTGCAGCTCCCTGATTCCGGCTGCTTGTCTTGGAATCCATCCCCTTTGCCCCAAACTGGATTCTCCACCAACATTTCTGCTCCCCGTACTTTTCTCATCCCGGGTGCTTCATCCAGCAAATTCCATCTATCCAACAACATGCCCTGATTAGTGGCTTTCCTTGGAATACGACATGGACCTGTCGGATCTTGGACTACTGCTGGAAGAGAAAGTTTATTTTCTTCTGCCCTGCTGTCCACAGATGGATCCCAAACCCAGCTGCGTGAAAAACAGGGAAAACAAAAGCTTGGAAGACAGGGAGGAGGTGTTTGTCTCACTTGCTGACTTCCCTGCAGCCGGGAAACCCACCCCATTTCTTGGAGGTGAAGTCACTGGAATTCAAGCATGGAAGGAAAAAAGCCAAGAGCTGATTCTTTGGGAAATGCACATTTCTTGAACAACAACAACAAAAAAAAACCAAAACCCCAAACCACATTTGGGAAAGCAGCTGTGATCTGAGTCATCTCCTCATTCCATTTGTGGAGTGAGCGATGCAAATGCTGCTCCAGAACAAATGGAAATCGATAAAAATGTCAGGTCTTATCTCGGAGAGGGATGGGAGAAATTCCTTCCAAAACCACTCCGTGTCCTTCTCTACACCTGCCCACCTCAGCTGGGCTCTGCAATCAGCAGCGTTTGCATTGTGAGCCACGGGAACTCTGCTGGATGCAACGTCAGGAGTTATCCCGACTCCCAAGCCAAACCTTTAGAGATCCTAAGCCTCGCTAGGCTGGATTTACTGGGATATGGGGACAATGACTATGTCCAGGCCACCTTTCCAGCAGCTCCAACTGGATTTTGGTTGGAGAGCAAATTAAGAGTTGTTAACACTCAGCAATTAACCTGTTAATTTTCATTTTTTCTCCCTGCTGTTCCTAAATCCCAGCTCTTTGTTCCCAGGAGGCAATGGAATACAGCCCTAACAGCCTGACCAGCCTTGCCATGACTTTCCAAGTCCTTTTATCCAATTGTTTGGAGTAAAATCCCGGTAGCCAGATGGGAAATAAATATGAAGCCTCCCTCCACGCCAAGCTGGGATCAGCAAAACCGTTCCTATCCCTGCTTCAGTCATTAATACTCAACTGCGGACTCTGGGGCAGGAAAAAATAATCATAAAATTAAACAGTTATCCAGCGAAAATGCATTCCCTCTCTCCAGAAACGTCTGGAAGCTCGGGCTCTCCGCATCCAGTGGTGGGATTATAACTCACGGCTCTCCTGGCAGCTGGAGCTGTAGCTCCCCATTCATTTTATGGCTGCGAGCATTAACATTTCTGCAGAACATCGGGGTAATTTTCTGCAAAGAATGATCATTTTTTTAGTGACTCGCAACAATTAATTATCTGCCTCGTAACAATTTCCCGGGATGAGTGATCACCAGGGAGAGGCCCCTGGGCACTCAGGGAAGCTCCGAGTGTGATGTCTCAAGTGGCAAGAGGTGAAGGAGGAATATTCAGCACTTTGGGTAAGAGGCTGCTCTGGAATTGGGGTCGTGATGTGCTTGGAAAACCACCCAGGTGACAGGAAAATGTGCTTGGAAAACCACCAGGTCACCCCTAAACGTCTCTAGAAAACCACCCAGGTCACACCTAAAGAGGTGCATGGTCAGGAATCTTCTTGGAGGTGTCAGCCGGGATCTAAGGAGATCCAAGACCTTCTCCCCGCTGATTTGGGAGCAGCTTCCCAGGATGATTTGCAAAATGATTGGGTTTTAGTTGGTGCCAGGCACCTGAGGGAAAAGCTGGATGGAGGCTTTTCCATCCTGTTTTGGATGCAACTCATGGAATCCTGTAATGGTTTGGGTTGGAAGGGATCTTAAAGGTCATCCAGTTCCACAGGCAGGGACACCTTCCCCTGTCCAAGGTTGCTCCAAGCCCCGTCCAGCCTGGCCTTGGACACTTCCAGGGATGGGGCAGCCACAGCTTCTCTGGGCACCCTGTGCCAAAGCCACACCACCCTCAAAGGGAAGAATTTCTTCCCAACATCCCATCTAACCGCCCCCTGTGGCAGTGGGAAGCCATTCGCTCATTTTCCAGTCACTCCAGGACCTCATGGAATTCATCTCATTCCCTAAGAAAGACCAGACTGGCTTGGCCTGGGAGCTCATCTCCCACCAGGATCTCACGAACACAAGATGATCTTAATGCGAACTCCCCAAAATACCATCCCCTCTTTTCCAAACTGTCCAGTTTGCAACTCCGGAGCCAGAGGCAGTCTCATATTTCACAGCCCTTCACAGATTTTTCCCGGCTTCATCCACCCAGTTTTTCTTTTCCCTGTTTTTTAACCCTTGTGAAGGTGTAGCACCCACAACATCCCAACATTAACGGAGTGTTTCCTGAAGCTCCACCTCATTTTTCTGTTCTTTTCCAGCCCTTTTCTCTCCCGGTTTCCAGTCTCCCCACTGGAAGAGCCCACGGGCAGTTCTACCTCTGAGGAAAAGGAGGGGTTAATCTTGAGCCTTCCAGACTGGAGGCAGAATTTTCCCGTGATTTCCCTTTTCCACCTTTCTGCTGGCTCAACCCAAACATCTGCACCCCATCCGTGCCCTGAACAGGGAACGTCTCCCAGTCTGGCACCCCAAAACCTCAGCGTCACCCACCAGCAGTGACCAGAAGGTGACACCAGGAGTCCCCTGCTGCCAGGCACTGCAGGAACACTCCCAGAAGGTTATCCCAGCTCTGCAAAGCTCTCCCTTCAAATTCCGTGTGGGATTCATGCCCCCTTAAGTGCCTCCAAAAATGTCCACCCATGCCATTATCAGGTCCTTGGGGCTCAGGTCATCGTTCATCCGAGTGGGACAAATGTTCTTTGGGATGACAAAATCCCCACGGAATCGCTGCCCTCTGACTACTGAGTGCTCCCAGAGTGAGGTCGCACACCCCTAACTCCATGAGGATGTGCATTAACCCCATTCTCTACCCTCTCCGGGTGGGAATAAGCGCTCACACCCCACATGGGCCAATCCCATGGGAAAAGTGGCCTTCCACGATTTCGAGCCCCCGAAAGGAGAGGGCAGGCACTCCTGGGATGGCTGTGAGGGGAGCTGAGTGTGGCAGCAGGAGCCCAGCCCTGCTTGCAGCCTCAATCTGCTGAAGGCAGCACATTCCTGCAGCCTAAGCAAGTTTCCCAATAAAACCCTCTCCTAATCGAGGGAAGAGAGAGAGAGAGAGGGAGAGAGGGAGAGAGCAACTGGGCCACGCTGTCCGTGTGGAATAAGCACTGGAGATTTAAGTGGGAGAGAATTACCTTAAATATGTATCTAAAGAGGGAGAGAATCTATAGGTAAGCTTAAAAAAAAAAAAAAATATTAAAAAGCACCACGGAAGAGGAGTAGAACCAATTTCCCAATTCCAATCTCCGGCACGCCGGGATTCAGCTCCTCAGATGTTTCCTGCTCTGCGAAATTGGTTGGGCTGGTGCTGATTTGGGCTCATTGTGGTGCATTTATGAGGGGCTGTCACACGCCTGGGACACGGTGATGGATTGACCGGGCTCCCCGGAGCTCCGGGAAGGTGGGGAGGGAGGGGGAAAAGGTGATGGGAGCGAGGAGAGAGGGTGGGAGATGGGGGCAGAGGGAAGAG
>VZTF01007968.1:341208-379275 GCA_013397755.1 Cnemophilus loriae | reverse complement strand
TTTTTTTTTTTTTTTAAAGTGCCATAAAATTAAGTCTGGCTCTGGCAGTCTGGGAGTTTATGATTAATCAATTACTTAATCAATTACTTAGAGGAGTTATCTATTAAAAATCCAAATGTGGCGCTCGCTGCACTTCCAATAAAGCCTCATCCAGCCAGAGATTCCTGGGCTAATCCTTTTCTCCTTATTCTCAGTAATTGTGTTCAGAGGATCACAGGAGTCATTAAATAAACAGGGTGCGTTAAAAGTGTGCGCAGCTTAACGAGGAAAATTACTTAATTAATGATAGATGGGGCTGGAACAGATTAATTGAGGAGCCCTTTCCACCAACTTTCCCCAGCCTCATTCATTTCTTGCTTGGAAAATCAAGGCTGGGTTGGGTGGGGCTTGGAGCAGCCTGGATGGGGATGGAAAATGATGATCTTTGAGGGTCCTTCCAATCCAGCTCATTCCATGATTCCGGGATGATCTGTGGCTCTGCAGAAGTGAGTTTGACCAGAAAGAGCAGAGGATGAGGATTGAACAGGGCTCTGGAATCTGCGCTGGGAGCACGAGGGCTCAGAACCTCGTTTTGGGGGAGGAGTGGGTGGTTGTGCTCACCTTCCTAGAAAACAGATCCCTCTTCCACATAATCGTGTCCAGGAGGGGATTCCAGCTGTTCCCACAGCCTGCAAACCCCAGCCTAGGGAGTCATCACCTCCAGGATCCCAAGGAGAGCTCGTGGTTGGGGTTGGCTGGATGTCATCACATCCCAGCCCCTGTTGTCAGCAGCACAGCAAGGAGCAGACAGGGCCCGGTGCCTTAATTAGCAAAGACAGCCCCAAATTAACGAGAGGGGGTTGGAACTCCCCCCTGCCAGATATTCCCCCTTTTCCCACATTTTGACAGCACAGCAGGTGGGAAGGGCTGGGGCCTCTCCCAGGCTCCACATTCCCACTCCCAGTTCACGCAGCGGAGTTGTCACTTTGCAGAGCTCATTTAGAGACACCGAGCAATTAAAGACCCCGCGGAATTCCTGTCCCCCTCGGAGCCTGACATCTCGGGAGAGACAGGGATCGCTGATTCCCTGTCCCCCTCGGAGCCTGACATCTCGGGAGCGACAGGGACCGCGCTGCAGCTCTGTCCCCAGCCGGGGGAGTGGCTCGTCCCTGTCTTGGCCCACGCAGGCGGCACTCAGTGGGGCTCATTTGTTTGCATTTGCCTGGTGCCTTGACATGATGAAGTAAAAAGTTTTAATATTCCAGCTCCATGAATTTTTAATGCCTGGCTCCTGCTCCCGTGTCATTATTTGCCTGCACTTCAGCACTTTCCGAGCGCGTTTGTTTGGATAATGTTCCCTTAAAGAGAAAAGGCGATGGGGGGAGCCTGTACCTCTCTCCCCATAGTGACCATTAAATTCCACACCTGGTGTTCCACAGGTGCTGGCGATGCAAATTCCCCTCAGCCACCCTGCTTGGAGCAAAAGGAACGGGAGAAATCCGGCCTGGATGTCGGAAATGAGATTCCAAAGAGATTTGGAGAATGGAGAGACCGTTCCTGCTTTTTCCGGCTCTTCCTCAGCATTCCTCACACTCCTCCTGCCCTGTGACGTGGGAAAGAGAGGATGAGGGTGACAAGGAGGAAGAAAGGGAGGGAAAAGAGAGTTTTGGAGGATTTCAGGATGAGGGGAAAATGGAACAGCACCGGGAGAAGGTGGCACAGGCCTAAGCACTGTGCCAAGGTCTCTTCCTGCAGTCCCACTGACTGAGCTTGAGGAGTGGGAGAAACGGGATAGACAGGATAGATCAGGTGGAGAAATGAATGGATCAGTGCTGCATCAGCAGGAGAGGAACGGGGTGGGTCCAGGAATTACAAAATAGTTTGAGTTGGAAAGGGCCTTCAAGATCACGGAATTCCAAACCCATGTCCCCATGGGCAGGGATATCTTCTGCTATCCCAGGTTGCTCCAAGCCCCATCCAACCTGACCTTGGACACTTCCAGGGGTGGAGCAGCCACAGCTTCTCTGGGAAACCTCTGCCACGGCCTCGCCACCCTCACAAGGAAGGATGTATTCCCAATATCCAATCTAAACTTTAGGATGGATTTTAATGCCCCATACAAACCCCACGGTAAGAATTAAGCCTCACCTTTCCCTTAAACATTCGACCCCCACTCCTGAATCCTCCCACCAGCCAGTGGTGGCCACACAGGCCTCCCACTTATTTATCCTTTCAAAATCCCTGAGGAAACTGTTGATGAGGGACCACAGAATCATCGAGGTTGGAAAAGACCACGAGGATCATCAAGTCCAAGGTTCAGGAGATGTCACCTCCACTCCCTAAACTTCCAGCTGGCAGCTCTGAGCCAAACTGAGGTAAGAATGAATGGATCTGAAGGAGATCTGGGCAATGGATTTTTGAGGGAAAAGCAGCTCCCACTTTAATCCCATCTTTAATTCATCTTTCCAGCAGAGCGGCTGAGAAAAGAGTCAAGAAGGTCAAGTCTCAAGTGCTGAAAACAGACCTGAGGCTCTTCCACGTGGCTGTTCAGAGCCTCTCTCTGCATCTGGAGAGTCCAGAATCCCTGGGATTCATCATGGGGATGTAAATGGAATCAATCCCACGGTGTGCTTGTAACAGGGAGCAGGGAATTCACCAAGTGCATTTCCTCTTCCGTTCCAGGCTTGGAAAAGGCCAAGTTGCCTTTCCTAATGTTGGATCTCAGCACCAATCAAACATTAAATGTTTTTAATGGATTTTAGTGAGCTGGAGATGAGCTTTTAGAAGGGCTCCAGGTTTTTTTGAAAGCAATTCGTGGTTGGACAATGAACTAATCCTCAAAATTCTTGTGGGAATAGGTGGAATCCAGCATTCATAGGATAATTGCTCCTCTTACCCCAAATAAATGATGCACTTGAGGACACACCAGACAATCACAAAATCAGGGAATTATGGAATGATTTGGATTGGAAGGGACCTTAAAGATCATCCAGTTCCAACCCTTTTCCGTGTGCAGGGACAACTTCCAGTAGACCAGGCTGCTCCAAGCCACATCCAACCTGGCCTTGAACACTTCCAGGGATGGGCCAGCCACAGCTTCTCTGGGAATTCCATTCCAGGGCATCACCACCCTCCCAGGGAAGAATTTCTTCCCAACATCCCATCTAAACTTGCCCTCTGTCAGTTTGAAAAGATTCCACCTTGTCCTGTCACTCCATGCCTTCATCCAAAGTCCCTCTCCATGTTTTTTGTTGGCTCCTTCGAGCACTGGAAGGCCACAATTAGGTCACCTCAAAGCCTTCCCTTCTCCAGGTTGAACAACCCCGATTCTCTCAGCCTTTCCTCTTTTCCTCTCTTTTACGGAGATCCCAAGACAACCACTCCTCTCTTTTTCCACACAGCTCTCCCTGCACCAACAATGGATTATCCCAGCAAGGAGCTGGGTGTCCTTCAGGAGAGCTCCGGGCTTGGAAAACGCGGCTCAGAAATACCAGGAGCCTCCATCTCCCTGAGACCCGAGCCCGAGGGAGCTGCTGTCGCTTCCTGGTCCTTTAAAAGCTGGAGACAGCTCCAAATCGGGATGCCCTTGGCTCTTGCCTGTGTCAGCAGTTTCGTGCCGTCACCAGCCCGGTCCCACGCAGGGTCTGGTCACACTGGCGGCAAACTGGGAATTACATTTCATCCTTCTCCCTCCTTTATCACAGGGAGATAAGGAAAGCACAGGCTCCATTAGGGAACATTCTTAAGTTACCCGTGTCTCGGCTCTGGATATGTAATCCAAGGAAAAGCAGGTGCTGGAGAGGAGCACGGCCAGGTGGCTCCTCTCTAAGGCCTGGGGATGAGCTAAGGGTAGAGGAGGGAAAATAATGAGGGGAGTTTTACCTCCAAGAGGGAATCAGCACCCTCTGAGTGCTGCTAAAGGATCCACGATCCGTGGGTATGTCAGGAACAACCCCAGCTCTGATCCCTTTCCCAGGGACTGGCATTAGCTCCCATTCCTGTTCTTACCAACTCCTGATCCTGCAGGGAAACAGGGAGGATGCCCTACGGAGAGGTTTGAGCCATGCGATCCAGGTAAAAGAGGGATTTCCTTTGCTGGAGGAAACCTCTTCTCCTTGGATGTCGTTTGGATTCGCCTTTCTTAATTTGAAGGAATACAAGTGCCCACCTCCAGCGGAGTGGTCTGGATTCCCAGGAAAGTCAGTGGAATATGGTCAGGGCTCCTCTGATCCAAGGAGGCACCAGCTCTGGGATGAGACCGTCACATCCTGATGCCCACTGAGAACTCAAACCAAGGAGTTTAATTCATGGATGAATCCATTAATCCGTATTAATGGATTGCTGAGCGCCTAAAATTAGGGAGGGTTAACTCCACACCCCAGAAAAATGGGAAAGTGGTCTTGGATGAGACCCAGCAAGTTCCTAGAGGCAACTCCCTGCTTTACCAAGAATTTGGAATACATAAGCCTGGCATTTATGGATAAGTAGGAGAGTGAAGAATTCTACTGCAGGACATTCCACATATTAGGCAGCTTTTCCCAAGTCTGTTTCTTGGCCTGCTTGCATCCACAGAACTTCATCCCAGAGTTCTGCGAGGAATAAAAAGCTGCTGGGAATCTCTCATCTGGGAATTTGATTTCTCCACTCTTTACCTTCACAATTCCCACTTTATTAAAGCCATCAACCCCCTCAAAAATACCCTGAGAATGATCCAGTGGCCCTTCTGTAATAGACAGCGAGCAGCCTGAGACATCTCCATGAAGACATTTCCCACAAAGCCGCTGCTTCCGCAGCGTTTCCGCCCTTCGGATACTTCGGGAGCTGTCACATCACGTCTGGATCCCGGCTGTCCTGATTCAGCTCTTTTTCCTCCTGCCCTTGGAAATCAATCCCTGCAGCCTTCAGTCATTTGTTCTGAGATGAACTCGCTGCTGTCTGACAAAATCTGTCTGGGAAGGAGAAGGCCGGGAACGAGCACAACTTTCCATGTGCATTAACGTCGGAGCCGCGTTATCCCTCCGGGATTTTGGATCTTTTTGCTGTTCGTTATTTCCAGGAGGCTGTGGGGAGGCAGCTCTGCCTTGAAGTGGGAGCTGAGATTGGCAAAAAAAAAAAAAGGCAGACAGGGGCTTTTCACAGAATTTAAGTCTGCTCTTACACAATAAATGTGCCTGGATTGTCCCCTTGTTCCCAAGAGGGGACCAGCACTGGACAACCCCAGCTGCGCTTTTGAAATCCCTTCCCAAAATGTCCACAGCATGGGCTTGGAACTCCATGATCTTTAAGATCCCTTCCAAACCAAACCATTCCAGAATTCTTCGTATTCTGTGGTGATAACGGCTGGTGCTTTGTCACAATTCCTCATTCCTGGGAAGCATTTGAGAAAGGGCTTATTTATTAATTATTATCCCGGGTTTTTAGGATGATGTGTAGGATATGATGGGTTTGTGTGGATCTGGATTTGGTTCTATCAGGGAGAGCCCATAAAAGGCCTTACAGAATTCCAGATAAAGGAATAAATGTAGCCGCTCCCTTGTTCCTTGTGGTCACTCCACCATGAAAAGCCACTGGGTTGGTTAATCAACGTTCCTAATTTTCCAGTCACAAAGAATTTCACCTCCCTGCTGTGGCTCTTCCAATATCACCGAGCGTGGCCTGACAGCAACATCAGCCAGTTCCTTCAGGATTCTGGGATGCATCCCATCAGGTCCCACAGACTTATGAACATCCAGGCTCCTCAGGGGTTTTGGAACCTGATGTTCTTTTTTGGTGGGAAGAATTTTGCTCCTCTCATCCTCACCTCGTTTCCCATCCCCACGAGAGGTGTGGGAAGAGAGGTTTTCATAAAAACTATGGCAAAAAAAATTTGATTATTTCATCCTTCGTCCATCGTTACCAGTTTTCCAATCTTGCTTTTCAGGGGGAAATGCTTCCTTTGACCTTTTCCTGGCCTGTAGAAATCCTTCTTATTGTTCCCTGCGTCCCTTGCCATGCTCAGCTCCAGCTGCACCTTGGCATTCCTGACCCCATCCCTACAAAACCAGGCAATTTCCCAATATTTCTTCCACCCCCATCTTGAATCTGAGTCTGCAGCTGGTGTCAACCCTGCTCTGCTGACTCCACATCCAGCGGAAGGGTGTTAACGCCCCAAAAAGCTGGGAATCAAGGGAAAAAACTCCTATGCCTGTTAGCAAAGCCGCTTTCCCTGGGAGCTGTATCCCTCTCTCCTCCCGGAGACGTGGGAAGGGGCAATGAATTCATCAGTCTGTCATTTAAGATTGTTCGCTTGACAGCTCCAAAATGCATCTTCAAAAAAAAGCCCCGAACATTAAGGGCTTGAATAATTTAAGTTCCTCTTAAATACAAATCCTCGGAGTGGTTTAAACATTGGGAAGGAGTTCAACGTGGACAGCGATTTAAAGGGAAGATGGATGAGCTCAATTTGGCTGCGCGCTGCAGACCTGGAAGGCCGAGGACCCGACACCACTTTGCACTGAGAATCCCCGGGGATGTCCGGATGAAACAGGGATTAAGTGGACTGGGATGCAGGGATATTGACAGGGATAAGTCCAGACTGGGTAAGCAGAGACTGAGAGGTGTTAGGATTCGTTTTGGTTGATGCCTGACCTAAAACCTGTCCATGGAGAGACAAATCTCAGCTTCCTCTGCTGGGAAAAATGACTTTGTGGTTTTCTAAACCCGAGTGGCTTCAGTGGTTCAGAAACATCTCAGGGATGATTTGTTAAAATCAGGGAATAATTTAGGTCAGGAAAAACCATTAAGATCATCAAGTACAATTGTCACCCCAGCACTGCCAAGGCCACCACTAAACCATGTCCCCAAGTGCCACATCTACAGGGATGTTAGATCCCTTCAGGAATGGGGCCTCCACCCCTGCCCTGGGCTGGACAATTCCTTCAGTGAAGGAATTTTCCCTGATATCCAACTAAACCTCCCCTGGTGAAATTTGAGGCAGTTTCCTCTCATCCTGTCCTGCGTTGCCTGGAAGCAGAGCCTGACCCTCTCCTGGCTCCTGTCACGGAGTTGAGGAGAGTGAGAAGGTCCCCCCTGAGCCTCCTTTTCTCCAGGATGAGCCCCCCCAGCTCCCTCAGCTGCTCCTGGTGCTCCAGATCCTTCAAGACAAGGACACTCCATCAAAATTCCGGTTTTCTCTCCATTAACTCTAAGGGAAATGAGCTCTTGAATTTGTCCTTTGTCACCAAATCTTTTCATCAACACTCAAAATTGTGGTTACCCCTGTAATGAGATTCCAGAGGGAAAGAGCATTTTGTCCTCTAGGGCAGGAGCAGATTTTCCAGCTCACAGGCAGAGGTTTGTGATCATGAAGTGGCGAAGGGGAAGGGGAAGGTGAAGAAATCAAGTCTCCCACTATAGGTACTTTAAAAAAATAAATAAAAAATGTTTAAGTTATTTCTGTAGAACAGAAGACACCTGGAAATGCTCACATTGAAAATCCATGTTGGAATCAATTAAAACACGGGGTGTACTTGTGTTTGTAAGGAATTTGGGTTTGGGAACAAAGGATTTCAAGAGTGTCCCTGAGGCCATGAAGGTCCCAGCATCCCCTCATGTCCCCACACATCCTAAATTATATCAAGAGACCTAAAACACGTTTGTTTTCTTTTTTCCATTCCCACCTGGATTAAGACTGGAAAACTGACAAATTTGGAGCCAAATTGCCAATCAGGATCTTCATCCCAGTTCACTGAAAGGAATCAAGGATCCCCCAAAAGCTTTGTGGAGATGAAGAGCCCCCAGCACAGAACTGATGTCATGAGCTGCCACCTTCCCTAAATTCATCCCTGAGGATTAAACCGGATCCTGCCCCGCACGCTCCAGAGTCATCCCCAGCTAACAAGAGGCTGCTCCATCACTGACTGGAGATCAAATTATCACCACATCCAATTCCTTTCCCCCCACTCCCAGCAGTTTCATTACTCTCCATAATCAGACACCGACTCCCATTCATCCCCATCTCGCCTCCCATATTTCTCCATCAAAACTGCAGGTGAAGCCATGTCCCTGGGAATTAATTTTGGTAAGACAATGTTTGGATGAACCATTCCTTTATTGACTTCTGTTTGCCAGGTCAGTTTGGAAATTTATGCTCCTCTGGGATTCTCACATTGACCTCGGTTTCATCCCAGGTCAATATTCCCTTCCCAGGTCAATAAATCTCCAAACTGACTGGAGCAGAAGTCAATAAAATCTGCATATTCGGATATTATCCGAAGGTTGGGAATGCACAATTTTGTGTCGGGGAGGTGAGGAAGCACCAGAGACACCCAGAATTATTGGATGAGGGATTAAAATGGAATTCTTGCTCAATATTTCTCCTTCCATCCATCTCCGGAGTCCCAGCTGCCAGCAGCAGAGAAAATCGTTGGTGGTGTTATTTATTTGGATCTAAACATGGGAATATTCCAGCATGGAGAGACACTCTGGGAGCAAAGAGGAAATGGGGGATTGTAGGGCCTGGACCTAAAAAGATCCCAGGTGGGGAAGGTCAAAGCAACGGCGTAAATGTGTGGAGAGTAAAGACCACAAATGATCAGGGAAGTCTCAAAATATCCCATCAAAGGAAAAATTGATGCTGGGATGAAAAGGAAACAGAGAGGCCACTTTGGAGGAGCTCAAGGGAGGTTCAATCCAAGTCTGGGACAGCATCAATCCGTCTGCGTGGAAAACTGCTCCGTGAGCAATAACATCCCACTCCTGGGTTCGTCGGAGATGGGAACTTCTGGCTGTGATTGAGAGATGCAGACAGACAGAGCTCAGACAGACAAAACCAGGAGCTGATGCAGCAAATGGATCCCAAATAAAGCAGGAAAACTCTGTCCAGAGGCTCCAGGACCAGGATGCCTTTGTGCCTTGATGGACAGTCCCACAATTTCTGTTTTCTGTGGTGTCTTTGCTTCTGCTGGGATTTTTGGGAGCCTGGAATATCCATGTGGCCGTGGGTGTCCCTCTACTTTCCAACCTCCTCCTCCTCCTCATCTCTTTCTGTCCAGCCTTTGCTCCATGGAGAACTCCAGATTATTTTACCCTGCTTCAGGTTTTCACAAATTTTTCAGGAGTTTAATTATTTAGAGCCCTCTTTTCCTGTCAGACCTGATGAAAACTGGGAATTCAGGACTTACAGGTGCTGGGAATGGCCAAACAGGGAATAAATCCAAACAAACAACCAGTTCCTGTCTGTCTCCTACAAATTCTGCTGGGAATGAAACTCCTCCCTCCTTCTGGATATGCCAAGAACTCTCCCGAGTCTGCACATGAAGATGGATTTTGTCCCAAAAGCCGTGGAGCCCAACTTTAAGGATTGTTTCTCTTCCCAACCTTTCTTTTAAGTCAGTGTTTTGCCTGGAAAAGTGTATCTGGAATGAGATTTCCCTCTGGCATTCCCCAAGCCCTTGTGATGGGCAATATTCACCTGGCCTGTTAGAAAGTTGTCACAGCCGGGTTTTTCCAGGAAATTTGTAGGAAAAAGCTCTTATCCAAGGAAATATTGGCGGTCCATAGACAAAAGAATAGGAATATTTGTCATTAAAGAGGATGAAGGATTTTGAACCTTATTCCAAGTCATCCCTTCAAATTATCCAAAGACATCCCCCATGATGCCGGTGACACATGGAACGTATTGCTGGAATGAGGGTGAGGGAGAGCCAGGAGAGTGTGGATCCGTTGGCAGAGGGATCAGAGGGACCCATGGACCATGGCAGGATCGGTGTCAGAGTGCTGCAGATCCTGGTTTGGGAATTGTGCCGTGCTGGGATCGGCTGTGCAAAGCTGAGGATGGAATTCCCACCAGCGTAGGTAGAGAGGATAAACGCCACATCCAAGGTCCGCTAAAAAGCAGGGAAAAGAGCCTGGAAAATTCCCGAACAATCTCCTTTGATAAATTCCCGATGTCCTGAAGGTGCTCAGATGTTATACCCAGACCTCACAAACCTTCATGCGATGGAACTCCCTTGGAGCCGCACGTTTTTCCCTTCCAACCAGGAGATCCAGGCTCTGTTTTCCAGGTGCTCCCTGGGCTGGAGCTAATTCTACTTCCCAGATCCTGCTCTGATCCCTGCCTCCCTCATCCCTGGTGCTGCTGAGCTTTCATCCCAAGGACTTTTTTGGGATGCAGAGCAGGAGCTCCAGGCTCTGTTTCCCAGGTGCTCTCAGGGTTGGAGCTTGTTCCTGATCTGATCCCTGTCTCCGTCATCCCTGGCGCTGCTGAGCTTTCACCCCGAGGACTTTTTTGGGATGCAGCCATCCCTGGATAAGGAATACGAGTGGATTTCAAGCAAGTCCTCTTCCAACTCCTTGGCTGAGAAAACCCAGCAGTTTCCTGTTGTCTTTTCCTCCACAGCTCCGGAGCAGGATCCCGGATCCATCCACCAATCTTCCCCACTTCAGGGCTTTCCTGACAGATCCAATGATCCACCAGCCCCCAGTTAATGGAATTGTAATTGCCAATTAAAATCTGTCCTGTTAATTGCAGCAGCTTGAAGGTTTGAGTGGGGGTAGGTGAGAGCTCCTGAAGTCTCTCCTGATGGAAGGGATGAGCTCCTTCCAAGGAGGTGCGTTTGGGAATTCCAGGTATCTCGTGATGTTTGCTGCTGTTGAAATCCTACCAAGAATTCCTCTCTGGATTGCTCAAGGTGAGGAGCCAACCGAAAACAAGGAGAGGAGGATGGAAAGGGGAGAACTTGGGGGAAACAAACAGGAGGAGCCATCCAATATTCCATCAGTCCAGAGGGGAGTCTTGATGGATGCTTGGGAAAAGCCCTGCAGATTTACTAATGCAAATAATAGATTACCCAGCAAGGTTTGATAATTTATTTGTCCAGACTTGTCCTGTCCATCCAAGGGACTTCTCAGGTTCAGGGAAAAGAAAACACCGGAACAGAGTGAACAAAATGGATTTTTTTCCTTGCAAAAGAGAGTGGAAACCATCCTTTTTTTTGTTTCAAGAACAAAGTGGTTTTGAAGTCTGCAGAATTCCAGCCAATCTCCACACTTCCTTTGGAATCCCGATTTCCTGTTGCTCTTTCTATTTCTCCCTGTGCCAAAAAGCTGTTTGGCTGTACCATTCCACAGGGAATTTCCCCTCTCCCACTGTTCCCTGGGTAAAACCAAACCCTTTCTTCAAATCCAGAATATTCTATGGTGAAGGGTCTGGAGAGTGAGTCCTATGAGGAGCAGCTGAGGGAGCTGGGAATGTTTAGCCTGGAAAAAAGGAGGCTCGGGGGGACCTTCTCTCTCTCCATAATTCCCTGATGGGAGGGTGGAGCCAGATAAGGGTCAGGCTCTGCTCCCAAGGAACAAGGGATAGGATGAGAGGAAACGGCCTCAAGCTGCACCAGGGGAGGTTCAGGTTGGACATCAGGAGGAATTTCTTCATGGAAAGGGTGGTCAGGCACCAGAAGGAGCTGCCCAGAGAAGAGGTGGAGTCCCCATCCCTGGAAGTGTCCAAGGAATGCCTGGACGTGCCACTCAGTGCTTTGGTGGGGATTGGTCACAGGTTGGGCTCGATGATCTTGGAGGTCTTTTCCAACCTCAGTGGTTCCATGACTCCGTGATTTATGGAGATATGGATAGCTCGGACACAGAGATCCTTACGGAATCGGTCAGCTCCCACCATTTCGCCTCCCCTGCTTTCCTCCTTCCGTAGGCTGTAAGCAACGAGGTCTCCTTGGATGAGGCTGGATGAAGAGTGCAGGTCCATTCCTGGGGGGAAAGGCTTTTCACGTTGACCACTTGGAGCCCTTCCAGATCCATCGCTGCTTTCCCATGGGATTATCCTGAGTGCCTCCCCTCCACCCCGGCCAGCCCAGGACCCTGCTGAGTGCACTTATCCTTCTCCGCTGCCAGGAGCCTCCAGGATCTATAGCAGGAGGAAATGAGCTCTTTGGCTGGGACTGGGAGACATCCATCTGCCGGAATGGCTCCAGACAAGCTGGGTCCGAGGGGCCCATTTATCATGGGATAATCCCGTTTATCAGGGGAGCCGGAGACATGGAATTCTGTCAGGGGACAGGTCACCAGTGTGGGATTCGTCTTCCTTTACTCCTGGTTTGTGTCTTCCCATTCCATTTTGAACAGGGTCTACAGCAGTCGAATTACTGCATCTCTGCTCTGCTTGGAATGTTCTTCCGAGGAATGGATCCTTCTTCCATTTCCCTAATTTTATCCTGCTTTTCTCACCCCATCCCAGCAGAAGGGTATCCATACCAAGCCACCAAGGAGGACTGAAGTCCTTCCACAAGGTCAAAGTTATTCTGTCCTCGGTATTCTCCTCCAGCTTTCTTCTGGTCACCTCAATCTTCAGACATCGAGCTGAGCCAGGAAGAGCTCCCCGGAATCCCAGAATCATTTCGGTTAGAAGAGACCTCCAAGATCATCAAGCCCAACCTGTGACTGATCCCAAACTTGTCACCCAGCCCAGCGCACTGAGTGCCACATCCAGTCATTCCATGGACACCTCCAGGGATGGGGACTCCACCACCTCCCTGGGCAGCCCATTCCAATGTCTGATCACCCTTTCCATGAAGAAATTCGTCCTGATGTCCAACCTGAACCTCCCCCAGTGCACCTTAAGCCAAGGTCCCCTCATCCTGTCCCTTATTCCCTGGGACCAGATCCCAACTCCCACCCGGCTTCACCCTCCTTCCAGAGCTTCTTTGTCAAGAGCTTCCCTGGAAAAATATTTGGGTACTTCCCTCCTGAATCCACATCCTCTGATATGAATCCAAACAAATCCTAGAACGGTTCCAGTTGGAAGGGACCTTAAAGATCCTCTAATTCCAAACAAAGTGCATGATAAGAAATCCATGGAAGTGGGGTCAGTTCCCTCTCTGAGTCCTTTTTCCTTTGCCTTACCGCTCGTGGGGCTTTTGTTTGTTTTCCTTTTTCCTTTATGTAATTGGAAAATCCCTTCCTGCTGCTTTCAGCCTTGGAGATCCCAAACGCCATCACGGCCATTCCCTGAGTTTTCCACCATAAAACCGGGAGAAGGTGGATGCTTTTACTCTTAGGATTGCTGATACAACCTGCCTTTGCTTCCAGAAGTTTTCCCAGTCTCTCCCCTGCCCTGATTACCAGGATCTGAGACCCTGGGATTTTTTTAGGAGAACACCATCCCAAGCTGCCAATCAATCCAACAAGGAGTCCTGACAATCCAACCAATGGCCCCCAGATCAATGACTGAGTTTTCCAAATCAAGAACCTACTTAAAAACCAGGATGTTTTCCAAAGAAAATAAACATTGAGCTCATTTTTATTTTATTCCCTGACTTGGAGCCTGGACATTCCGTATTTTAATGTGTTTATTCCCAATTAGGTCGATTAAACAACTGGGTCTGGAACATGAACTTACAAAAATCGTCAGAATTTTAAAAATTCACCAATAAACACAAAGAAGATTCTCTTGACATCCCAGATCATGGAGTTGTGGGACTGATTCCCGGGGGATTTTGGGGATTTGGTTTCAAGAGGAGGCTGAGCACATCCTTGGAAAAGAAATCTGCCAGATGTTATTCCATAGAAGAGCGAGAGCAGGCTCGGGGAAATTCCCTGTGATAAGAGCAGCTGGAGCTTGGGAGATTGCTAAGAGAGGTTTGGCCTCGCCTTAATTTTTCTGTTGAAAGAGCTTCGGGACACCATTGGAACTCTCTCCACTCTGGTGAGATCCCACCTGGAATGCTGCATCCAGCTCTGGGGCCCAGCACAGGAAGGACATGGAGCTGCTGGAGCGAGTCCAGAGAAGGCACCAAGGTGGTCAGAGGGATGGAGCAGCTCTGCTGTGAGGAAAGGCTGGGAGAGCTGGGATTGTTCAGCCTGGAGAAGAGCTTTGGGGATGACCTAATTGCGGCCTTCCGGTACCTGAAGGGATCCTGCAGGAAAGATGGAGAGACACTTTGGACAAGGGATGGAGTGACAGGATACAGGGAATGGCTGCCCACTGCCAGAGGGAAGAGTTAGATGGAATATTGGGAAGAAATCCTTCCCTCTGCGGTCAGCAAGGCCCTGGAACACGTTTCCCAGAGAAGCTGTGGCTGCCTCATCCCTGGAAGTGTCCAAGGCCAGGTTGGATGGGGCTTGGAGCAACCTGGGATAGTGGAAGGTGTCCCCGCCCATGGCAGGGGGTTGGAATGAGATGATCTTGAAGGTCCCTTCCAACCTGAACCATTCCATGAGTTTGGGATTCTCTCTCATAAATCGGTGATGTTGTAAGGCCATGGATGAATGTCGGGAATGACCACGTTGCCTTTGGCCCTTTGACTTCATTTCCTCATTCATCTAAAACTGGTTTTAACGGGAGTTCGAGCCCTTCGGATTCGGGAATTGGGAATCCGAGTCAGCAAAGCAGAACTGCTTTAATCTCATTAAATTAAGAAAGCTCCAGCTCAAGGCATCCAAAGGAATTGGTTTCCCTTCTTTGTCAGCTCCAGGCAAGATCTCCTCTGCCTAATTCCCCTTTCCCAAAGTTTTTTGGGGGGTGACTGGATCAACGAGGCCATAGAAAGTGGGGTTTTTTGGGTCATTTGAAGAGTTCTAACTCTTTCCATCTCCGCCTCTTTGTCCTAATGGATCTTTGAGCTCTAGAGATGCTCCACAGAGAAAATTCCCAGGCTCTGGAATGCTCAGACCCTGGTGCTGGTGGTGGGCCCCATGTTCACATCATTCCCATCCCCTACAACTCCCTGCCTGCATCCAAAATGGATCCTGGTTTTCCCTCTTTTCCCTCCTTCCACATCGCCATCCCACAGCCTCGGCAGCCTCAGTAGAGGAAAAATCCCGTGGGATGGTTGAAACCAGTGAGAAAAGAATTGTTCCGCCTTCTTAGGGATGCTTGGTGGGTGGAAAAAGAAAATTCCTATGGACAACCTCAGTCCTTGAGATTCCCCTGGGCACTGGGAAAGGCAAAGCGGTGGTTTGGAGTGGGGAATGTTCGGAAACTGGGTCAGGAACGCCTCTACAGACAAAAATAAACCTCCTGCAGGGCTCTCCTGGCTCCAGACGGGACACAGGTATGTCCATACGGTGCTGTCCCAATCCCATAAACCCCTCTGGATTGAAGCAGCAGCTGCCTCGCCCCGTGATCTCCCCAGAACATCCCACAGGGATCATCTCGGCCTTAAAAAAAAAATAATAAATCCTTCTTGCAGGCATTACATCCCCCAGAATCCCAGACATCCCTCCTGCTCGTCGGCACTGAACTGGAATACCTGACTCCAAAGTCCTTCTGCCCTCGGTTAATTCCACAGCCAAGGGAGAGGGTCAGGCAGGGAGCCAGCACATCCTGCTGCTTCCCGATTGTAGGGGATGCTCCCAGCAGCTTTGGATGACCTGGATCTGCTGCCTGGGTGTCCCTGTCCCCCAAAAAAGGGTCGCCAGGTTTGTGGAGAGGTGTCTGGAGGGCACAGGGCTCGTTAGAACACGATAAAAGCTTGGATACAGACATCCCTGAGGATTCTGCTGATCCTGACCTGCTCCCTCTCTCCGGCTCGGGTCTGTGTCAGCTTTTTCTTTGTTGTTCCTTTAAGCAGCTTTTCCAACTGATGCTACTGAGGGAGAAAAAAAAAACAGCCTGAAAAAATCCCAGGAAAGGTTTGCGAGGCCTGTGGGGACTGTCCCAAAGCGGGCTGGGCTCTGCCGTGGGATGGGGTCCCAGAACATCCACAGAGAATTCCCTGTTCCCATATAGCCAGCCCCGCCTTGTGTTCCCAGTCCCAGGCAGCACCTGTCCCGAGATCCCTCCTTTCCTGGGATCCCACAGACCTGCACAGCCGCACATGGACGGATTTTGCCATCCTGTGGGTTCTGGCAGGACCCTCCACTCCCACACACACGAACACGTAAGGAAAACTCACCCTAAATCCGCTCCTAACGGGGAGCCGAGCAGGCGAGGATCGCACCCCGCTTCCCACCCTCATCCCTCTCCAAGAGCCTTTCCCAGCCTTTCCACCCCCAAAATTCCCTCTCCATTCGTCCTCTTCCCGTGCAGCCACTAGACGGCAGATGAGGCTCGCGGAAAGGCTCTTCCCAGGCCGGGAAGAGCCCATTCCAGTCGATTGGGATCATTTGTCCCAGCTCTCCCAAGTCGATGGAGCTGACACTTGGCAGTCAAAGGCTCTGATTAAGATGCCACAGCTGAGTTAAAGCGCTCATTAAGATTTGATGAGTAATTGATCAGCACATCATCAGGGAAGCAGGGCTGGAAAAGAGGCTGGAAACACCTGGAAAAAGCTGCACGGGCTCCAGCCTTAAATAAAACTTAGGCGAGAGTTGGAATCTTAAAGGGATAATGTGGGGTTTGGAGGAGACGGGAGCGCTCCGGAGCCGCTGAGTGCAATAAACTTGATTTAATAGAAACGGTGATTTAAAATTCCGGCTCCCTCGGCATTCCAGGGGCACATCCAGAGGGAGCGGGAACGGGAGAGAGGCGGCTGGGCTGGAGCTGAGCCGGATCCCTTTGTAGGGATGGGAAAGTGCTGACATTGATGGATTCATTCCCGATTTTCCCCCAGCGTAGCTGGTGTCTCTCACCGGTCCATGAGGGATATTTAGCAACGGGATGCCGATATCCAGCCTTTCCCTTTGCCTTTTAAATCACGGAATATTTCGTGGCTGGGGAAAAAGGAAGGAGAAGTGGCTGGAGATTGGGAATCACTCCCCGATTCCATCAAAGCCACACTGGTAGAAACAGGGATTCACTGCCAGGAAAACACTTCCCTTTAAACTCTGCTGTCACGGGAAGGGAATTTGGGAGATAAAATAAACCTTTAATAAAAATGAACAATTCCTGCAGAGAAATCCTGATTTTCTTTTTCCACACATCCCCACACGCTGGACAATAAACATGCACGTGAAAACCTGGCATAAATCCCGAGCATCACAGGTAAAGGAAAATCTGTCCTAAATCTTTGTCTCTTCCTCATTTTGCACAAAGGAAGGTGGGAAAAATCCTTCTCCACGCCCTGCACTGAAATAATAAAATTATCTCTGCTTTAGGACTAAATACAGGCTTTCCCTCCCCCGAAAAAGAAAAATTCTGGGGTCTGACATTCCACTGGAACCAGATTTTCCAAAGGATTTTATGATCCGCATTCAAAGAATATCTTGATTTTGGGGCTCATTTAGTTGAATCCGTAGGCTCTTCCCCCCACCCACATTTGGGGACTTTACGTGACAATCCCGGGAAGAGCCATCGGATTTGTTCTGCCAAGGAGGGAAATAATGCCAGTGCCAATCGATTCTTGGGAATCGAGGCAGGGTCTGGCTCTTATTTTCCATTCCCTCAGCGGGTTTGAGCTCCAGAGGACATCGGGATAAGAGCTCGGAGAGAGGGACACATCCTGAAGGTGCTGCCTTCCTTCACCTCCAGCTCTTTTAGGTGCAGAATCCCGGGAGATTTTATTTTCTTATGGAGTTCTGGGCTGTTTTCCCACCGTGCCTCCTGTATTCCCATCTACCACAGGCAGGGATAAGCAGCAAGCCTCTGGAAAACTCCTGGAATTTAGATAATATCAGGGAAAAAATAAAATCCTGACATCCATTCTGAAGGAATATGAAAGGATTCATTTCTTTTTGCAAGGCAGGAGGACTCCAAACCCTCTGGAATGTGAAGTCTTTTTGCTTCCGCCCAGGAATTTTGGTGTCCAAGATCCCCAGGACAGCAACTATAGGATCCAGCTTAGATTCCCAAGGAGCAGGGATGTGTTTCCGCCCAATTAAACCGTTTAATGATGATTAATCACATTTCCATGGGATTATTTTCCTATCCCTAAGTGGACATGGGGAAAAAAATACTAAAAAAAAAAAATCCTGTCAAGGGAAAAGTGGGATAACCCTCACAGAAACACGGAATTATTTTTGGAGCTGTTGTCTAAGTGCGCAGCCCATCATTTTGCTGGAAAATGACATTTTCCTCTGCCTGAAAATCCCGACACCTGGAAATGGGGTTGGAATTCCAACACCAAAAAATACAGGGAAGAACTTCAGATTTATCCTCTGAAAAAAATCCACCCGGAAAATTTTCATCTGATGTTACACTGGTTGAATTCAGTCAAATCAAAATATTCCATCTGCCAAGCAACGAAACACGGCTGGAATCTCGACTTCCTAATCCAATAAATTGCCAAATCCAAGCTTTAAGTCTAAACACTGGAAAAAACCAGGCAGAGCAGAGGCAGGAAGTTTTCCCTTGGAATTACAAAATATTTTACTGTGGCACACTTGAAACGCCTCGTTCCGATATCTTTAATCCCAAAAACAAAATCCCGAAAAAATCCCACGGTCAGCCTGATCCCCAATTTCTTTTTTGTTTTTTTTTTGGACAAAGAGATGTTTTCCCATCGAAAATTCCACTCTCCAAAAAGTGCTGACCAGTGTTTTGTGAGATTATCCCGAAGACACAGCTTCAAATAACACGGAGCTGGGGCTAAGATGAATCTTTCCAGCTGCAAGATATTCCCAGGTTTTGCTCCAGGGAGGGAAAAGGTGCCTGAGAGGGATTTAGGGCATGAAGAGATGAGAGCCAGGCAAAAACTTGAGGAGGAGCAGCAGGAAAAGCTGCTTAAAATAAAGGAACAGCTCCCAAATATAAAATCAAGGAGGAAAATGAACCCGTGGGAAGGTGAGGGTGAGAGATTGAGCTGGGACGGATCGCCAGGGATATTCCGGATGAGCCAAAACCGTGGATGAGCCAAAACCAAGGATCCCTGCCTGTGCTGCCAGCTCCCAGCTGCAGAGACTCCCGGGATGTTCCCAGCCCAGCCTCAGTTTCCTCGTGGCTCTTCATTTTCTGGATGCAAAAGCCAAGGTTGCATCCAAATTCACGGTTGGAAAAGCAAAGGCAGGGAAGGAAACTGTGCTGGGAAAAGGGAATTTTTGGCTGGGTGAAGGGAGGTCAGAAGACAAAAATAAATAGGAAAAAGGGACTTGTGCATGGATCTGGCGGTTCTAACACGGGATCACCTAATCCACCTGGGAAAAAAAAAGGGATATGAGGGTAAAAATTGCAGGAAAGGTCTGCAATCCCAAAATTTCCCATCCCATCTCGCTGACTGTTTTTCCTGCTGGCAGGGAAGGTAAGAACAAATGGAGACAGGAGGTCAGGGAAAGACCAGGAAAATCCCAGCATTCCAGAAGCTGAGTTTGAAGCTGGAAAGCTGAAGGCAGGTGGATTTTGATGGGATATTGGGAAAAGTTCTTCCCTGTGAGGGTAGTAAGGCCCTGGAATGGAATTCCCAAAGAAACTTGGCTTCCCCATCCCTGGAAGCGTTCAAGGCCAAGTTGGATCAGCCTGGGACAGTGGGAGTTGTCCCTACTCCCGACAGGAATGAGATGATCTTTGAGCCCGTTCCAACCCAAATCATTCCATGATTTTATGATTTCTCCAGGACAAAAAAAAAAGAAAAAGAAAAAGAAAAAAATAAAATATTGAACAACCTGACTTTAGTCTGGATTTTTCTTCCACATTTTTTTGAAGGCATCTCATCCCAAGGAAGGATGGATCCAGGGAATTTTGGCAGAGCTCCCTGGGGCTGCGGTAGGGCCTAAGCCCTGAATTCCATGGTGGGAATGGGAAGTGGCACTCCAACAGAGAATTCCATCATTATTCTATTTTTTATTTTTATTTTTATTTTTATTTTATTTTTATTTTAAATAGTTGAAGCTACTCCAGATTTTAAACACAATCCAAGCAGAAAAAGGAACCAACCGCTCCATTTTATTATTTTTTTCCATAGTTTTCCATAAGTTTTCCATCTTTTCCTTAGAAAATTTTATCTACAAGAGCTCAGCCCTCCCCCCCTACCCCTCCCCTAAAAATTAGTGTGAATATTCCCTTTTTTTAAAAATTTTTTGTTGTTTTTTCCCTCTTTTCTCGCGCTATACATGAGGTTCCCCCCTCTCCCCCCCTCACCTATCCCTGGGAATTCCAGAGGGTGGGAAAACCGGCACAAAACATGGAAAAACGGTGGGTCAAAATACTCTTTTTTTTTTTTTTCCTTTTTTTTTTTTTTATCCCTTTTTTTTTTTTTTTTTTCCCAACCAGAAGTTTTCAACCCAGTACATATCTGCTGGGGCTGCTCTCCTTTTCCCAATCCAGGTGAGAAGCATCCTTCTCACCCAAATTAGCGCGTGCAATTAGCGCGCGCCCAAATTAGCGCGCACGCTCCAAGCGGAGCGCGCGATTCCGCGCTCCCTTTCTTCCCCCATCTCCACCGGCTCCTTTCGATCCCGCTGCTCCCGCTCCTCTTTCCCGCTGAGGGCGGCTGAATTCCGTACGCCGCCTGCTTGGCCTGGATTTCATCCCACACAGACGCAGATGCTGAATGCAGAGGTGGGAAAATAAATAAATTAATGGATAGGTAAATAAATAAATAAATCCCAAACCCTTTGTTTTCCGGCCCATCCCCGTTTACTCCGCAGGAAGAAAACTGAGGAGAGGAAAAAAAAGGAGGAATAGGGGCGAAAAAAGAAAGGTTAAAAGCTGCCTTATTTCGTATGAATATTCCTGGGTTTTTCCTTCCTTTGGGTTTTTTCCTTCTTTCTGGGTTTTTTTTCCTTCCTGTTAACTCCAGCCCTGCCTGCTCCAGTGGAAATTCCTGTTATGGAAAGGTGGATTTGTTTTGTTTTCCTGGATTTTTTTTGTGCCTGCACAGGAGCAATTTTGGTTCCCTGGAGGCCACTGGATCCTCCCCGCACCTGGGATGCCTCCGAGTGACCTCCGAGTGCCTTTGGATTCTCCTCCTCTTGTCCCAAATCCCTTTTTTTTTTTTTTTTCCAAACTTGGAGGAGAAATCATTCCTTTCCCTGCAATTCCCACCCCTTTTCCTGGATTTGGTAGAAATCCACCAACGTGTTGCAGTAATTTTGGGATATTTAAATGACCCGGGGAAGATGGGTTTAAAGACAGGGTGGGTCAGGATAAAATTCCTCTTTCCATGGTTTCTCCTGGATTTTTAGGCTATTTCGTCACCACCTGGAAGGGTCAAATGATGCAAGAGTCACTGCCCTGAGCTCCACATGGATGTGGGGTCATCCCAGATTCCTGCTGTTCTCCTGGAATAGGGTTTTCCCACCATTCCAGCATTCCAGTGCTCCACTACCAAGGAGCATCAGGCAGGAAGAGCCAAAAAACCCCAAAAAAACAGAGAGAAGGGACCTTTAAAATGATAATTTAAATAGCCAATCCCATTATTTGAGGAATTTTCAAATAATCCCATGGATTCTCCATCATTTAACAGCTCATAACGACCACAGCAATGTCCCCTTCTCCCAAGGGCATTCCTTTGGGATCAAGGGGATGGAGAGGGGACAAAATACCTTGGTTTGGTCAGTGCTGGGCATCACGTCCCAAACCCAGGTGATCCCAGACCAAGGTGGATGCACTCCCCCCCTTTCCCACAGCAATCCAAGCCAAAGGACGGAGCGAGGGTTGGAGCTCTTCCAGGTTTCTCCTTGCACAGCAAAATGGTGGCTCCAAGCTCTGGTTCCTTTCCAGCATCCTTTGGATTTTTCCCTCTGTTTTGGACTCGAAATGTGACTTTGGTTTTCGAGTTTAAAGGAAGAGAATCCAGAGGTGAGGTTTGGGTCAATCCAATAAAACATCAGGATTTGCCGTTGTTTCTGCTGCTGCTTTTTAAACAGGAACAAAACAACTTTTGACACTCAGGGCTGGGAATTCCCAAATTTCCCAAAGCTGCTCTGCGGGAAAACTTCCCGCTCACATTCCCTGGAGGGATTTAGGTTGGGTGGGACCTCTGGAAATCTCTGCTCCACTGCCTCCTCTCCTCAAAAAGGCACAGCTTCGAGGAATTTTTTTGTTCTTGTAAAAAAAAATATGGAATTTTCAATTTAAAAAAGAAATCCAGAGGATTTTTAGTTGTAATTTTCACAGGGAAAACTCTTCCAGTCCTGCTTTGGTCTTTTTTTTGAAGCATCTCAATATTTTCAAGCATCTAAAAGTTATCCAGGTGAGGATTTCCATGAGCAGCCATCCTGGAGAACTTTGAGGGAGCAACTGGAGCTGTGTCAGGGGAGGTTTAGGTTGGATATCAGGAAAAGGTTCTTCCTGCAGAGGCCGGGCACGGGAACGGAATCCTCAGGGAATCATCACAGCCCCAAGGCTGCCAGAGCTCAAGGAATGTTTGGAAAACACTCTCAGGCACAGGGCGGGATTTTTTGGGGTGGGACTCGCTGATCCTTGCGGGTCCCTTCCACCCAGGATGTTTTGTGATTCCAGGATTCACACACTCACCTGTGTCATTCCCAATCTCCCTCAGACTTTCCCGGGAATCATTTAGAAAACGGCGTTGCATTTCTGCTCCCAAATAACATTTTCTAGTCCCAAAAGGAGTGCTGAGGATGTGCCTCAAGTGCACCCTTGCTGGGTTTACAAACACATCCGAGCACCACGGATCAGCCTTGGGAATGCCGGTGGATGCAAATGGGATAAACTCAGTCAATGAAGCCAGAGGGTTTCCCAGCAGCCCCAGGACCTGCATATTCCGGTGTGTATTTACCCAACTAATCTTCAAGATATTAGGGATAATCTTTGCCGTTTTCCTTTAACAAACGGCCGACACGCTCGCCTGGAAGCTGTTCCTGCAGGGACCACCGGAGAGAAGGAATCAGATATCCCAGCTCCAATCGTTTATCACCATCAGATCAGGGACGGAGCTTTTTCCCAGGTCTCTTCCCTCAATAATTCCCAGCATGTTCGGTTGTTAACCTCACTTAGCCTCCAGCAGAGCCGGGGAGACCAAACCGGGAAGGTTCACTTGTTATTCCCGGGCTGCTCCGTGTTGGGAATTTCAGGGCAGAGACAGATAAGGAGGGAGGGCAAAGCAGGACGGGGGAATCCTTAAAAACCTCGGCCACAAGCGGGGTTTTCCTTGAACTGTGTCACTCTCCCAGTGACACCAAGCTCTGCCGAGTCGGGATACAAGGAATTTCACGCTCGTTATCAGCTCCCCACCAAGGGCTGTGACCTCATTAGCATTCCCAGACGAAGGGAAAAGGGATGCCAGCCAAGGATGCCGCAGGAGTGAGAAGTTTGTGGAGCAAGGATGCTGCCATGAGCAAGACAGAATTCCCAGCGAGGGGACTCTGCTCCCTCCACCAGCCAGGTTTTCCCCACACCCATCCCGGTGCTCATCCAGAGGGTGTCTCCTTTCAGAGCACTCCTGTCCAAGCCTGCATCCCACAGGGTTCCTAAAATCCCTGAGCTAGCAGGAGCCGGTGCCATGGAGCTGACCAAATTCTGTGTCCATTAACTACTTAACAAAATTCCCTGTGCCAGCCCCCGCCTCCACACATCCGAGTTAATTCCCTTCCTCGTTTCCAGGCCCAAAGCCAAGGCACATCTTTGTTTTCCCTCCTATCCTCGGAGTATTTGGGTTGGGAAAGGCTTCAGGATGAGCACTGCAGCATCCTGAGCTTTCTTAACCCCACACCTGCATCACACTCCGGCTGAAAATACCCAGGAATATCCACAACGATGTAATTCCATGAACAAAACAAATCCTCCATGGAAAAAATCCACCTGCTGTGCTGAGTGAGTCAACACTTTCTTGCTGCTTTGGGATTGTTTTTCCACCTTCCAGGTTCCATCTGGGATCCTCAGTTATTCCTAATCTGTGGGGTATGGGAACTCTGGAAGCTCCCAAACCTGGTCACACCCCATTCCCTTGGCCCATTCCCTGTTTTAGGATAAATCCTAGCACGGGTTCCACCTGTTTTCCCCTGTGCTCTGCACCCTGGGTTCACCGTCATCCAGCTGGAAATCCACTTGTTGGAAGCCAGCACGTCCCTCAGAAAGGCCAGTTTAGCAGACAAATGGGATGGGAATTTTTGGGATACTTCAGATCACCTGGGCATGTAAGATGAGCACTCCTAGATGTCCATTCCTGCTGTCGCCATCCCAGGAGCCACCACCTCGTGTTCTCCCTCAGACTGGAACCATAACGAAACTTCCCACCAAACCCAGTTGCTCTGGATCCACCCACCCCAAACCTGCCCTCCCTGGAATTTCCATCCACATCCACCATATTTTGAGAACACCAAAAACATTAATTTGGATACTGAAGGGGGTCTTGGAGGAGTTTGGACCACCAAGATTAGAAGCCACCTCAAATCCTCGGAGCAGCTGAAGTGACAGTGAAGGGTCTTCAATGGATCTTGACAGCTTGTCCAGATTGTCACTGACAAGATGTGAGTGACAGCTCTTTACTCTTTCCCAGGATTGGGTGGACATGGTGATTGAATTCCATATGCCTGAATTAAATTCCTTGGGATAATCGTGTCCTTTTTCTGTCATTTTTGTACCAAAACCAGCATGGCCAGGAGGACCAGGGAAGGGATCGTCCGCCTGTGCTGGCACTGCTGAGAGACCTCAAATCCTGGGATCAGTTCTGGGCTCCTCATGACAAGAATGACGTTGAGGGGCTGGAGCGTGTCCAGGGAAGGGAACAGAGCTGGGAAAGGGGCTGGAGCACCAGGAGCAGCTGAGGGAGCTGGTGGGGCTCAGCCTGGGGAAAAGGAGGCTCAGGAGGGACCTTCTGGCTCTGAACAACTCCCTGACAGGAGGGTGCAGCCAGGGGAGGGTCTGGCTCTGCTCCCAGGGAACAAGGAACAGGATGAGAGGAAACAGCCTCAGGTTGTGCTGGGAGAGGTTCAGGATGGACACCAGGAGGAATTTCTTAATGGAAAGGGTGGTCAAGAATTGGAATGGGCCCAGGGATGTGGTGGAGTCCCCATCCCTGGAGGTGTCCAGTGAAGGACTGGAGGTGGCACTCAGTGCTCCGGGCTGGTGACAAGGTGAGTATCGGGCACAGGTTGGACTTGAAGATCTTGGAGGTCTTTCCCAACCTTAATGATTCCATTCCATGACTGTATTCAATGATCTCCCAGGTAGAGACAACCCAGACCTGGACAGAGACCTCGTGCTTTGCTCCTTGGGGTGAGGAATTTGGATTCCGAAGGCTGGTGGACCTGGATGTCAGTGACCCTGGGCATGGCATGGAGGGGCTGCTAGAGACGCTTCACTCCCTTTCAGACATCCAGGTGAGCTCATTTGTGACTTCCCGAAGACTCATCCACTGAATTTGCGTCCCATTTTGAAGTGGATCCTGGTTGAGGCTCCTGTCTCACCTGCAAGGTGGGTTCAAATCCTGCTTTGGATTCCCAGGTCAACGCCCACTTGCAACACTGGGTGGAGTCCTTGGATGAAGGCATGCAATGCTTGTTCTGGTCCAAGAAAAGAAGAAATCCTCAGGAATCCGTGAATGAGGAATTTCACTACTTCATAGGATCTTTCCTGGAACAGCTGGAGACAATCGTTGTGCTCTGGAACCAAATGAGAGACAATCCCTTCACCTCCTTACCTTGAGTGTCTTCTGCTAAAATTAAATTGAATTTTCTTGTTGTTTTCATTCCATGAAACCCTCTCAGGCCTCCATCTTTGGTTTTGAGGCGTCCTTCCCTCTCCTTTGTCCCTCTAAGGCTGGAATGTTCTGATGCATTGGGATTTCCCCACCACTTTCCATCATTCTTCTAACTAACTCACCACATCTCCCTGCCAGACTTTCCTCCGGGAACAGGACCTGGCAGGGAGGATCCCAAAGAGTTAACCCTCCTCCACGGTTGTCCAGGTGCTTCTCCGGGTGCAGCTCCCTTGGAGCCAGGAATCCTGCTGAGGTTTTCCGCGGGGCGACGGAGCCACTTAGTCCGCGCCGCCGTCGGGAACAGGGATGAGGCTGAAAGCAGATCCCCGCGTTCAGGTGACACTGAGGAGGCCAGATTGGGTTTCTCCTGGGGGAGGAGGGGGTGAGGAGCAGCCCAAGGAGAGGGTGGATCCAGAGGGCTGGGAGGGACAAGGCGGCATCCGCATGGTCATGCAACCCCTGGCCATTTGTTTGACCCATTGCTGGATGACCCCACCAGCCTGAAGGGTGGCCAAGAAGGTGGCCACAGGACCAAGGCAGTGACTGTCCTCCTGTGCTGGCACTGCTGGGGCACCTCAAATCTTGGAGCCAGTTTTGGGTCCCTCACAATAAGAAATTGAGGAGCTGGAGCACGTCCAGGGAAAGGAAGGTGGAAGCTGAGGAAGGGTCTGCAGAGCCAGGAACGTCAGAAGGAGCTGGGGGGGCTCAGCCTGGAGAAAAGGAGGCTCAGGGGGGACCTTCTCACTCTCCACAACTCCCTGACAGGAGGGTGGAGCCAGGTGGGAGTCAGGATCTGCTCCCAGGTAACAAGGGACAGGACAAGAGGAAAAAGCCTGAAGTTTCACCACAGGAAGTTTAGGTTGGGAAAATTCCTTCACAGGAAAGGTTGTTAAGCATGGGAACAGCCTGCCCAGAGCAGTGGTGGAGTCACCACGCCTGCAGATATTTGAAAGTCATGTGGATGTGGCACTTGGGGACAATATTTGGTGGTGGCCTTGGCAGTGCTGGGGGAGGGTTGTTCTCTACGACCTTGGAGGGCTTTTCCCACCTAAACAATCCCACAATTCTAAAGCATCTCCTGGCAAAGAGCTTTGGATTCAGACAAGGACAGGTCGCCAACCACGTTGATTGTCCCCTCATGGACATGTTGGTGTCACACGGAGGCCCCAGGGACAGGTCTGTCTGCACCCAACACCCCCATCCAACAGGTTCTCAGTGGTGAAGAGCATCGAGTCAGAGGAAGAATAACCCGGCAGGCAAAGCGTTAAGAGAAACCGCCCCGTTCCAGAAGGAAAAGAGGGAGAGGAGACTGAAGTCCAGCTGGACCTCTCCTCTATCCCCCCGTTTGATTTTATGGGCTCTGAAATGTTGCCCATCTGCCCTCGGTGGCCGCTGCTCTTTTTTAATTGGAAGGGACAGAGGGTATTGACGACCTATCAAAATTCATATCTCTGCAACATTTCATTCCCAGTGGCCTCAGCACTCTCCCTTTCCCCCTCCCCTTCCCAGATAAAGCAACTGTCACTTCGATAAACGGCCCCTAATGGTGGGCAGGGAAGATGGGACAAAAAGCTTTCAGACCCCGCCGGAAAACTTCATCAGGAGCAAAAAAAAATACCCCTCCACAGGCTTTTATTTTTTTAAATAACTGGGAGATTTCATTAATTGATTGACTATTAAGGCTAATATAATTTTGATGATGTCTCCTATCTTTTCTATCATTGATTTTAAGTCAGGGTCCCTTTCTCACCTTTTGGTTGTATTTTTGGGAATGGGGCACGTTGTTATTAAAATGCAATTGAATTTTCACTATCTTTGCACCATAAGCTGGAGGAGCCAAAAAGAAGGAGTGTTATTGGTATTTATTCAATTGAACATTAATTTCTGCTGCTTGGGCTTTTCATTTTTTTTACAGATAGCAAAAAAAAAGTGCCCTCGCTGTTTATTCAATTGAATTTTCACTTTCTTTCCCTCCACATTAAGTGACTTCTGTAATGGGAGAATTTCTTAATCCAAGGGAAAACAAAGAAAAAGGGAAATAGGATCCATAGGAAAGCTGACAGCAAACACACAGAGGTCACCGGAAGGCAAAGAGCTCAGGCTTAATTTTCCTTAATTAATTTATTGGTGCCCAGGTGGGGGTTCTGGCTTGGGGTCCAGCTGTGCCACCTGAGAAACGGGCACAACCCATTTTTTGCGGTGTCACATGTGCGGGTGCTCAGACACCTGCACTCCTGTCACCCCCCCTGCCATGGCCTCTTGCACTTTCTGTCCCCACAGCAGCAAATAAATGAGGCCAGGTAAGGTCTTTGGAGCAGGTGACACGCTCAGGTCACATCCAGGTGGCTCAGTGCTGTCCCCAGGATCCTATGAACAGGAAAAGAGTGGAACAGTGGACACCACACCTTCTCCCTCCACTGGGAGTGTCGGGATGAGTTGGACTCCCAAAAAAACCACAGGTTTTCACCGCAGGTCAAGTTCATCCCTCCTCCCAGGCCAGACCAAGTCTGAGCTCTCCTTGATGGAATTAAAACCCAGGCTTGATTTGGAGGCACAGGAAGGTCGTCCTCAGCCTGATCTCCAGCCTGGGTGACAATGGGGAAGGCAGGAGCTCTCCTTGCCGCCGGGGCTGTCCCTGTGACACATCAGGATGGCGTTTTGCTGCCACTGCAGCTTTAGGACCTTTGTTCCCTGCATCAGCAACTTCCCAGTTCCTGTCAGAGCAATCCAATCATCCTCAGCAGCAATTCCGGAGAAGATCGTTGGGTCAAGCCACTAAAGGTGAACCAGTCTTGTTGTCACCAACCAACACCTCCAGTGCTGGTCCCCATCCCCAGCCCAGCAACTCCATGCTTTGCCCCAGCTGTGCCTTGAACCACATATTTCATGGAATGTCGTGAGCTGGAAGGGACTCACGAGGATCTGAGTCCAAATCCTGGCCCTGCATAGGATACCCAAAAGATCCCAACATGTGCCTGAGAGCCAAAGGCTTCCTGAGTTCTGCCGTGCTTGGATCCGCGACCACTTCCTTGGGGAGCCCGTTCCAGTGCCCAGCCACCCTCTGGATGAAAAACCTTTCCCTAAAATCCCATCTAACCTAACCCTAACATTCTGCAGCAGGCCTGTGAGTCCAGAAAGATGGATAATGGCACACGACTCAACAGCTATTGGATGTGGAATTTCTTCTTGGCCGCAGATTTCCTTTCTTGGTGTTCAGGTGGTGCGGAATATCCAGGAATTTTCGTTCCACTCATCCCACCTATGCCACAGGGAGACCAGACCTTTCCAGCACTGCCTGACTGTGCTGGTCCCACCTTTGCCATGGTGCTGCCCATGGAGACCAGACTCTCCCTCCATCCCATAAAGTGGCACATTCGGGAAAGACCCTCCAATTCCCAAGTGTTTTCCATATCTCCAGCTGGGATGGGCTGCCCACCCACATCCCAAACTACACCCCCACTCCAGTTTGGCCTTGGAGCTGTGCCGGGTCCTTGGAGCTGGGTTCCCCTGGAAGAGGTTGGAAGAGATCAAGAGAGACCCAGGAGCAGTTGGGTCTGCGCCATCAGGGCTTCGCTGACACCTTGAACTTTGGGATCAGTTTTGGCTCCTCGCAACAAGAATGACATCGAGGGGCTGGAATGTGTTCAGGGAAGGGAACAGAGCCAGAGAAGGGTCTGGAGAGTCAGGAGCGGCTGAGGGATCTGAGGGCCCTCAGCTGGAGAAAAGGAGGCTCAGGGGGGACCTTCTGGGTCTCCGCAACTCCCTGACAGGAGGGTGCAGCCAGGTGAGGTTCGGGCTCTGCTCCCAGGGAACAAGGGACGGGACAAGAGGAGACGGCCTTGAGTTTCGCCAGGGGAGGTTTACACCGGGTATCAGGAAAATTTCTCCATGGAAAGAGTTCTCCAGCCTTGGCACAGCTGCCCAGAGCAGTGTTGGAGTCATCGTCCCTGGAGGGATTTAAAAGACATAAACGTGGCACTTGGGGACATGGTTTAGTGGTGGCCTTGGCGGTGCTGGTTAACGGTTGGACTCAATGATCTTAGAGGGCTTTTCCAACCTAAATGATCCTATAATGCCACGATTCCTTCTTCCCACATAAAACCACTCTTGTGTTAAATGCATCATCACCCTTTTTGAAGCCTTGGATACTTCCTTGGGAAAATCAGCACTTTTCCTTCTCCGACTTGGGTTCAGGAATCTGCTCTTCCCACCACACACCAGGAGAGACTTTGCCACCAGCCACGGATTTCCTCCTACCCCCACATGCTTCCAGGAGCTGCCTTAGCAGGAATAAATCCCACAATTAAAGCAGCATTAGGACATTAGCTTTTAAAACCCTCGTCCTAGGAAATAATGTCCCCGTGTTAGCGCGGAAAGCGCCGGGGGCGTAAAACTTTTATTATTAAAATTAACATTTAAAACCCGTACCATGAAGTAATGGGGGAGGTGAGGGTGGATAAATCAGACACTTAAACCAGGAATGTAACATTAGCACTCGGAATTGCGACCAGGAAATAAAGTCAAGGTGAGGAGATGGATAAATCAGCCGGCTCAGCCGGAGGTTCTTTGTGTTAACACTTGGAATTCTTGAGGAAAAAGAGGAGGTCGGGAAATTAAACAGGGAAAAATGAACTATGCAGGGCCTGATTCCAAACCAGGAGACACTCAGGAGAGGAATAACATGGGCTAAGAGGAGATTAGGGATGTTCAGCTGGTTTGGAGGCTGCAGGGAATTTCTCTGGGCTGTGATGGAAGATGGGTAGAGACACTTCATGGCAGAGGTCCAGAAAAGGCCCTTTTTCCTGAATAAAGCTTCAAAGAAAGAAATTTAAGGAAGGGAGGGATGAAGGTGTTTATTGGAAGCTCCAAAACTTTTGCAAACCCAGAGGAACTCCTCGCCCATGCTTTTGAGATACAATTGGAGACACTGGGGCAGCTGAAGTCCCCATCACCCTTCAGCCATGGGTGATTTGGGCACATGGAGATGAGCACATCCCATGCCCATGGTGGGGTTGGATCAAATCCATCCTGCAGGTCCATCTCCTGGGGCAAATCCAGTTGTTGGGAATGTCTAAGTGAGCGACACAATGCCTTGGGCTCTGCCATACCCCTGGCCACGGCTGAAATTTCTGCCGGGTGGTTACGGTGGGACTGAACTGACCCAGATTGATCCCCAGGAATGATTCCACATGAAAAATGCACTTTGCAGAGAGGGGAAAAATGGAAAAAAAGGAGTAAACTTGGGGTATCTGAGTGTCCCAAAAGGTGCAGGAAGGGCTCCACAAGTCACACACAGGAGGACTTTTGGCCTTCTCCCTGGAAAGTTGTTGTTGCCTCCTTGTGGCATTTCTCACATAATCCCGACAAAGTATCCAGAAAATATTTAGAGGTCTAAAGAGGCGTCCAAGACCAGGCTGGAGAGGGCTCCTGGTCTAGTGGAAGGTCCCCTGTTCATGGAGAGGGTTGGAATTAGATGATCTTTAAAGTTCCTTCCAACTCAACCCATTCTGTGATTCCATCATCTATTGGTTTTTCTGGATCTTTCCAAGATATTTTCCAGCCCCTGTCTCCCTCCTATATTGCCAATACCACCACAAGGGTGGACGTGGACAGCAAAGGTCATGAATTTCACTGAACTTGTGGAAGAAGGGCCGTGGGGGGATGCTCACAAAAAAGTCGTGTTCCCTCAGGTTTCGTTGCACGGATGGCTGAGCTCCAGGGCTGAAGGAAAGGCGGACCTGAAGGAAAGGATTCCTTCAGTGGTGACAGGTGTCACCCTCACGGCGACAACCTCCGCCTCCACAACCACAGCCACAGCCTGTATTCCCACCATGAACCAGCAGGAAAAGAATTCCAGCACTATTCCACACTGCAGGATCCTTCCTCGCCAATTTTCTGTGAAACTCAGGTCTTGTTTTCCACTCGGAATTTTTCTAGGACCTTTCTCCATTTTTCCCTACAATCCTCCCCGAGAGGCAACACCAAACTCTTCTCACTGACTTGGTAAAACCATCCTGGAATGACCAAACTCCCCAGGGAAAGGCTGGAGGCAGAAAATTATTCCCAGGGTTTGTTCTCCTTCCTCGGATGGCTGAAGCAGACCAAACCTCTGGCAAACAAGGATTGGGAATTATGTTTCTAGGAGACGTGGTCTTTGGGGGTAACACAACGTGTTGCCAAGCTCTCCCCAACTCTCTGGATGCAGAGGAACGATGGGGAAGAGGGCAGGGAAAGGCAGGGTGGCGATGGGAAAAGGGTGGGATATGATGTCATCTTCTCGCCCCCAGGGGATCCCTGAATTATTAATGGGAACAGAAAGCCGTCCCTGCAACCCAAGCTGGGTCGACTCTGATTTCATCTCTCGACAGCTCTGGCGCTCGGCTGCGCCGGCCGGTCCCGCTTCCGGAAGGGAATGAGCCTCGCAGGGAGGAACGGCGGCACCGGGACGGGAATTCACAGCTCCGTGGCGTCAGCACCAGGATCAGCCACGACCTCCAGCCACATCCTCAGCCCCTCTTGGATGCTGGATGGAAAAATGTGGATGACTTGCTCCGTCCTTGTCACCCACCAGGGTCTCTTGGCATGGATGGAGTTTGTTGGATACATCCCTCAAGGTCAGGAGGAGCTGCCAGAGGTGCTGGAGATACGGTTAATTAGGGATACACCAGGAATTTTCTTCATCCCAGTGCTAACCAGCTATTTTTGGGGGAATTACATGCAACGAGCTGTGTGGGTCTGAGCCCAGGGGCAGAAAACAGAGCAGAATTCAGCACATTCTTTTGGCCCGGTTTCCTCACCCTGGACCTGTTCTCTCACCCCCATCTTTTCCCTTTCCTCCTTTTCTTCCCATCCATGGATTCCTCAGGCCTGAATCCTTCTCCTGAAGGCTGGATCCTTTCCCACTGGGCTTGCTTTTCCCTCTCTCCATTCCTAAAAATGATAATTCTGGAATATTTTAGTGGCATTTGTGGTGCCCCGGGGCCAAATCCTGCCCTTGCCGTTGCTGTGGGAATTCCAAAGGCAGGAACTGCATTTTAATCCCTTGGTATCCAGAAGGAAAAAAGATGAGGAAGCCCAAAATGGAACTGCAGTATCTCCTAAAACACCCTGACAGCCGTTTGTCTATTTGAGGATATGAACTATTATTATTCATACAAATTATTAATTTATTTCATTTTTAACCAATGGAAGGCTAATAAATATTGGGAGGGAGTTGGAAGTTGGGGTTGGAAATAATTTCTAATTGCAGAAGGAAGTGTAATTTCCCCCAAAACTCTGATTTTTTTCCAGCTTGGAGGGTGTCCAAACCTCCGATGCTTCTCTTTGCCCCACTCTTGCAGACTGGTAGGAGTCCCGTCCTTGCTTTGGAATTGAACCAGGGAAGAGGGACAATGAGGAATTCTGACTTTCCTGCTGAGCTGTTCCTGCAGGTCAGTGGCTGATCCTCTATTCCAAAACTGGGATCCCTGATGACGAATAAAACTCCTCATCTCTGCCGTTACAGCAGTGAAACAGAGCCTTGGGAATTATCCAAGCACATCAGGAAAGTTATTTTCCGTTTCGACACCCATACCCAGGATTTTCCTACAGAGAGTGGCAAGCCAATAGGTCATTTTCTTCATAAACGTCATTTTCAAGGAAAAATGAGCCATTTGGATAACTGGGAGTCAGGAGAGAGAAGTCCACATTGTTTCCACTCTTCAGGCTACTATTGCCTGATATTTTTTCCATTTCTATCCCTTGGGATTCCACCCATGGATCATCCAACATCCCTCACCCTGTTTCTCATCTCCACAAAAGCTCTGAAGGATGCGGAGCACTCCCAAAATATATGAGGCCTTCATAGCCCACAGAATTTTTATCCAAAACACTCCTTGACATTTATGCGCCTGACAAGGTTTTATTCCTTCTGTTGGACACATGGAAAATACAGCCGGAAGTGAAGAGGTTTCTCCAGGCTGATCCAAGTGCCTCGTGCTTTGTATGCAAATCCCAACGTGGCTCCAGAACCCCAGAAGTGTGTGAGTGGAGCTATTCCAACTGCAGTCATGGAAACAGACCCAAAATTCCCAGGAATGTGTTTGGAGACTGGTACAGAGAGTGTGAAACAAAGGGCTATTCCAGCAAAAATCAAATAGTTCAGCGTCCGCACCAGGCAACACCAAAAGGAAATTTTCTTGGAAGCTTCAGAGGGAATCAAGAGGTAAAATTGTGGAAGTGGTGGAAAAGGAGCGGATTTTTATATCAGGGATGGCAGGAGTAGAAACGGGGATACAGCAAGAACCAAGAGGAACTTAACTGCTGTGTCCATGCACATTTGTCATTCCAAAAGCTTACTAAAATTATTGGAGTCCTCTGGGAAACTTTGAAAACTGTTTAAAAATGACCAAAAATCCCAGCAAAATTCTTGCAATCTTCTCCGTCTTTCCGTGTTCAGCTTCATTTTAAACAGCCTTGGAGAGGAGCTTCCTGTTTCCACCTCACCACCTTCCTCTGCATCCCTTCCTCCTCTTCTCTTTCTTATCTCCCGCTTCTTGATCTTCATGGAATCATAAAATCATGGAATGCTTTGGGTTGGAAGGGGTTAGTTCCACCCCCCCCTGCCATGGGTAGGGACACCTCCCACTGTCCCAGGTTGCTCCAAGCCCCGTCCAGCCTGGACTTCAACACTTCCAGGGATGCGGCAGCCACAGCTTCTCTGGGAATTCTATTCCAAGGCCTCACCCCCCTCCCAGGGAAAAATTTCTTCCCAATATCCCACCCAAACCCGCAGCGCTGCTGTGACCTTGCCGTGAGATTTGGAGCAATATCCATCCCTCACTCCCGTCTCCTCCTCCCTTTGAGCCACTTCCTTGCAGCTTCCCCACCTGCACAGTGGGATGCTCATCCATGAATTTGGGGTATCCAGCAGGAAAAATGCTCTTGGGGCAATTTTATTGCCTTCAACTGCGCGTTCGGGGCATGAACTCTGAATATGTGGACGCACATCGGGACACAGAGGTGGGATCCTGGAAGTTTCTGGATAAATGGATACCCATGTGTGTGTCTCCAATAAATTCCATGTGCACATCCAAACTTTTAATGCTTATTTAATCCAGACCCTGGAGCCCAGCTGGGACCTCTTGCGGTTCCTACCACGGATGGCTACTCCGAAAGGCTGATGGAAGCACTTGGATTCCCGGGAGACCTTTCTCTCTCTGCCTCATAAGCAAAGTGGTTTTCCCGAGGGATTTGAGGATGCAGAAGGGGAGCTGCTCGCTCAGCAGCTGAGCTACAGGGAGGGTATCCTAAAGGAGCACTTCCAGCAGGGGCGATGGGACAGAATCTGCCTCTGGAAGGCAGAGATTTAGGGAAGAGAAACATTCCTTGCCTGGTTTTAGGGGATTCCAGTCCAGCTTTAGGGATGTTATCCTTTGGAGCTCTGTTCTTCCAACAAAAAAACCTGTCCTGGATGTGACTGTGGAAAATCATGGAATCATGGAATGGTTTGGGTTGGAAAGGACCTTAAAGATCATCTCAACCCAACCCCCTGCCATGGGCAGGGACACCTTCCACTATCCAAAATTGCACCAAGCCTCATCCAGCCTGGCCTTGAACACCTCCAGGGATGAGGAGTCCACAGATTCCTGCGCAGATACTTGGAATATTCTCCTACCTCTGATGGGCCTTGGATAGAAGTCAGTAAATTCATTATTAATTGTGCTTTCCTGAAGTTAAAAACAAAAGGAAAAGGGGAAGTGGCCTCAAATTGCACCAGGGGAGGTTTAGATGGGATATCAGGAGGAATTCCTTCAATGAAAGGGTTATCAAGCACTGCAACAGGGCAGTGGTGGAGTCACCATTCCTGGAGGAATTTAAAAGCCGTGCGGATGTGGCACTTGGGGACATGGTTTAGTGGTGGCTTTGGCAGTGCTGGAGAACAGCTGGACTTGAGGGCTTTTCCTCCCTAAATGATTCCATGATTCTAAGAGCCAGAAGAAGAACCGGAGGCACCTCACTTTCCATGTTAGATCCAAACATGCACAGCCAGTATTTAGGAAAACCAGGTTCTCCATAAACGAGAACTTTCCCAAGCCAGCAGGACTCCACAAACTTCTCCCAAGGCTCCATGACTGGGGCGGTGAACAGGAGATTTAAAGTTCTTGGATATGCAGTTTAACCCGCAGATTTTCCAAGTAACATTTGCTCGGTAAAACATTTCCAAGAGTGGGATTTACTGTCATAATTAATAGGTTATGATTAGGTCAATAACTTTCATCAACCTCACCGAGAGAGAACCTATTAATGAAGCTGTAAAACAACGTAAACTCCATGGAAAGGATGGGAGGGAGGATTTACAACTTCCCAGAAGCCTCAGTAACTAAAGCGACGATTTACAGGAAGGAAAATGATCCGGGTGCCCATAAAACACGATCCAAATGATGCCCATATCCAAACAAGACAAATTAAAAAGGTTTAAGTGGATTTCGCAGCCCAAATAAACCAGAGCATCTCAATTGAGAAGGAGGCGTTTTATGGAGTGCGGGAGGGGAAGATGCATGGGAATGGGAGAGGGGATGGAGCAGGTCGATCAGAAATCAGGGACACGGCCTGACATTCCTGATTTCCCCATCAGGTTCATCCCTTAGGATGTGGTCGAGCAGTCACATCCAGCTCTAGAGCGGCACCGGAGTCCCTGCCGATGACAGAGGGTTGGAAGCTGGTGATCCTTAGGGCCCCTTCCAACCCAAACCATTCCATGATTCCAAGAAGGAAGCACAGCCAGCAGCCACTTCTCCCCACGGCCAAAATGCAGAGGTCTGAGGTTAAAATTCATGGAACGCGTTCATCCTGCAGCCTGTGGAAAGGAGACCTTTCCGTTTGGGATGGTTTGAGAGGACATTGCCCAACACCACAGAGGTGGCCCCAGCAGTCACCACCCGAAGTAGACTCCGACAGCTCAGTCACAGAATCACGGAATCATGGAATGGTTTGGGTTGGAAGGACCTTAAAAATCGTCCTGTTCCACCTCCCTGACATGGGCACGGACACCTTCCACTATCCCAGGTTGCTCCAAGCCCCGTCCAACCTGGCCTTGGACACTTCCAGGAATGGAGCAGCCACAGCCTCCCTGGAAAGCCTGTGCCAGGGCTTCACCACCCTCACAGGGAAGAATTCCTTCCCACTATCCCATCCATCCCTGCCCTCTGGCAGTGGGAAGCCATTCCCTGTGTCGTGTCCCTCCATCCCTTGTCCCAAGTCCCTCTCCAGCTCTCCTGGAGCCCCTTTAGGCACTGGAAGGGGCTCTGAGGTCTCCTTGGAGCCTTCTCTTCTCCGCGCTGGACATTCCCAGCTCTCCCAGCCTGGCTCCAGAGCAGAGGGGCTCTAGTCCTTTGATCAACTGAGTGGCCTCCTCTGGTCTTGGGACGGTGGGACAACAGGGAGAGGAGGACAACACAAAGCCGATTTATCCTAAATTTATTTAGGTGCAAACCTACAGTACCAAAATGTGTCCCAGCTGCCCCCTTTGGTGACAAGACACAGCCATCTTCTGCCCTCATTGTGAGGAGCCACCTTGGAGTTTATTTCTTCATCAGCGTACGGACTTGAGTGTCAAAAACCATCAACTTTTCCAAGGTTTTGGATCTCAAAGCCTGCATAGATATTTCTTGGATATCGCTGTGCCGCGTGAATGTTGTGGTTAAAGGGTCGGGATTCCAGGAATGGCCACAACTCCCCTTGTTCTTCCCACTTACCAAACAGCATTTTTTGAACCAAAATTTCTGGATTTCAACATCTCCCCCAGCAACTCAATCCCAACCCTCTGCAAGTTCGTTAATTATCCTCCCTCTTCTAATTGCGTTTATAAAAGCTGCTTAATTTGACGAGACCGATTTCCCATAACCCCCTGCTGATTAGCATCATGTTCCCGTAATTCCTTATTAATCGAGTCCTGGTGAGGTGTTCCCTCATTTTGCCTGGAATCAATGGCAGGCAATAATTAACCAAGTCATTCCCATTCCTTAACGTCAGTGACATGGCATCAGTCTTCCTCATGTCCCTTGGATTTCCCTGCCTTGGGATCTTGAAAACCAACCCTGACTCTTCTTGGCCACATCCTAGAAAACACTTGGATAGAGTTAATCCCTGTTTTTTAGCACGCTGAGAGTTTTTTAAGAGGGGCTATTTGGAATGTTCCCCACTTAATGCCGGCCTGTAAACCATCCCTTCCCTTTAATCGGGAACAAATCTGCTTTTCCCTCCAAATACAAAACAAATATCCCTGGAAAATGCCTGCTTTGCACATTTCCCTTCCAAGGAGGAATCAATACCGGGGTTATTATAGCTCCTTCTGTTCCCAAAGTATTTCAACTCTTTGCTGGCCTCAGCTCTACTGGCCAGAGCCTCTCCTGGCTTTTTGCTCATCTCACCGATTTTCTCCATTTTTGTGCAAATCCAATGTCCTTTATTCCTTTTTTTTCCCCATTTGATGTGTCCCTTGTCACTGTCCCTTTGCCTCTAAGCCAGTTTTTCAAACCACTGTCACTCTTGGTGGGGGGGAATGACCCTTTTGGGGGCACTTTGGTTGTTTTTTAACCATCCCCTCTCATCTTTCTCGTTTTCCCATTCCTTCTTTTTTTTT